>CM032232.1:87415000-87875000 GCA_019009955.1 Riptortus pedestris
TTCTTATTACCGTTTGTATTTATTCACTTAATATTCATGGTGGTGTCGTATTAGCAGCATGTAGGTTTATCTATTATTAATCTTCACAAGGGAAATCTGCTTACTTTACGCACCTCCTGCGTGACAGACGTTTTTAATGAGTTTGTCACAAAAATAAATTCCCGTTGCCCAGCCGGGAATGGAACATACCACCCAATTAAATATGTTTACATATTTAATTTATTAAATATTATTAATTATTTAATTCATTAAATATTACAACATATTTAATTCAATAAATATTAATGTTGTTACTCATTAACGTCTACGTTATGGTACTATGGTTAATTGGGATAATAATTTAAATAAAAAAAGGCCCGGTTCCTATACTAGAGAGAAATAAAATATAATATTCACAAAATATCTAAAAGAAAACGACTATCAAAACATTATTATTAGATACTTAACTAATTCATAATTTACAATGTACATCTTGTTTTAAATTTGTATCATCTCAAGTGACAACTAAGTAGTTTTGAACCTACGGATACTCATTAGTAATTTCATACTTGCCTAAGAAATAATTCCTAAATACCTCCTTAGGGGAAATATGAAAAAATAAATAAATACAAAAACGTTTTAAAGTAAAAAAAATAAATAAAATTAAATGTTGTTAGACCTTTTCATCTCGTGTAAAATAAAATTCAAACGAAGAATTAAGAACACTTTTAAGTTAAACCAAGCTGAAATCCAGTTGAATAGGCTGCATTAAAACCGTCAAATCTTTACAGCTTCATACTGAATTTAATATATTAAAAAAAAAGAACGGATAAGACTTTTTCGTCTCATTAGATATATTTTAACAATTGTGCTATTTAACAATTTAAAAACAAATCATAGATCAACAATATTACATAAAACTTTGTTTTAATAAGACATGAACACGGAAAGGGATATACCGGGTAGGTGCCAATGTGAAAAGTCTCGAAAGCCATAGTCTTCAATGAGAACATAAGAGAAAATAGTTCCATTCTTTTGACTGAGCAGGGGCGTAGATCGCCGTGAAATAATATAGCACTGATTTCATTTTATTTTCCCTTTGAAAAAAATTAATGTTCGGACCTAGTTGAATTTCAGTGTGTAACACTCAATGGACCATGACTGTACAGGTTTTAGTAAAGTTTATATTGCTGGAAGTGCTTTAAACTAATTTATAATTGAGAAATTGCCACAGAAACTATCGCAATTTTCCTATAATATCTCGAGAATTAATAGAGGTATACAATTCAAATTATGACTACTTTGCAAATAGAACAGTAGATTTAAATTTTATTAAACCCGAGATAGCTTAATGAAGTTCAAAAATAATTAAACAACCAAAAAAAGCAAAAATAACGCCTGAGGAGAGCAAAGAAACAGAAGTATATACAGAAGTATTCTAATTCATGACCGAATTCAGATATGACAGGGGACATTGCCACTAAGATTGATAACGCCAAGAGTAGGAAGGTCGAATACTTCAATGTAAAATTCTACAATGTAAATGTAAATGTAACGTCTAATTGCACAGGTGCACTGGCATAGACAGCATTGTTAACGTCCAAGAAGCTTTGCCACAGGAAAGAAAAGAGGTAAATCCTCTGAGTTTGAAATATTTCTTCAAGGCTTTCAAAAATTTCCTGAGGTGAATTAGGATCGATATGGTTTAGTGGAATACCATGATTTTCCTGCAAACTGAGATTTTGCCTAATCCAAAAACGTTAATATTTCATTTTAGCAGATTTACATTAAGGGAAATCAGCTATTGAGGTCGTACTCATGATGCGATTTTTGAAAACTTTCCTCAAATGTCCATCCATCCTACCCAGGAGATGACGAAAATGAGGTCCGCTCAAAATTATATATACTCGTATAAATTTATTTGTTAACGCTCTAGCGGTCGCAATTTTTGTTTGATCGTTACCAAACTCCATATTTAATCGTTTTATGTAAAAAGGAAGATCAAGTTCGTCAATGGCTGAAATCGGACCAGTGGGAGGGGGTGGGGGTATAGAGGGGGAATTTTGAAAACTCGAAATATCTCCGTTACTATAAGTCGGATCGAAAATTTGTGTAGAACGAATGTTAATGCAAATTAAATGATTTATAAACATTTTTTATACATATTTTCTGTATCTTGAATAATAACCTAGATGTTTGGATTTTATAGATTTCAGCCTTCAGCAAACCCCCTACTCATGTTAAACTAACAATACTCGGTTATGTAATAAACCACCTTAAAAACCAAATATTGTTTTCAAGAGACATTTATTATACGATATCTTTGCAAATATGTTCTGGTAACCACCCTCCCCCGTCTTACGTTTTTGGACTACTTAAATTTAAAAATTATTCTGATTCATTATAAAATACAGTACTAGATATAGTAAATAGTTTTCAATCAAATTAATATGTCATATTCTGATATATTTCAGTAATTGTTTTTCTTTCTGGAGAGAGTCAGGTTGGCAGAACTGTTTGTTTACATTTCAGACGTTTCCCGCCAGGAGAGAAAAGATTTCTTATTACCGTTTGTTTTTATTCACTTAATATTCAAGGTGGTTTTGTGTTACCAGTATGTAGATTTATCTATTATTAAACTTCACGAGGAAAATCTGCTTAGTTTACGCAGCCCCTGCGTGATGAACTTTTTTTCTTTTTTTTTTGAATAGTAATAATAATAACATGTGTTAAACACATTCCATCTCTATATGGTTTGTAAATCCATTGAAAGATTTTAGTAACTATAAAATACAAGCTGTAGTCATAAATTCTCACAGCAGTACTTAAGAGACTAGTAAAGTCTTTTAGGGCGTCTGTAAGGATTTTACTACACTTAAGCTAAATTTTCCAGAACATGTGTCCCAGAGGATGTGAAGAAGATCAAGATGGCCTTGTCCACCCTTACTGCTCAAAGGGAATAAATTGCGGATTTACCATAACCTCCCACTGACCGACCAACTCTCATGAAGGTTAAATTAGAAAGCGAATAATAACACTATGAGAGGTGACATTGGAGCTGTGAGGACTCTACTCTCATTGGTTTATAAATAACTAGGCTAGTTATTTCTCTTCAATTTTATTATAATTTTGATGTTATATTTTTCTTATAATTTTATACAAGCAGTTTTATTTTATATAACCGGAATATTTTAGCAGATTTCCTTTGAGGGAAATCAGCTATTGATGTCGTACTCATGACGCGATTATTCAAAAATATCCTCCTTATTTTATATTGGAGTCCATCCATCCAACCCAGGAGATGACGAAAATGAGGTCCGTTCAAAAGTGTGTGTGTGTGTGTATATATATATATATATATATATATATATATATATATATATATATATTTCTATTAATTATTTGCAATTTTTATTTCATCAATAAAGAGGGGCAAGAGGGGGTATGTCGGAAAATCTGAATATCTCCGTTACTATTTGTCGGAACGAAAAATTGTATAGAATCAATCTTATTACAAATGTAATGTTCTATAAATGTTGTTATGTTATGTTTTTCCGTTATCTTGATTGTTAACCGAGATATTTGCATTTTTTACTTTTCAGCCTGCACTAAATATCTCTCCTACTTATGTCATATTAACAATGAGTTAATATGGGGGCTCTGGTTAGCCATGGGAGTTAAAGCGTTGACCTTTATCTCACATGGCAAACCTTAGAGACGAAATTCATTAAATAACTTCCCAAAATCCCACCCTGGCTAGAAAAGGGTGGTAACCTGTAGATAACCCGTCCCAATTAGTCTGAGTTGCAAAAAGTGGACGTTAATAAATAATAATAAAAACAATGAGTTATTATATTATGAAGCACACCATTTTGTAGCTTAAACATCGCATATTGTTCTCATTGAACTTTTACGTTTTGAGATAAATGCAAATACGTCGAAAATCTGCTTACTTAACGTAGCACCTGCGTGGCGGACTTTTTTACATAAATATAGAGAACATATTGTATACATTTTTTTTTATTTATTTATTTCAATGATTTCCGCAACAATGGCGATTTACTCATAGCTAAATCGTTTACAAAAAAGCGAATAGCAAAAAAAAAATAGAAAGAGGGAAACGTAAAAGGAGTGAACAAAGGTGGTTTTGATAGTTTCACTGAAATACCATTTTCAAATGAAACAAACAATATTGTATGGAAACATAATGATGGTGAGAAAATAATATAAATTTAAATATAAGATCGACTGGGGGGAGGGGAGAAATAACCAAAAATAATAATAAAAAGGGAATGGAAAGGGAAACCAAAAAATAAAATAATAATAAATAAAATTAATGTTTATACACCCTGCTAATGTAGGAAAGAACTGAGGAGTAGAGTGTGTGTGTGTGTGTGTGTGGAAATTGTGGATTATAGTGTGTTGTATATATTAATGACCGATATTGTATACAATTATGCTATAGCAGTGCAAAATCTGCTTAGTTTACGCAGCCCCTGCGTGACGAACTTTATTTTCATAATGAGGTATTGAGGTTTCCTTGGTTCCATCTTGAATTCAGAGTTTTTCCTAGAACGTTTTCCTGTGTATGTTTCGGTTACACAGAACATCCTCAGTAGCTATGATTAGTTGTAGGATAAGATAGTCTGACTAAGGTACTGACCGGACTAAGCCCCAGGCCTCGAATCAATCACTACTGACCCCCTGACCCAAATACAGTCTCCCGCCTCCCACAACCCCACCTTCTTCCGAGCGCCACCCTTACTCTCCTAGCATCCCCTTCACTAGTCTCATCGACTATATACTTCAATTTTAGTCTACATTATATTTTAAAAGAATTTAAACATTCTTTCAAAACCCAGACAATAAATGCTAACGCATCTTTTAAAAGTTTTTGTTATTTTCATTCTCAACCCTTTGAAGACGTACAGGCCAATTAATTATCAAAACATTAATTCATCCTATCCATGCGTTTGAAGAGAGACAAGATTTAGAATTTTTTTTTCTATCTCAGGTTAACCATGTATGTTAAGGCGTGAGTCTTAATATATTTGGTAAACCTACAGTCCTGAGTTCAATTCCCGTCTGGGCAATAGGAATTTAGCACACTACTTGATGGGTAGGTCAAACCTGACGACAGTTGTACTCCTTTAACATTAACATTGCTTAATTAGCTGAATCTAGTATATCATCCACCAATATATAGTCAAATCTGTCAGTATTTACTACTATCCAGAATGCTGACGAAACTTCTATCAACATGTACTCGATGGTTTGCAGTAACGGCGGCATCTACTGACACATTTGACTAGAGTAATAGGAATTCATTTAGTTACAAAATCGCTAAATGGAATCGTTATTCCCGTCCAGGTAGAAATGGGCGATAACCTGTATATAACCCGTCCCGGTTAATCACTAAATTAACATTAACAAATAAAAAACATATCATATAGATTCCTAAAGTTGAACATTACTAGGCTTTGAGCCAGCGCTATTTTCATCTGAAAAGCAGTTATGTGTCAACCCTATAAACAAAAAATCTTGCGTGGACACAATATGATTTCCGTGCACTCTTGTTAAATTATAATTATTATTTATTGACGTCCACGTTTTGCTAATATGGATAATTGAGACGTGTTATCTGCAGGTTACCGCCCTTTTCTAGACTGGGTGGGACTAAGGATTTTATTTAATGAGTTCGTCACTTAATTCCTATCACCCAGGCGGGATTTGAACTTGCCACTCGAGGTTTACACTGTGAAGTAAAGGCCAACGCATTAACTCAAATGGCTAACCTGAGCCCCACGTTAAATTAAATCTAAAACATGTTTTAAAGCATTTCATTTTACATGCCATTTGACAGGGATGGACTATATTACCCTTCTTATGCATAATATTAAAAAGGATGTCGAATATAGATTATAAATCACTTTATGATAAGTAAAGAAGGCCCCATACAAATATCCTGAATCTGTAGTAGGCATAGAGAAATTAGCAGAGAAATTATTTCATTTTACTCTTCTCAAGCCTTCTTCCAATTAGTCGCTTTCAACCAAAAAGAGAGGTTCATATCTAGATGTTACATAAGTCCTAAATATGAAATTGCAGCAGTAAATGTCTAGTCGATTTTGAGTTCGATTACCTCAAAGTTACGAGAGATATGTACATGCATACCGTCGAAACGAGTCAAAATCGCCCTCAGAATTATAAAAACAGATAGTTTTGATGAAATTTAACAGCCGAAATATTTGGTTATTACAATACTCACTTTACTTCGTGCAATAAAGTAAAAATTAGATTTAGGTAAATACAGAGAGGAAACTCAACCAATGATGTTTGCATGACACCATTTAAGCAAAACCCTGATACATTTAATGTAAACCTTGATTTTTTTTTATATAAGGAGCAGCAGCTCTCGATTTACAAAGATTCTAGAGCCCTTCAGTACCTGTTTGTCTGGCCACCTTCCAAATTTTGTGATACGAAAATATACAAAGTACCAAAATTAACAAATATGTACATGTGAGAGATAATTATTACATTCATATAACCACCTAATGAACAAACTAGTACAAACATTTTTTTCTAATCTTAACTAATATATATAAGCGTTAAAAATATTACTGGCCCTACAAGACTTACATTTACAAATACTTAAATGAATAGCAAAGATGTTGTCATAGAACATCAGAAAATCATCTGAGAGAAAGACAAGGTTGTAAAAACTAGTAGGCATCCAGCAGACGAGACGAAGACGTACTCACGAGACAGGGAGTAGGCCACAAATTTTTAAAACATTTCTACACCATAGGACTAGGACAGAAAGACCACTTAGCAGAATAAGTCATGGGCCATTAACTATTAAACAGTTACTGATGGACTGCTGGAATACATTGCGACTGCACTTATGGTGTGTTGTGTAGAAACGTCTTACAGTATTTAAAGTACAGTACGTACGGACCGGAATACACATTGACAGAAATTAAATTTGCTGAACAAAATTTAGTTTCTCCCCATTTCGATTTCGATTTAGTCTATAGTTTAATATGATTCTAAACAATTTTAAATAATATGTAGCATCAAGCACGTAGAAATAATATTATGGATTTCAAAAAAAAAAAAAATAATATATTTACCTTTTATCTGGAGTAGATCGCCTAAGTTGGCTCACATTTATAACCACTCTCACACTTACTGACAATAAGAGAAAGTGTTTGGTCTCAAAACTGAGAAAAACTGAAAACATGTGGCACATAAGTCCTCTACTTATTTTAAAAAAGTCCGTCACGCAGGGGCTGTGCAAACTAAGCAGATTTCCCGCGTGAAGTTATACAGTAGGGAAATCTGCCCAATAACAACTGTAGTAGCAAGGAATCTCTAAACTTATTCACGAGGGACGAACAATTACAGATACGGCCACCAGAGCTCTCGGCGGAAGGTCCCGAACATAGCCGACTCCTGCCGACCACACACAGAATACAAATGCAAAAATCTCGGTTAATATTCAAGATACAGAATAAATGTATAGAACAATATTTATAGTAAATTTAATTTGCAATAAGATTGATTCTATACAATATTTCGATCCGACGCATAATAACGGAAATATTTTTAATTTTCAAAAATCCCCCTTCTAAACCCCTCTCCCTCTGGTCCGATTTCAGCCATTAACGAACTTGATCTTCCTTTTTACATAAAACGATTAAATTCCGAGTTTGATAACGTTCAAACAAAAATTGCGACCGCTAGAGCGTTGTCAGACAAATATATATATATATATATATATATATAATTTTGAACGGACCTCATTTTCGTCATCTTCTGGGTAGGATCGATGGACATTTGAAGAAATTTTTCGAAACTCGCGTCATGAGTACGACCTCAATAGCTGATTTCCCTTAAGGGAAATCTGCTAAAAGTGTACCAAATGAATTAGAAAAAGTTAGTTAATGTGATAATAAAGCAAAAATACTACACTCGTGATTGTTTTAAATTGAACTGGAATAGGAGTTATTAAAGTTGAATATTTTATAAATATTATAATTTTATGTGTATTTTTCTGTTTTCAGTAATTTTGTCTAATGTGCGTTATATACAGTTCATATATGGCACACATATTTAATTAACCTCCTTATAGAGGTACTATAGAGGGGAAACAATAAATAATTATAAATATTAAAATGCATTAAGTTATTTTAAAAAAGCAAAGAATATGCGGCTCTTTAAATGAAATGGTTAAATAATAATAAAATAATATATTATTGATTGTTTCAATTATTATTATTATTTATTAACGTCCACATTTTGCAACTTAGGCTAATCGGGACGGGTTATCTACAGGTTACCGCCCTTTTCTAGCCAGGGTGGGATTTTAGGACGTTATTTAATGAATTTCGTCACTAAATAATTTCCTTTGCCCAGGCAAGAATCGAACTCGCCACTCTAGGTTTACCATGTGAGATAAAGGTCAACGCTTTAACTCGCATGGCTAACCTGAGTCCTGATTGTTTCAAAATGCCTAATTAAAAAGTCCACGGAGAGGCTGAGTTAACTAAGCAGAGCTCCCGTATTTGCATTTATCTAAAAAAGTAAAAGTTAAATGAGAACAATATTTGTTATTTAGGCTTCAAATAAAGTGCTTCATAATGTAACAGCTTATTGTTAATATCACATGGCTAGGAGCGGGGATTACTGATGATCGAAAGCTAAAAAATGCAAATATCTTGGTTAATAATCAAGATATTGAAATAACGTATATAACAACATTTATAGAACATTACATTTGCAATACGATTGTTTTAATACAATTTTTCGATCCGACTCATAACAACGGAGGTATTTCGAGTTTCTTTTCCTCTGAATCCCTCCACCTCCCACTGGCCCGGTTCTAGCCGTTAACGAACCTTATCTTCATTCTTACATAAAACATATAAATATCGAGTTCGGTAACGATCAAACAAAAATTGCGTCCACTAGAGCGTTAAGAGACAAATATATATATATATATATATATATATATATATATATATATATGCGCGCGCGCGCGCGCGCGTGTGTGTGTGTGTGTGTGTGTGTGTGTGTGTGTGTGTGTGTGTGTGTGTGTGTGTGTGTGTGTGAGTGTGTGTGTGTGTGAGTGTGTAGAGAGAGAGAGAGAGAGAGAGAGAGAGAGAGAGAATTTTGACCGAACCTCATTTTCGTTATTTCCTGGGTAGAATCGATGCACATTTGAAGAAATTTTTCGAAAATCCCACCATGAGTACAACCTCAAGAGCTGATTTCCTCTAGGGGAAATCTGCTAAAAAAAAAAACTAGAAAACATTTATTCAGAAAGTAGAAAGTAAGAAAGTGAGGGATAGAAACTTGCCCAGCTAAATATCGATGGAGCTAAGGGCTGTTCCCGACTGGAGAGATCTAAGAAAGGTGAAGGATTAGTCCCTACTAAGAAGGAATTATCTCCCTCTACTGTTTTATTTTGATTTCTCGAATTTAGGGATTCTCTCTATCTCGGGAAAGGAATATCTCTATCGCCTCTGTTTTTGAGCTTATGCTCTCTATTTATCAGTCCAACTCAAGAGCTCCAACACTTTTGGGTGTCTGTAACGCTCTAGCAATATTTATTTGATCCTTACCCAACTAAATACTTAAACGTTCTATAAACAACGAAAGATGAAGTCGTTAATGGCTGAAATCGGACTAGTGGATTAGGAAACTAAAAATATTTCCGCTATTATATGTGGAATGAAAAAAAAAATGTAATATAATTGCAAATTTAATTTTCTATAAATATTGTTATATACGTTTATTCTCTATCTTGAATATTAACCGAGATATTTGCATTTTTCAGTTTTCAGCAAACCTCCACTTCTACTCATGTTACGTAAACAATACTCTGCTACATAATAAATCACATTATTGGAAGTTTAAATACCAAAAATTGTATTCAAGAGACCTTTATTATACGAGATACATGCAAATATGTCCTGGTGACTCCCCCCCCCCCATCTTAAAGTTTTGGACTACTAAAACTTTATTGATTGAGATTTGATTGACTCATTATTAATTACAGTACTAGATATAGTAAATAGTTCTCAATAAAATTAATGTGTTATATTCTGATATATTTCAGTAATTGTTTTTCTTTCCGGTGTGAGGCGACCCGTTTGTTTACATTTCTAACCTAACGCTTCCTGTCGGCAGGTTATTGTAATTGGATGAAACATTTCTTATTTCCGTTTGTATTTATTCACGGTGGTGTTGTGTTATCAGTATGTATATTTATCTATTATTAAACTTCACGAGGGAAATCTGCTTAGTTTACGCAGCCCCTGCGTGACGGACTTTTTTTGTATACATGTTTCCCCTATCTTCAAAATTAACTGAGATATTTGAATTTTTTTTTAGTTTCCTGTTTTCAGTTAACAACCACTTTTATTCATGTAATATTTACAATAAGCTGTTATATCATTAAACACTTTTCACAAAAATCTTTTCTTTTTTTTAAATTCGAAATATTGTGTGTCAGATATATGCAATTATCGGTCTGATGCCATTACTAGTATCTCTTCTACTCACAGAGATTGTAATAGATTGCGAGATGAGATCACCTCTGGATCATTCATGGATGAGGGAAATCTGCCTAGTTTACGCAGCTCTTGCGTGACGGACTTATTCTTTGTTGGCGAAGAGGCATCTAAAAGTATACAGCGCAGCAAATTCCACATTTTATCGTACAAACATCGGGGGCTCAGGTTAGCCATGCTAGTTATAGCGTTGGCCTTTATCTCACACGGCAAACCTAGAGTGGCAAGTTCGATTCTCGCCTGGGCAAAGGATTATTAATATTTAGTGACGAAATTCATTAAATAACATTCTGAAATCCCACCCTGGCTAGAAAAGGGTGGTAACCTGTAGATAACCCGTCCCAGTTAGCCTGAGTTGCAAAAAGTGGACGTTAATAAATAATAATAATAATAATAATATAACATATATATATATATATATATATATATATATGTTATGTGTTGTATATATTAGTTTAGGTTCAAAAAATATTTGTTATCATATCTTATTTATAAGGTTTTTAGAATAATGTCATATATATTCTTCATATTAGTTAATACTTATTTTAACGAAATATTGGCAGCGTTCACGTCTCAATGGTTGTTTATTATAAGTGAAATTTACACCGTAAACTGGCCTTTGGTAAAATATTTTACTTAGTTTTTTAGCGAGCTTTGAAGTTGGATATCTGTTTGTTCCATGCGTGGAGAGGATTTAGAGACAATCGTGTAGCTGCTTGAACAAATGTCTTCAGTGCGTGGTCCACCAAAATGCGGATAGAATGCGACAAACTACTTGTCATTGAAATGAATCCCAGTAGAAGGCTCAGCTAAGCCTTCATAAGCCCATGAGTGATATGAATCTAGCGACAACAAATTTAGGAAATCATCACAAATTTAAAACTAAATAAAACAATAACAATTAAAGTCATGGGAACAACCGAAAATAAGTCCTGGTACCAGAATCCATAACAAACATACGGTAAACCTAGAGTGGCGAGCTCGATTCCCGCCTGGGTAAATTGGAATTTATTTAACAACGATCTCATTAAACAAAAATCCTTAGTCCCACCCTATATAGAAAAGGTTGGTAAACTGTAGATAACCTCTCCCAATTAGCCACAGTAGCAAAAATTGAAGGTTAATAAAAATAATTATACCGAACATACTTAAAAAAAACTAACATGGTATTTGGAAAATTCCTACACGGGAAAGAACAATGCCCAAAAATAATTTTAAATATTAATATTACTGGGGGGTAGGGGAGGAACTATTGAACTGTAAATGCGATCGAATTACTTCCAAATTAGCTATACCTTTTAAATTATTGGCTTTTATTATTTGTTTTGAATTTATTATTGCATGTCTCTTAGAAATTTCAATAGTTTTGAACTTAGTGCACATAGTTTTAAAATTGTTATAACTGTAATGTTATTTCTTTCTTTTTTCTGGCGTGGCTGTGTTTTCAAAATAGACTTTTCTTAATTTAATTTGTTTAATATTAGAATTTTAATTCTGCACCAACTGAATATTTTTATCTATCATTATTATGCGTACGAAGAATAAAAAAATTGGTTCAAGAAAAATAAATTAAAAGCAGCCTATTAACTAAATGAAAAAATAGGAAATATACAATTACTTCATTTATCATTAGAAATATTCATTAAATGTACTTAAAAAGCAATTGATCTTAATGATAAAGTTCTGTCATCATTCAAAAATAAAATATGGTTGAGTATTATTTTGTGCGAGTTTGATGGATGACGAACTGGAGGGAGCATATGGATTTTCATCTGAAGCAAGTCTGGAAGGATCACATGGGTCAGACCTCAAGGGTCTCACGTACATCATTCTTACACTCCAGAATTCTATCGACGAAGAATAACTAAGTGTATGAGATAGGAGCGATGTTCATCTGCAAACATGGTCTGAAACCATCATGATTTTCAAAACTAATAAACTAATGCTAATTTATATTCATCTAAATTAATATAAAAGCAAATTCAATACAAAACCACTTGTTTCAAAATAATTTATGACTAGCTAAGGCTACGTTCGGAAAATTATTAGGGGCAAAAAGACGACATTTTTTTTTTTTTATTTTTTTTTTGGGAAAGGCTTTTATGTGCACAATATTTATACATTTCCCCATCATCATGTTTACCTGAATATTTGGCAACTAAAGCGAACACATCGCATTTTTTGGTCCTGATGATTAAAAAGAAAAAAAAAAGATTTCCTGTCTGCACTGTTGAAAATATTCTGGACAATATTAATCATAATCGTGGATTGCATTCATTCATAGTTATTAAGAACCATTGCTGAGGTAGCTCTGCTAGAGAAATATTTAGACAGAATAATGAGTGCGAATGTTATTCAATGCATGGCTCTCTGAGTTTTTACTTTTATTAAATTTTACAGCTTTCTGGACAATCGATGAACTTTTGCTGAGATTGTCTGACTAATTAAGTGGTTACTATTCAATCCCAATTCGTTGATCAAAACATTTTAGGTCACAAATATCATATTAGTGTATAGCATTTTTTTATTATAAACTAAATAATATGCACCATTTCTATTTCACAAAGCAGCCCCAAAGACATCAAATATACCTATTTTATATATTTAATACCCATTCTTAAAATTTTTTATTTTATGCCAGAGAAAGAAACTTTATTCATGATGGTTCTTAGAATTTTTCACATTCTCTGTTGTTTGCTTTTGGTGGGAAAGGGATACTACCAACAATCGCTGGTCCCCAATAATTTGTTGACTCCCACTTTAGTTTTTAGTGTATATTTCGTTTAAACCTTGTTATAGAACAAAAGTGCATAAGACAAAAGTTACTCCAAATAACACAATAACCAACTTTTGTTATGTTCATATTTGTCGAAAAACCACCAGGAAACGAAATATCAATATTTTTTATTTCAGGTCTCCCTTATAACCCCCTCCTTTTCGTCTCAGAGAATATTAGTGTAGCCTTTAGTCTAAGTTGGGTTAATAGTAATATTCGTACCAAGTTCATAATATTTGGTTCAGCCGTTTATGCGTGAAAAGTTAACAAACGAATAAACAAACAGACACTAAAGCCGCAAGTTTCAGATATCTTGTCTATGACACGTGAAACGACAAAGTATTGTGAAATTTCGAGAAAAAAAATCAATGTACAGAGAGACGTCACAATTTTATATATAAATAGACTCGAAAAACAAAGAGGTCGTAAAACGGAATCTGAGTGTTGCAAGCTTTGCATTTCCATGAATCCTATACTTTTTTTCGGGTTAGCTATATATACATTCAAAATGCTGCCCCCGAGTAGGCCAAGGGATCCGAGATCAGAGTTTTACGTAATGGGAGGTAAACATACAACCCCCGTTAACCAAGGAGGATCGAAAATGAGTTGCCTTAATTTAAAAATTTCAAGAACAAATTTTTTGAGCTTTCAATGCTTTTCGTGCCAGCTGTTTATATATATATATATATATATATATATATATATATATACATACATAAAACTATTATATATATATATATATATATATATATATATATATATACATACATACATAAAACTATTATATATATATATATATATATATATATATATATATATATATATATGTATATAACAGCTGGCACGAAAAGCATTGAAAGCTCAAAAAATTTGTTCTTGAAATTTTTAAAGAAAACACTCATTAGAATGGAAGAAAAAGGAAATTTTTCACATAAACTAGGAGAAGTGATGTCCCTTCACCAATGTTTGATCTTTTTTATTAAAGACCACTATGCAATGATGTCTTAAAGTAAGTAAAATTTCAATGAATAATTCAGTAGATATACAACATCTGAGCAATTCAAATAATACGGCTAGCGATCTCGTCGAGTGTCACCTATGCCAAAAAGTTTTAACAAAACGGGGAATTAACCGCCACTTGTCGAGAAGTCATAAAGGAAATGAAGACAAAAATGTTATAAAATGTGGAATCTGTGGGAAGGAGTGCAAAAATGTCCAAATTCACGTGAGTAAGGCTCATCCAGATGCCTACAGAATCAGCCAAATTAATCCGTCACCTGAAAACCATAATGTTAATTTTTCCGATGATGAAACAGATGGTATTAACCTGCAAAATTGTCTCCAAAATTGGGAATACAACTTTATTAATTTATTAAAAAATGACAGAAACGACTCTGCGTTTAATGATGCTATAAATGACTTCACGAACTTTCTGCATGGTGAACAAATGAGTGGTAAAGCACCTGTTCATCCGGCCACAAAATATTATGAAGCCAGGAAAAGGCGTAAGAACAATTTAGATGGATATACCTACCGCAAAGAACGTGACCCAATAAAGAAACGCAAAAGGGAGTCAGAACGCCGTAGGAACAGGTATAATTTCGAATTAGCCCAACATTACTATTATTACAGGCGAAAGAAAGTCGTTCAAAAGATTTTTGAAAATCCAGAAGAATCAACAGCATTTAACCTAGACAGTTTAGACATAAAAAACCATTTCGAACATATCTTCGGATCGGAAAATAACTGTCAGTTAGACGACTATAAAGAATGTCTTGACGTAACAGAAGACATCGATTTTAATGAGAATGACCTAGAGGCTGCAACAAAAGGTATTTCACTAGATTCGGCTCCTGAACCAGACGGCATCTTTGTACGAACAATCCGAGATCTGAAATGTTACAAGGTTATGGCAAACATAACAAACTACATGCTAAAATGGAGCTTTGTCCCGGACTCATTCAAATTAGGAAGAACCATACTAATATTCAAGTCTGGCGATAAACATGATGTTTCCAATTATCGTCCTATCACAATTTACTCCATACTAAGAAGAGTAATTGTCAGAGCAATAGATAGGAAATTGAAACCGCACGTCGAACTCTCTACTCATCAGAGAGGATTCGTTGCATGCCCTGGAACATTTGTCAATTCCTCAATAATTAACGCATGTATCCAAAATGCCAAGCAAGGCAAAAAAGATTGTTGCATTGTTTTTCTGGACGTATCTAAAGCATTTGATAATGTAGGACACGCACATATAAAAAGAACCCTATCAACTTACCCAATTCCAATTAAAATGAAAAAACTTGTAACTAGCCTACTAGAAGGAAATCGAATAACTTGTTCGCTGCCCAAAAACAAGAAAACTGAACCAATCCCTATGATGAAAGGTGTGGGCCAGGGGGATCCACTATCGCCCTTTCTCTTCAACATGGCGATAGTTTTCGTATTTCAAGAGCTCAGTGAAAAAGATGTCTGCAATGCTTACGGATACCAAGTGATTGAAAATTTACCAAATCTCTCATGCTGCGGATTTGCCGATGATGTAGCTCTTATCGCAAAAGATAAAGCTTCAGCCGAACACTTGATCGAGCAGGCAATTGACTGTTTTCTAAAAATTGGCCTAAAGGTAAACGCAAAAAAGAGCACAGCAATAATAATTGACAAAGGAAAATTGGTAAAGCAAGAAACTACAACCATGGACGGGCAACAAATTTTCAGTATCGGCCAAAATGACAAAATAAAATATCTGGGAGGTACGTTTCAGCAAGAAATCTGTCTCGATACTGAGAAACTCACAAGCACGCTGGTTGAAAAACTAAACAAGCTGTCATCCTCCAGTTTGCTCAAGCCTGACCAAAAGTTAAATATATTAAACCAATATATATGGCCAATAATGATTTACCTTCTTCAGTGTGCACCAAAAAAAAGACCTGAAACCGTCCTTTTTATCGAAAATAGATAAAATAATTAGGAGCTGCGCAAAAGAAATATTAAGTCTGCCATCAGAAACTCCTAATTGTATGTTTTATACTTCAAGAAAAGTTAGAGGTTTGGGGTGTTTAACGCATATTGGGAGGCTTTCTTACAACATATAAATGTATGTATGGCCCTTATCAAAGACATGAACCCATATGTACTTCAAACAAGAGATCTCACTTCTGAATCATCCGACTGTTTAAAAGCCCTCGATATTACAATAGAGAAGACCGTAAATATCAACGTCAGAAACCTGCGACAAGAACTACGCCATAAATCCTTTAGCGAGTGGTGCTCATTAACAGCAAAAGGAAAAGGCGTAAAAACGTTTAATGACTGGCAGGCCGGAATGCGTGGATGTCTGACAAAAAAGGGCTGTCTTCATCAGAATGGACAACAGCAGTGAAAATGAATGTGAATCTAGTGCCAGTTCGCTCTGTCCCAGGAAGGAACCTAGGAAACGCCCAAGGTAGGCATTGCAGTGAGATTGAAACCCTTCCCCATGTCCTAGGGTCCTGCCAATGGGGCGAGCAGATTCTCGGCATCATAAAGTCCGGACTCATATTGCTCACCTCTTGAAAAAGAAGCACCCTGATTGGGATATATTTGAAGAGGTGACTTGTAATTCGTCAGACGGCACTCCTAGAAGAGCGGACATAGTAGCCATAATGAAATATGAAAAAAAAGGCCTCATACTAGATCCTACTGTCCGTTTTGAGATGCACATAAATCAAGCTGACGAGGTGGATCAAGAGAAAAAATCAATATATGAGCCGTGCTGCCCGTATTTCTCAAAAAAATATCAAATACAAGATTGGGCGGTTATGGGACTACTATTCGGCTCAAGAGGAGTCCTCCACCAAAAAACGGTGAAGACATTAATAGACCATGGGCTGACAAAAGATGATTTGAAGGAGTTATCGACACTTATCCTAAAATCATCGATAAGAATCGTCAATCACCATTTATACAAAAAATAAAGATGTATAAAGTTAAGCTGCACTCTCACCTGAGATACCCCCCTAATCTGCACGCATTCAATTTATTCCAAATTTTCATTTAAAATTTAATCAAAATTTAAAAAACAAAACATCATTACCAAGAAATTGGCAGATTAGGAGGCTGACCACACAGGTACCCTCAGAAAGAGGGCAGCTTATTTTGTTTGTTTGTTAGTGTACATTATAAAATGAAAAACCACGACATGACGACTACATCAAAAGTTCTCTTAAGGAAATTTCTGATTAAATCCGTAAACAGGTTAGTAAAAGAAGTTGCTGGCCTTGGCAGGAATTGTTGAACTATCTTTGGGTGACTCAACAGCTGCTAGGGATACGCCAGTTTTTTGCAGAAATTAGGTTTCCTAAAGAGATTTGTAGAATCCAGTTTTATATGCGTGTGTATATATATTTATATAACTATTAATATACAATTGAATAAAGTGGTCTTGGCGGTTTTATGACAGTATTTATATGTGGAACAGCATCAACGCTAACATTTCCATGTTCTTATTGATCCCAACCTGCCGACTGCCCTCATAACCTCCGAGAGTACAACCTTTGAGTCCATAGCTGTTCTTAGCGTCACAATTAGCTGATACTGAAATGTTACACATGAGAGAGAGGGCAGAATAAAAAAGCACACAACAGTATGTTTTTCCCTAACAGACGTCTAGTCTAGTTGTAGTATTTTATATTGAAATAATCCCTGGTTTTGCTTGATGATTTCCAATTTCATGGGCCCCTTCCAAACCCCAAAAAAATGTATAAGGGCTAAAACCTGTGTAAGTTTATTAGTATTCAACACCAAGACTCATTTAATAGAATTGAAATCTCACAAAAAAACACCCATTGAAGCCAAAAATTGTAGAAAACGTTATAAAGCCATAGGGAATAATCATTTATAAATTTGGGAAAAATTAATACACAGACATAGGTTAGAATTCTGTATTGAAACCAAATAAGAAACCTTTTTATACAATTTCAATAGTTGATTTCCTCATACAAAAATTATAATAAACAAAATAACAAGGATAATTTACGTTTTAATTTATGGTAATATGTGACTCGGTCATGCCACTGAAAATTTGAATATGAAGTGCCAAGAGATATTAAATAGTTTTCATGAGTAAACTCCGTCAGATGGCTAGAACTACATTTTGATGATCAGATTAAAAAAGTCACATCATTGAAGTCATATTAGTGTTTCAGGCATTAATCGTGCAATGGTATAGGGAGATAATTTACAAAAAACAGATTCAATAAATGTAGTTTGTCTTCAATACGATAACTTTAGAAATCGTCACCTCAGGAAAATCAGATAGAATTTTGTTTGACATTGTGCTGTAAAGCGTTGAACTCCAAGGTGGTGACCGGATAAAGATTGCTTTTCTTTTGCGTTCTTCTGATGAAAATAGGATTATTGTTTTTTTAATTTTCACTTTTTGCTACTATGGCTAATTGGGACCGGTTATCTACAGGTTACTACCCTTTTCTAGCCAGGGTGGGACTAAGGATTTTATTTAATGAGTTCGTCATTAAATAAATTCCTATTACGGGAATCGAACTCGCCACTCTAGGTTTACCAAAAAGAAATGAATGTATTGAAGAATTTATATCTACACTTCTCGGTTGACTCCAACTTCCGGAATGGTATTATTGCATAAAATAGGGCATATTGACAATATTCATTCTCTTAATGCATATACAAAAGCTTCCACGAATCTATGGAACTATTCCCCTGAATAAACAAATTCAATTTGAGGACCGGAAGTTAAAAGACAAGAATTTTGAAAGTCATAAATTTAAATATTGTTTTAGGGACAAAACTGAATTATAAACACAAGGTATATTTATATTTTCACTATAACACCAATATTATCAAATATATCGACGAATTTGTGATTGGACGTCAAAGTAAACTCACATGCGTAATTTCGAATACTCGTTTAGCCTACCTTGTACCATGGGACAGGACAGTTGGCTCACATTGGAATCTTCCGAGCCGTTTTAGCATATTTCCCTTGAAGGTTGTAATCATTCCTTCAAATGTCCATCGGTCCTACCTAGTAAATGACAAACTTATATATGACTGTTACCGCTCTAGCGGTCGCAATTTTTGTGTTATCGTTACAAAACTCATTATATAATCGTTTTATGTAAAAATAAAGATCAAAGACCAGTGGTAAGGGGGAGGGGGTTTAGATGGTGAGAATATTGAAAAATCTAAATATCTCAAATATTATAAGTCGGCTAGAAAAATTGTATGGAATCAATCTTGTTAAAATATTGCTGCTCCACAATTTCTATTCTATAAATGTTTTTTTTTTTTACTCAAATATTAAGCGAGTAATTCGAACTTTCTGGTTTTCAGTCAGAATATGTGGTGAAATATCACTAGAGTGCCAACAGTACATAGGAAATTTGCTTAGTTTACGCAGCCTCTGCGTGACGGACTTTTTGAGTGATTGCGTAACAAAGGGGTGGAAAGACGGACTGGAAAGATTTCCACTTTTGATGTCGTTGTTGTCTGAGTGAACCGAGAAAAAATGTATTAGCCCGAATTTAAATAGAATAACAGAAAAACCTTCGAATTTATTTATGGTGATTGTATTTACAGTGAACCTTAGAGTTATATGGATGATGTATTGGACAACGTACAGGCCCTAATTGATGTTACAACCTTTTTTCAAAACTCGAAATTAACCCCCTCAATTATTCAAAACATGTGTAACATTGCTATTTTTTTTTTCGAGGAAACTAATATCAAAAAGTATACATATATTTATTTAGGATTTAGTCAAATTAAATGAAAAGCATACTTCAATAATACTTTCGGATCTGAGATGAGGCGGTTTCAGTAAATGTCATGCTTTTATATTCATTTTAAGAGAGACAAGAGTTTCCTCGTTGAATTTATGTTGAAATTCTACCATGAGGCGCACTTAAATGTAGATGTATTATCCGGCTGAAGGTAAACCGAGAAGAGTTCTTATAAATTTGGTACTACCTCAGAGATTTTATTATTTAAAGTTAAGCCAGGGGAGGGGTGGTTTGCCCCATACATCACTGCCACCAACATCCAGTTCCCTGCTCAACTTCATCCAGGCACTGCTTCCCACGCCAGTTTTATACCTGCCCTTAAATTTTCTTCAAATTCACCCTCAAATAGGTAGTCACCTGTGTGAAAGTTCTTAGATTCATTTAAATCCAAGTATAATATAAGTGCAGATTGATAGTTTTACCTTGGGCCTTCCTGAGTTAAAAAATAAAAAAAAAACAATGCAAGTGGTTCAATCTATTTTATTTTAGCAGATTCCCTTAAGGGAAATCAGCTATTGAACTTGTACTCGATTTTTCCTCAATTCCTGAAAAATTTCGTCGATCCTACCCAGGAGATGACGAAAATGAGGTCCGTTTATATATATATATATATATATATATATATATATATATATATATATTTATTTCTCTGTTAACGCCCTAGCGGTCTCAATTTTGGTTTGATCTTTACCAAACTCCATATTTTAACGTTTTATGTAAAAATGAAGATCAAGTTCGATAATGGCTGAAATCTGACGAGTGGGAGGGGGAATATTGAATATTTAAAATATATCCGTTATTATACGTCGGATCGAAACATTTTATAGAACCAATCGTACTCCAAATTGAATGCTTTATAAATGTTATTCTATATGTTTGTTCAGTATGATGAATATTACCCTCCCCCTACCCTTTTTTACTCGTCGTTTTGTTTTTTTTCATATGGATAGAGAATGAGGTGAGTGGAGATCACAAGTATGTTGTTATATCAGCACGTGGGTAATCTGCTGAGTTTACGCAGCCCCTCCGTGACTGTCATAGTTTGAGTAATAATTACTCGTCCTCGAGAATAAAGAATAGTCATAAGTATTGAAATGTTGAAAATAGCTAAATGGTCGCAGTCGAAATTAATATGGCCTCAAGAAATAGCTTCCTTCAAAATCCTAGTGATGCATTACTTTGCCTAACTAACTAATTTAATATGACTAGAAAGAAGTAATTTTCAAGCATTAATGTTTGTTTTTTAGCAGATTTCCCTTAGGGGAAATCAGCTATTGAGGTCGTACTCATGATGCGAGTTTCGAAAAATTTCTTCAAATGTCCATCGATCCTACCCAGGAGATGACGAAAATGAGGTCCGTTCAAAATTATATATATATATATATATATATATATATATATATATATATATATATATATATATATTTGTCTGTTAACGCTCTAGCGGTCGCAATTTTTGTTTGATCTTTACCAAACTCGGAATTTAATCGTTTTATGTAAAAAGGAAGATCAAGTTCGTTAATGGCTGAAATCGGACCAGTGGGAGGGGGGGTTTAGAGGGGGGGATTTTTGAAAATTCAAAATATCTCCGTTATTATGCGTCGGATCGAAAAATTGTATAAAATAAATCTTATTGCAAATTAAATTTACTATAAATATTGTTCTATACATTTATTCTGTATCTTGAATACTAACCGAGATATTTGCATTTGTATTCTGCGTGTGGTCACCTAGGCTATGTTCGGACTTTCCGCCGAGAGCTCTGGTGGCCGTTTCCATAACTATTCGTCCCTCGTGAATAGGTTTAGAGGTTAGGTTAACTGTGTTTTGGGGCTAGAAACTACTGGGTTATTACGCCCTAAATAATGTTTTAGGTTTAGAGGCTTCTTACTACTACAGTTGTTATTAGGCAGATTTCTCTATTGTAAAACTTCACGTGGGAAATCTGCTTAGTTTACGCAGCCCCTGCGTGACGGACTTTCATTATTGTGTTAAGGCGTTTGAACATCTACCACTACCCTCATAAGCTGAAGGTGTAGACAGGAACAGCTTCGACCTCCGTCACGACAGAATTTAGTCCAAGAGTTCGCTAGTGTAGCGGTGCTTGTGGTTTACAGGGATCTACCGTGTATGTACGTCTGACTGCACATAGGCTTGACTTAACGTCTTTTATCTTTCTTAGACTTCGTCTATCGGCAAATGGACTACTGCTGAACAGACCATAGCTCATCCGTCGGGCACACCAGTAAACCTACTGAAGGCAGCTCAGCCCATGTCCTCCTTGGTTAACAGGGGCTGTAAATCGAGTTGAACACTTGTCTACTTAAATCACTAAACTACCTTCAAAAACGGCTAGATATCCAAGGACTGGAATGTCAAAAGAAAAAAAATAATATATAGTTTTTTAATATTTAATTCCGCGAGTAAAATACTAAGATGTCTGAATATGTGGAGCTTTAGCTCAGGAGTGTAAATAAATATAATATGACCATTCCTTTGGGAAGTAAGAGCAATACTTTCCGACAAAATGAGCCATAAGTGTTTGATATTGCTTCGTAGTATTTCTACTCGAGAAGTTAAGTTTGGAGGATTTTTTTTTGCTTTGAGACTCGTTGAGTGTAGTTTTCCAACATTTAATTCCTGTTTATTCTCAGAATACCATCAGAGAACATCTTGGCGTGCTTTAGCTGCCCGATTCTGAATTTCGTCTGTAGATTTAGCAGTTCCAGATTCACTCTCACTCCCCCTTTCTTTCTTTCTCTCTCTTCCTCTTCCTCACTTTGCTTCTCTTTTCCTCTCCCTCTCTTAATTAATCCTTCTTAGGAACGCTTTACATTAAGACAGCCTCTATTCTAGCAGTACTTTATTTATTTTTTTTGATTTTTGAGCCCCGAAAATTGAAAATAATACTTGTTCATGGCCGGATGAACTTCTCTCTGCTTTAGTAAAGCAAGCAGGGCGCGATTTATTACTTAATTTATGGTATATAAAGAAAAAAACGATAGTGGTTTAGTGCTTCTTCCCAGTGCCTATAACATCTTGGCAATCTCTAATAGTCCGACACGGGTGAATACTGGGAATGGATTTCGTCTAGAAACATTTTTCATCGATCCCGCCTTAAGTTTAGAAAGACCTAGAATAAGAGAGCGTCTAAACGGGGTAGGGAGATTGGAAATCTTGTAGGATTTGGAAGTCCACGTTCTCATTCGTAGCCCGTTCAGTGTGTGGGGTGGAGTGCAGTTATGGTGACAGATAGTGTGGATGCAGTTATAAAAGCCAGAATGGTCGTAGAAACCAGATGCTCCTATGATCTATAAAGGGATCTTCACTGTTACAGCCTCCCCAAAAAAGGTTAGCTGCAGATATAAAAAAACAGTCACTATAGTGACTAATTTGTGAGAGAAGACCCCGATTTGTGAGAAAGATATTTGAACCGCAAGAGAGTAGGAGATAATGGATCGGAGGCAACGCCGTACTAGCAAGTCTGATATCTTCTGTGCAATTAAGTAACTCAAATTACGCTGTTAAGGATGGAGTCCAGTGAGCTACCTCTAGTGAATAGTAGGGAGAGAGGAAGTTCGAGACAGAAGTGGTAAGATGACCTGAAAGAGGGCACGCCAAAATTGGGTGTCCTGAATTGGAGGATCCTAAGACTACAGACCGCGAGAAATGCATAATTATCCATTAAAATGGCAAAGGTTTTTTTTTTTTTTTTAATATTCCCTTAAGCTTAAGCCATGATTTTTCTAATAATCATGTGCGTATAGGCCAAACATTTGTCTAGTACTCCTACTGTTCAGCAAGAGACTTGTTTATTACAAGCTTATTTGCAGATTTGTCTATTATTCGCTTAAATATGGACGGACTGCCTTTGTTGCGAAATGAAAATGATTTATGTTGAAAATAATTGTGGTTTAAGGGTTTCCAAGATGTATCGTTGTCATTTAGCATAGATATCTATTTTATCTTGTATGCTGATATGGAAATTATTGGTAAATCCATTTCTTATAGTCTATTAAACCAAAAAGAAGTTTTGATGTCACGGAAGAGTTCACGAATTTGTTCTGTTTCCTGCAGGCAGTTCAGGGGAAATAGTGTAGAGAGTATTTGACTCAGTAAATGTCCAAAATATAATTGCTTAATAGAAAAGGGGCTCGGACGAAACCTTTTAAATGGAAAAATAATAACTATTTCATAATAGCCAGGCATATTTCCTTCGTCACCAGAAGTGAGCATACGAGAGGCAACTTGAGCTGAATAGGCTTAAGAAAGTGATTGATGACGGTTTATGAGTCAAAGGCATCATGCTCATAAAGACCAAGATAGGCCTCCTATATCTGATGAATTGTAACAAAACCTTATTTAGGTCCAAGACGTTCTTTCATAGTAAAACATTCAATCTGTAAGCCGCGAAAGCATTTTAGCATGTCGGTAATATATAATGTCAAAATATTTCGTTTAACACATGGTGGCGAAGATAACCGGAGGAATTGGACGAATTTACTAGGACTGCGAAAAATGATCATAATAAGGCGTAGTAGTTTATTGAAAAATAGCGACGAAATTCTCAAAATCTATTGCTACTATTTAGAACAGCATTACAAAAGTCAGTTTAAACACTGACTTCAAAGAAAGACAGCAAAGATAGGCTGAAAGATAGAGTTCAGTCTCGCCATGCCAATAATTACCTTAAGCAGATTTGGGATTAAGGTCACAAGTTATTATCGAGCTTCTACTTTATCGCAATAGCATATTCAGTGCTACGCCATCAACCAGCAGAATACATAACCAACGCTTGCGCACCCACATTTCGTCGTTGGTGGCACTTTTTGCGAGAAACGAAATATCGTCTTCGACATTAAAAGGATTAGAAATCACGAGAATGCAACAAATTTACTTATTATCCCTATGTGGGATATTAAAATGTATATTGGCTAACCTGGAGGATAATAGTGTTTTATGTTCCCTTTCCTGATTGGTGAATCAGGATGTTAGTTTTTGTGTGCCTTGTTCGCATCCTGTTACCGTGCTAATAGAAGAATGGCTGAGTGATCTATCATTTATTACATGTTCCGAAATCCAAACTCTAATTTATAAAATTATGAATTTATTGAAGTATACCATGTCTGTCACCTAAATAGGTGAAGGGGCTCAGGTTGGCCGTGCGAGTTAGGGCGTTAGTCCTAATCTCGCGTGGTAGACCTAGAGTGGCGGGTTCGATTCCCGCCCTGGGCAGTAGAAATTTATTTAGTGACGGACTCATTAAATAAACTCCTTGAGCCCACCCTGGCTAGAAAAGGGTGGCAACCAGTAGATAACCCGTCCCGATTAGCCTAGTAGCATAAAGTGGACGAAATAATAACAAACAACAATAATAAGTAGGGTAAGTAAGGTGAATCTTACATACATATATATTAGCCTTCACTAAAAATTTGAAGTTGCCACAAAAATATTTAGTACAGTAGCTCACGAATACTCATGCTTAAAGATTTATATGTTGAATCCGAAATCCAACAAAACCTATTTTTCATTAGTAACTAAGTAAATAGCCCTCTGCCCACAGAAGGGAAGAAAATGGCGATCTTCAAGCTTATGTGATGCTAATTACTGGCTAAAGATAAATGTTATTTGTAGGGCAGATATACATATTTACGAATTTCTAATAAAGAAAAATATTTGTAGACTTTCTTTCACAATACGTCCTAATATTTCTGGGAGTAAAGCATAAACTAAAAGAGATCTAGTTCCCTTGTCATGAGACTAGAAGGGCGGGATGCTAAATTTAGAGCCCTCAAAGAAATTTAGTGCTACGATAGGCAAGAAATGCTTAGCAAACCCTCATCTATTCCCGCTTTGAATGAATGAGATTCAAATAATCCTTCGACATCTGGAATATTTGATTTTTTCGCCCAACTAAGGTAACTCAGAATATTAGTATATGGATTACATTGCATATTATAATTACTTTGTTCGGTACAATTTCATTAATTTACAATATACAATTCATATTTTTTGTCTTAATTAATTGAAAAAATAATGAAACAAATAGAAAAAATAATAATTAAGGTTAAAGAAAATATAATGATAATTGTTACTTCAAGAATATATAATAACAAAATATAAAGAACTAAAAAAAAATAGATTTTTTAAAAAATCGCACTGACTTTTGTCGAAAGTTAAGGAGCCAAGAAATGTATCAAAATCTTAATAATTCGATCGAAAAATAGTATAGAATTGAACTTGTTAAACTATGGATGCTCTACAATTGTCGTTCTATTCATTTCTTCATTGTTCAAATATTAAGCGAGTTATTTGCGCTTTCTTTTTTCACGTTTAAGTAAACCCGACTTGACTTCTACTCATTAAATTTTTACTTTTAAATTATAAAATATGTGGTGAGATGAGATCAATAGTATGTTATATCAACATCTGGGAAATCAGCTTAGTTGGCGCAGTCCTTGCGTGGCGGACGTTTCTTTCTAACAACAAACGTTTCTCCCTCCTGACGTTTAATGGAGAGTTTTAAATCTTTTTTCCTAAGACACTAAAAATACAGCTATAAAATCTAGCAAGCTTTAGCTAATATAACTAAATAAAACACCAGGAATATAAAAAAACTATGATTATCATCTTTAACCCATGTGGTAATTTGTCAACAATTGCTCGTCTGGTAAAAAATACAATAAGTTATTCCTGATTATTGTTTATATATATAAACAACTATAACTTCATTTACCCCTTTAGCTGTGAAGGTCAGTCACCTTTTTCCCTCATGGACAGTTCTGTTATTATTTTAAATGACGTGTAGAATAGTTATGTACGAGTATATGTTGATCAAAGAGTCGAGTATATTTTTGAACCTTACAGTCTCGGGCACATTTGGTATACATCTTCAGTGATACAATATAAGAGAACAAACTCTGGATAAGACTTCGGTCATTTATAGAGTTTTTTCGTAATTGTGGCCCAGAAGAAGACAGCAAAAATATTCGGAACATTTAGCATATAAAAATATACTCATATTTTTGCTTGATGGAACGCATCACGTAGCCAATACCCAACTATCCTATAGATCAGAGGTGAGTAACCTTTTTAATCAACGGACCAATTTAAACTTACAATAGTTACATATGTATATATATATATATATATATATATATATAAAAATTAATGACCGAACTTTATGAAACTTGGTATGTATATTACTACTAAATCAGGTTAGGTTTCTGGCTATATTAATATTCTCTGAGACGAAAAGGAGTGGGGATTATAAGGGAGGCCTGAAATTAAAAATAGCGATATTTCGTTTCCTATTGGTTTTTCGGCAAATATGCACATAACAAAAGTTGTTTATTCTGTCATTTAGAGTAAATTTTGTAATACATCCTTTTGTCGTATATTGAAGTATAAATGAGTTATACGCTAAAAACAATAGTGACAGTCAACAATTTTATATGGCGCAAAAGACTCAACCGAATTAAACGAAACTCCGTATGTGATTTGGTATTAACACCTCCCTGATTATGTGTTACATTAAAAATTTCAAGGTACGAACAGGAGTGGGGGGTTATAAGGGAGGTCTGAAATATAAAATTGCGATATTTCGTAACCTATTTATTTGTCGGCAAACGTGCATATAAGAAAGGTAGTTAGTTTTGTTATTTAAAGTAATTTTTGTTATATGCTGTTTTGCCGTTTAAGGAAGTATAAATGAGGTATACAAGAAAAACTATAGAAGGGGTCAACAATGTTATAGGACACGAAAGACTACATCGAAATCAACAAAACTCCGTATTTTAGGTACGAACAGGGGTGGGGGTTGTTAGGGAGGCGTGAAATGAAAAATCGTTATATTTCGTTTCGAACATATTATATTCATCTTTATATATATATATATATATATATATATATATATATATATATATATATATATTTAGTATTTTAGTTAGTTGCTTAGCGACGCGCGCAGGGAGCAGCTAGTATTTTATACAATACATTCAGTGGAGAAAGTCGATAAAATAAATTCAATTTTAGAAATGCTTGGCGGGCCTCATAAACATTTTTAAAGGGCCGCACGTTGCTCATACCTGCTATAGATCATTTAAGAACCAGCAACTAACATCCTCTAGGCTGTTATAATATTGGACATAATTCATCGTTGATTCATTTATTATATGAATGCTTATTTTAAAATTTATGTTGGCAATCCCTTTAAGCCCATAGGTTCATGATTGGAAAGAATCTTGGGTAACTTTCGAAAAGGTGCTTCTTACTCACTGTCAATTCCATCGAGTTATTTGTTCAGCCTTAACAAGCCCCATTCTCACTCGTTCCATTCCCACAAAAGTCATCATATTACTAAATATCTTATACAGTTCACCAAAAGTGTTTATTATTAGAGGAAAAGAGAATAGACCATTAATATAGCGTGTGTCTTAATTCACGTAGATGTTCAAAGCATTACCTGTATCAATATATATATATATATATATATATATATATATATATATATATATATATATATATATATATACCGTTTTCAAGAATAATTTCCCAATTATAATTTGCCCTGTTAGATCATTTTATTCAAACTATAAAAACAGCATTTAAACCTGGGTTAGTGTTTAAAAGGCCAATTAATGTGAGACCGAGAGAAATTGAAAGTGGGGTGTTATGTTTTAATTTAAACTATAAGCCCCGTGTTTAGCTAGTTAGAGCAATATTGTGCGAATAATTGAGTTATAAAGACTAAAGTTTGTAGGATCAGTGCCAAATGGTGATAGAACTACACCAAGGACTCCACTAGCCGCCTGGATATTTCCAACTGCCTTCTCATCTTACATCTTTTCCCCGATCTTTAAACATTCTTTTCAGCAAAATGAGATTACATTTAACTTCACTGTTATATGCAAAGTAGTATAAGCTCATGAATTTACTATTCGACTTGTGAACTAGTTTAAGTAATAATAATAATAAAACTTTACTTATTGTTTGTGATGAGTAATAGCAACATTTTACCAGATTTCCCTCAGGGGAAAGCAGCTATTTAGGTGGTATTTATGAAGCGATTATCATACAATTTCATCAAATGTCCATAGATTCTACATAAAAAATGACAAAAATGAGGTCCGATCAAAATTATACACACACACGTTGAAACTCTTAAATATCGATTTTCGTAAAAATTATATATATATATATATATATATATATATATATATAAACACACACACACACACACACACATACATTTCCTTGTTACCACTTAAGTATGTTTTTATCGTTACCAACCTCCATAGTTAAGGGTTTCATCTAAACTTTTATATCATGGATGAAACCGGTATCTTCTTTATTGAGAATGAGTCAAATCGATCAATTTTGTATGTAGCCAATCTTATTGAATATTTAATTTTACATAAATATTGCGTTATACTTTGATTTTCGAGAGGTTTGACATTTCGAAATATCTCTGTTATTATGAATCGTATCAAAAAATGTTATACAACCAATCCTTTTATGCTACTGATGCTCTACAATTGTTGTTCTGTATATATTTTTTGTTAACTTAAATATAAAGCGAGTTATTCTTAATTTCTTGTTTTCTGCCTACAGCAAACCCCCATTTCAGCCCATCAGATCTTTAATTAGAAATAGAAAATATATCAGGGGAAGAGATCAATAGCGTGCCATACCAGAAAGTGAGACAATCTGCTTAGTTCACGCAGCTCCTGCGTAACGGAGTATATTTGTTTTACAAAATGGTCGTCTTAGATGACCCCCGTTCATGGATTGATTCCGGCCAAGTTTTTGAACGTGTTCATGGCTCCTCTGTTGGATTTGATTGGGTATTTCCTAGCTACAGGAATGAGCCACGCCCTTCTTTTGTAAATTGTATATAGAAATCTGCACTTCCGAAACCAACGCTGCTGCAATGGTCTCCCGACCTCACATTCCATCGATATAACGAGCATTTACCAAAGCACTGTGCAGTAGGTTAAATCCGTAAATAAATTTGTCGAAAATTGCTCTTTAACATTTTCTTTTCAAAGGCTTTATATAGACCAAAAAAAAGTCCGTCACTCAGGGGCTGCGTAAACTTAGCAGATTTCCCAAGTGAAGTTTTACAATATAAAAATTTCACGAGAGCCAAACAGTTACGGAAACGGCCGAACTAGGTTTTGCCGGAAACCCACGAGTACGACCTCAATAGCTGATTTCACTTAAGGGATATCTGCTAAAAAGGCTTTAATAGTTTAATTTTTTGTTGTAAGTGAGGATATAGTATGGCACATATTTAATGAAAATTAAGTTAGCATTTAATTAAAATTGTTTAGCTAGGACATCGACCGCAATATTAATGTGTTCATAAAAAATTACGAATTAACTTCTAACTTTTTTTATAAAAGCTCACAAATTATTTTTGAGTTTTTAAATCTAATTTTCGAAGTAAAAATCAAACGATATATCCCCCCCCCCCTCCGTCCACATTTCATAACTCACCTAACTTCCGATTCTAATGTAAGCTCTTTATCTGTTATATATGTTACGTCTGAGAATCATCTACAGGGTATCAATGAAAAGCCAATTACTCTACCATAAAAATATATTACTCCGCATTGCGCATTCAGTGCTATACAAACATTATATGCTATTTAGTATACTGTGTTATGTGTTGGTGTGAACTGAAGATGGGGTCATGCACGGAAATATATAGTGGAGGGACTAGTGTTTTACTGAAACCGTATTGCAATTCATTAAATGAAATAAAATCTTCCACCGTATTACTTATAACTCATTTGAACTTCGATTATAATATAATGTCCTATAACTGTCGATGTATAATATAGTAAAGATATAAATGAGAATAATAAGAGGAAGAAAAGGGCGATAAATAATTTGGAGCGGGAAGAAGAGCTGGTTATTGGGGAAAAGGCTCCATTAAATATCCAAGGACTGACTCCTTCATCCTCTAGACAATCATTGTCGAAGCCCCAAATGTAATTATGCCTTCTATATCCACTCTTATATTTACTCTCCACGGTTTGAGCAATGAAAACATAATCAGCTGACTCACAGAGCCACAGCTGATTTCACTCGTGCCTCACTGATTTAAAGGGATTTTCCTATTAAATTTCTTCGACTCTCATTTTTTTAGTATTAAACGCAATCTTAATGTTTTATACGGACAGTTGCTGAAGAAGTAAGTTCAGATTTTGTTTTTGGAACGGGGGGGGGGAGAGGCGGAGTAAAGAATTTTCAAATGGGACTAACATTTCATTTGATACCTCTAGATTAGAGTTTGTATAAATATGTGTACATGTTTTACTACTGGCTTGTCATCATATAGTAAACAATCATTTCATGTTCAACATAAAATAACAGTTTCACTAGTTTTTACTGTTTTCGAACTATTACTGGCATTTATAATAATAAAGAAAGTGTTTAATTGATGACCAACAGAGAGCCAGGGAACAGGAATATACAATCACACCTTCTCTGCTCCTAACATGATGATTCTCATTTCGAATACGTTAAATATTTACAACAAGCTGGAGGAAGATTCAAAATTGCCTTTGCCCACAGGCTTGATATGCAACTATTTCCAACAACTAATTAAAATTAATCCTGAAAGAGGCATTTGTGCTCAGGCCGTTATTTCACAATGGAAATAGGCAACAGTTTTTTTTTTTGTTTTTTTTTCAAAGAGAAAAGAAGAAGGCGGATTAGTCTACTTTTTAATTTTGGGGTTGGCACTCATTTGCAACATTTGGAGATTTCTTTGAGATTTTTTTTTCCCATGTTGTATTTCTTTATTTGAAAAATGCACTAAAACGGTTATAGGTATATTCTTTGCGATTGAAAAAAAACAGTTGGCTTCTCACTAAAGAGAAAATGTCTTTCTGACATTGGGGAGAAGGCATTACAAAAAATATTAAGAGCCGTAAGTGTAGGATTGCAATCAATTTCATAAAAATAGAAATATTAAAGTTACTAGAAATTGAACGTAAGTGAAAACGTAATATAAATCATCAATACAGAATTTATAACAATCATCGATAAATATAGAAGGACTCAATTCATTTGACTACCGTTAATATTAGTGAAATATAAATTTAACAATACGAAATTTCGTTTATTAAACAAAACTTTCTAAACTCAGTTAATGATATTAATAAAATTTCTGAATAATATGAAATTCCAACAAGTCTTGTAATGTTCATTGTAGGGAATTAATGAAGTCTAGGGACTGTGCTCAAATGACTGCAAGGATTCCGTTCAACTGAACAATTTCAATGGCTAATATCTCAAGGATAATATCAGTTTATCAGCTCATGTTACAAGAGGAAAAGAGATGAAGACAGTTTTTTTAGTACTTTATATATATATATATATATATATATATATATATATATATATATATATATATATAATATATGACAATGTTCATTATGAAATCTTTATGGAATATATGTTGTATGTGTGTAGCAAGTACATTTATTACTGTCTTGAATTTTAAATCTTGTTAAATAATGTCCTGTCTGTCCATGTTCCGTTCGAAATTGGGTGCATTTGTGATGGAGACTCTTAATTGTGTTGTAGTTGTAAGTTTGGCAAATATTGGTGTAAGCTGTAAGATTTGTTAAACGTCATCAATGGGGTCTGTTCCATTTATTTATTGTGTCGGTACGTATTCTTTTTCTGAATGTATGAGAGTGGTACGAGTGAGAATTCTGTGATTAATGTTGTATCTTGACCTGCTTCCTTTACTAACTTGTGTCAACTTGTTCCTTTCCAATATCTCCTGAAGTTTAGTACCTTAAGAATGCCTTCTGATCTTCAGCTCTTGGCCCTGGGAGGTCTGGCTTCTGGCAGGGATCCTTGTGGAGTGCCTGCTGTGCGTTGGTTCTGAACTTGAATCAATGGTTCACGCTAGATAATTGTCTGAGGGGTTCGACGTTGATTGGCACAAGGGCTACTCTTGGTGAAGGGGATGGCGCACACGAGTGAAAGGGCATCTGACAAAACTGATCCCGCAAATGTCTCTCAGATATCCGCTTAGGAAGGCGTCTTCGATTTTTGTAGTTCGAATGAACCAAGCTTTCTCCAAAGATAGCTTCGCGTACATCGGACCTGGTGCATCAGAATCTATTATGAAACCTATTCGCATTTTATGAGGTGGAGGAATGCCACTGATCCATGACATGATCATTGAAGCAAAACTCATAAGCCATGATAGGTCCAAAATGGGATAGTGACACAGTGGACTGAACAAGAAAAACAAGATAAAAGATATCTGAGCAGAAGAGTCGGTTTCACAAAGTATGACAGCAATTAGATTACGAAGTATAGGGCTTGTGGCAAGAAGTACCGCTTGCAGACAGGATATGAATTAGATTGCCACAGTAAAGGATGAAGCTCAAAAGTTGCATGTAGTAAGCCGGGTGTGTATCGCCCTGAAGATACAGGAGTAACGAAAGTAGGTTACACGGTGGCTAAAGATATACAAGTTAAAAAGAAAATTATGAATGTTCTACAATTGTTGTACTATATATTTTTCTCTAATTAGAATAATGACTGAGTTATTTGGACATTTTTACATTCAAATCCAATAAACGCCAACTATTCTTTCTAATGCGTTTTTTACTTAGTGCAACTTAGTCAGCCTGTAATTATCTCAAGTCCACCTTAAATTTTAATTGTTTACATATGCTTCTTATTTTTGGCTAAAATAAATGGTGAAATGAGGTCATCAGCTTGTCAAGACAACGTATAGAAAATCTGCTTGGTTTAGCCAATTTACCCGTGAGTTATGGACATTTGTATATGTGTGTATGAAACTGGACATTTTAACTATTTAGGACGATTGTATAATATATGTAGTTTGTTAAGGACATGGTGCTAATCCCAGTGGGTTTAAGCCCACGGAAGTTAATAAACCAAAAAGTTAATTAAGTGGATTTTTGAAAACTATCCTACACAAAGTTCTGTGTAAATGTTTGAACAGAAATAAATAAAAACTGGCAGCCTGCTTGAATAGAATGGGATTGTTATCTTGTTCTATCTGTTGTTATCTTATTGCCTGCTACCAAGAATACTCAGTTTTAAAAAATCCAAACAGGAGACATTACGCTCGACTAATGAGGAGGTTCAGTTCAGTTGGACCGACTGTAAACCACCGCAACCAGCGCCCTCTATACTGACCAAAGGCTCTCTAATAAAGCACGACAGCTGCTCTGCAATTACCAGGCAGACAATTCATTAAATCATATTACGAAATGTGGGTGCTATATATTCGAGAGAGTCCGGTAGATGGCGTACTCCAGGGACCATATTGATATACCGCCCTGGGGTTTTATTGCCTGCTGGCCCGTTCTTTAGATATTCTGCATCATCGCCAAATACTCGAGAAATCCCAATTGTTACCTGACGCTTCGTTAATCATCCTTATCCAATTTTTAAAAATCAATTACGCATGAAAATTTGGATACATCTCTCTTCATCCACACCCCTCCCTCCCCCGTCTCACTCTCCCTCTCTTTCTCTCTCACGAGGTTACGTTGTCATTCTCTTCTAAAATCTCAACTGTTTATAATGAACTTATATTCTTCATTAAAAACTTAATTTTCTCAGTGAATGTTATTTATCAACGCCCGCTTTGTTCTACTAAGGCTAATTGGGACGGATGGTATATATTGCACGTTACCACCCTTTGAGTTGGCGGTTTAATAAATTCCCATTGAATATGGAACTCACGACTCTTTTTTTTTCTACGTGAGAAAAACACACACTTATGCCGTGACTGGCCCATTAGCTCAACTGATTAACATTCACATTTCTGGCTTTATGTTTAAGGAAATGAAACATAACATATCTATTACGTAATCCTATGCTCAAAAAAATGTAATTTTCGTAAAACTATAAAATTCTGAAGTAGAAGAGCTAGTAGAGTAATTAAGAAAGTAAGTTGTCCAAATAGCATTTATTAGTGCCTAGCAACCAGAGCAAAGGCGAAAAGGTGTAGGGAGCATGTTGCTGTCACCGTACGATCAGAAGCATAGTCGTGTCCAACTGCAACAATGCCATGGTGATAAAATAATATATAATTTTGTAAAAGCTCACAACAGCCATCCCTTGAGTATATAATAAATAATATTTCATTATAGAATATTAAATCATCCCAGGTTATCACTTGGAAATTCTAAACCCGAGATGAACTTTTACCGTTCGACACTTCTTAACTACAAAACACTGCTCATTCTTATTATATATACATATATTTGTGTGTGTGTGTGTGTGTGTGTGTATGTGCGTGCGTAAGCGTGTCAATATCCATTACACTACCGAATATAAACTCTTTAAAATTTGTTCGCTACCTAGCAAATCGGCTTTAGTGGGACGGGTGAGGGTTCTTTAGAGATGACTGAAAGTAGAAAATATCAATTATTCCTCCTATTAGATATAAATTGTAGTAAATTTGTATGAATTTTGTTTTGTTCATTGTAAATATATATATATATATATATATATATATATATATATATTTCTATACATTTTTTTATTCGTGTATAGAAGTTTAGATATTTACGATATTGTTTTTCGCACCACCTACACCTCTCCCCATTCTTGGAAATCCCGTATGGACAAAAAACTGTTTATTCAATTCAGTTCCCCTAAATAGATAATATTCCATGTTCCAGTAACATAAATTAAAAATTACAAGCGTTGGCCCGTTATTAACTAATTAACATAAATATACAGAAATACTGAAAATGCAAAATACAACGGCTAATGGATCTCGTAGATTTACTCTATCCAAATGAAGAGATTAAAATGTGTATTAAAAACCCGATACATAAAAAATAAATGTTAATAATTACAGTCTCCTTGCAGAATTTATAGTCTCCACCAGGCACATCAAAAGCTCAGATCTTTGCCAGTACTTTGATGCGCCGGTTGTTCTGAATTGCTATCCTTGTCCTCCTGGAGTAATATAATGTTAAATGAAAATCTGGGCTACAACTGGAGGACCCAATATTGTCTCAACTTAAGATGGCTCTTTAAATGAGACAAAAGGGCCTTCCAAATAAACACTTTTGTGGAAGAGCCCACCAATATATTTACACCAGCCGAAATTAATTACATCACCACAGAAATTGAAAGATTATGCTGATATGATGTTATCTATTTCATCCTTTTTTGACAGGAGGAGAAAAGACGCTCAGGAGAACTGCTTTATTGGAAATAAGAGCGACACAAGTTTAAAAGTCATTTCTAGCTGGCTTGTCAGCTGTTGAGAGCTGCCCCTACAGTATAAAGCAGGCAGTTGCTTTGAGTTGGTAGTTAAACCCCAGTCATAAACATGTTATAGAGCCATTGGCAGTTGCAACCCTCGGTTATTGCCTAACATGTAACCTTCACCCAGACAACTACCTCTTTGGAAAGAAAATCCACTTCAATCGATACACAATGAGCGAACGGATTAAAGGTTTAAATATAATACCCGACCGCACCAAGTCCTCCTAATACACGAATTTTATACTCTACTACTGTAAATATTTCAGTGTTTGTCTTAATTGTGAGTGGCGGGTTCGATTCCCGCCCTGGGCGGTAGAAATTTATTTGGTGACGGACTCATTAAATAAACTCCTTGGTCCCTGGCTAGAAAAGGGTGGTAACTTGTAGATAACCCGTCCCGATTAGCCATAGTAGCGTAAAGTGAAGGTTAATCAAAACCAAAAATTTCAGTCTTTGGAGGAAATTCCGGAATATCTATGTAACAAATAATTTTAGGAGATTTCCCACTCAGGATATCTGCTATTGTGTTTGCACGAATGAAGCGATATGAAAAATATTTCTTCCATAGCCTACATATATACAATAGTTTAGAAAGAACCTCAATCTCAGCATCTTCTACTTAGTATTTAAAGGCATTTGAAAAATAATTGTCAAAAACCACGTCATGTATACAAACTCATTAGCTGATTTCCCTTGAGGTAAATCTGCTATAATGATACAGAAGCAAATTCATTAAAAAAAATTATGAATGTTATACAATTGTTCTACAAAATATTTTTTCTAATTAGAATATTGACTGGGTTATTCAAACATTTTTGCATTCAAATCCAATAAAGGCCAACTATTCTTTTTAATGCGTTTTTTTTACTATTTAGGACGATTGTATAATATATGTAGTTTGTTGAGCACATAGTGGTAATCCAAGTGGGTTTTAGCCCACGAAAGTTAATTAACTTAAAAGTAATGGAGCATGGTTTATTGGATTTTTGAAAACTGTCCTACATAAAGTTTCTTCAATCAATATTAGATACGAAGAAATTGCATAAGCTTATTGTACCCCCACCCCCTTTAAAACCCTACTCATCTCCTACAAACAGTTTAATTGGATATAGACCTTAAGTGTGCACCATCCTTTTTTGTGTGGGTGTGCTTTTCGGCCATGCAGGGTAAAATCAAACTACTCCAGCTTTGGCGACGTTTTGGTATAATTTATTACCTTCTTCGAGACAAACTGAATAATGTTCTTATGTCAAGGGTTCAATGAATTTATTCGAATTTGATTATGATCAGCACAAATATTCATTTTTTCAAAGAGCAAAAAAAAAAAAAGTACAAAAACACTTTTTTCCTCATAGTATAGCTTTCATGTGTGTGTCTATCATCTTTTAGTTGGGATCGATGATCATTGAGAATTACTATTCGAAAATCCTTACATCAATACCTGTTCAAAGGACTCACATAAAGTAGCTCATTAACTAGCGAATTCTTCCGTACTGCACAATTCTTCAAAAAGATCATCCATTACTGTGTTACCCGTCGTTTATGAAGTGCTTGCAATAGAAATTGACCGGTTGAAAGATCGGTAGAATCCATATTCCATATTTTTATTGACCAATAAGACAAAAAAAAAGAATGTCCTGAAACATGAACAGTACATCTGCAGTGATTCATTTGTCATACCTGAGATATAAGCAGTTAGAGGAATTTATGTTTAGTATTTCAGTTACCAGTATATGAGTTGATATAAAAATAGTTTCCCGTCGAAATATAAATATTGGATTAGCGGAAAAACTAACTGATCAATTTATAGTCGTCAATTCACAGTAATATAGTAGTTTTTAGCAGGAAGCATGGAATGTCTTTTGAACGAATATTGAGGAATTTATTATCATTCTTGGGATCAAATAAATCTAGTTTCCCGTAAAAATAAAACGATTGTATCACATTAGTATCTGGAGAAAACATACGATGAAATTCTGTTCAGACATTCTGTTGTAATACATACAAGAATGTATGAAGTATTGCCCGAAGTCCTATGTGATTAGAAACTTTGGTAAACGTTTTGCTCAGTTCAATTAAAAATGTTTTTTTTTTTTGAAAATCTAATTAGGTTTATTTCTATTCCCACTCCTATTACTGGTAGAAGAGCATAATCTAAGCCATGTTAAAAATATCTATTTTCTAAATAAACAAGAATTACATATTCATAATGTTTTGTAGTTTTGCCAGAAGCATTTAAGGAACATTATTTGGAGACCAAATGGTAGAAGTCAGAATTATGAAATGAATGTAATCAATTTATTAGTGCTGAGAAATATGTTTTAAATACAATTGGTTTATTTACCTTCTCCGGTAAATTCAATATTAACAACAAAGATATTGACGAACTTAAGTTTTGACTTCCAAATACGTATATACTACACTCGTATCGGTTGTAGTAAACAATAAAATAGCCCGCTTTGACGATATCCACATCCTTCTCTACGTACAAATATTTCACATTTCTATATAGATACTCGTGACTGAAAGTTAGAAGTCAAAACCTTGAAATTAGTAAATATAAACACTGTTTTAGGACCTTGAAATTAATTCCCAGAACAATTCATTCTTTACTTTTCCCCGATAAAATCAAAGTTAACAGAAGTTCCGGATTCCAAGTAAACTCCCTTCCCCCCCTTCAGTTGACGGTAAAAAAGTATAAAATAGCCCACCCAAGTTATTAAATCAAAAATACACTCTTCTGTCTATGTAACTCTCTTGAAACACTTAAGAATTCTACTTAGTGACCAGAAATTGGAAGTGAAATTTCGAAATGCATAAAACTAAATTACATTCTAGGGCGGCTATATAGATTCTAAACACAATTCGCTCTTTAGATTTTGTTGACAAAATAATATTAAGGAAGATTTTCACGAATATGTTTTTTGCGTCGAAGTAAAGCCCCACTCCTGAGGGTAGCAGTAAAGTATAAAATAACAATAAATAAAATTAACAATATTCTTGATCTTCATCATTATACATCATTGTTTTTAATTTTATTCAGGTGTTTTCATAGAACACCAATAACGCCCTTGGCGCCTGTAAGTCGGATGTCAAAACATTGAAATGTATAATCGTGAATAATGGTTCAGGAACTAAATCATTTGCTCTTTAAATTTCTTTTGGTAAATCCGATATTAACAAAGATATTGATGAATATGTGATTTCAAGTAGACGTAATCTTCCGTGCCGTCATTGAATGGTTGAGTAGCAAACTGCGGACAGATAGACAAGATTTTCAATTGTGATGTCATTGTTATTAGAATGGTCTGAAACGTAAAAGAAAAACGTATTCCCGCCGAAATTAAATATAATATCAGACAAACCTAAGGAGTTTCATTTTTACACACTTTACCTACGTTGTAGATAACGAAATTGAGATCTATTGTTCAAATTTGTAGTTATATATGTGTGTGCACGTGCTCGTGGATGTGTGTGTGTGGTTGTGTGTGTGTGTCTGAGTGTTTGTGTGTATGTGTGTGTGTGTGTGTGTGTGTGTGTGTGTGTGTGTGTGTGTGTGTGTTTGTAGAAAATGAAAATACTCTGTTGGTTACATTGTTACTAAACTACAGATTTCAACCTACCCAGTAAGCTACGTTATGGTCAATAACGAATAACTCCTTTGTTAGGGGAAGAATTAAAAAATATATTACAAATTCATTGATAATGATATTTACAATCAAAACAATGTTACTTTTATACAATTTTATTTATTTTTTTTTGTAAACCATATATGAACGGATTTCTTGCATTTTTTTGATAATTTTCATATTAAAGTAAGTCATAAACTCCTGCTTATTGGATTTTCACATATGCTAATAGATATTCGAAATGTTTCATTGTCATTAAAATGATGAGAAATATCTACATCAGGTTTGTCTTATAGAAGAAGCAAGTGATTAGGATATAATAATTACCGTCTTTGTCATTTCAATTACAGAGCTGAACATTGACTTAAGCTTGAGGTTTAAATATATATCTGTGATGTACATTTTTTTAATAATAATTCTGTTGCAGCAAGCTCTTGGAGAAAAGTTTTGTCTCTTCCCAGGAAATTGAACCTTCAGAGCTCCATAGTAGGTCAGTGTAAATTATTAAGTAACAAATTTCAAGCAATATTAATATAGTATATACCGTATTAATTATAATAATATAACATAATATGATTTATATATGATAAAATTATTCCTTGTTATTTTATAAAGTAATATTTAATATAATGAGCTTAGTATTGCCATGAGTGGATTAGGAGCTGGATTTAATACATTTGGAACACTTTGAGTCGTTGGGGGGAGGGCAACTTTCAAAGGAGAATTTATTTGGAATGAACCCTGTACATAAAAGTGCAAGTCCCACCCACTCAAGTAAAAAAAGTGTAGTAACCTAAAGATACCACCACCTCCTGATGTGCCTAGGTTGAGTAAATTTATATTAAAATAATAAAGCAAACGCATCATTACAACAAATACTTACCACGAACACTTTTAATATAGAATTAATATCAGTTTAAAAATCGAAGGTTAATCGGAGCAAGTTATCAACCTAGCTCACGAAGAACGGGGACTTGGGACTTTCCTTTGCCCATGTGGGGATCGAACTAATATTTTCTAAGTATATTAAGAACTCACTTCGTTAACATCTCCACGAATATCTTCGCGAGACTAAAAAACTTACTATAAACTTAAAATCAAGACAAAGATGACACGAGTATTTAGTATTGTTATCCAATAATTAGGCTGTATAATTGGATCCAGCTTCATCAGTGCCACCCATTCACTTTATGCTATGATTGTTTACATTATATTTGTCTCATTTTTGTTTTTTGTAAAACATTTGTTTGTTACTGTAAAATTGTTGTTGCAAGGTCGTGGAGGTATTCTATAGGAAGAAAATATATACTCATCTACGAAACAAAACTCGTAATACCCAAAAACTCCTGGCAAAGGAGCTTTATGAATATGGAAAAGGTGGTTTTAAGATAGATATGGAAACAAAAAGATGTCACTTCTCTTCCGTCACACGTACCGGAGATCACACGAGTACTACATATGTGCTCAATGGTGTGGAATGAATCCTGCTAGATATAATCCCAATGGTGTTGTTGACAAAGAGAAATAAATAGAAAAGTATGCAATCAAATGCTTTTTGCTGATCTGAAGATTTTTATAAAGAATTGGACTAATGAAAATGAGGTAAGTTTTAGCAATATGAAATTATGATAGGAAGAACATAATTAGGGAATCTATAGATAAAGAGTATAGCAAGGTTATGAATATTCAAACTAGACAAATTCTCTTCACAAATATATTTTTAATATACTAAAATGTATTAATTAAAATGTAAAATTGTATTAAGTTAATATACACCTTTTAGCAATGCTTCGAAATAATATAATTCCTCCTTCAAAGACATTAAAGGCAAAACTACTCTCCAATCATATTACATTACATTTTCCCCAAGCATGTTAGAATACACTAAAGGGTTGGAACCGCCAGTATAGATGATACTGTTGTCATATCTGTCGGTGCATACCGTCGTCACTGGCTGATGATCGAGTACAGTTGGCAAGCGCTTTCGATGCAAAGGCACCATCTTCAAGACGTCTGAAGAGTACAACTCTAGACGGCTTGAAGATGGTGTCTTTGCATCGAAAGCGTTTGCCAACTGTGCTCAATCATCAGCCAGTGATGACCATCTTCACCGACAGTATGTTAGAATACATTATGCTACATATTCGCAGCTCCAATGTGCAACACCATAAAGATAATTATATATAATAAAGTTTAATTTTAAGTGACGGAGTGCCATTTCTGAGTATATAAACAAGTTGTCTCAGTATTTTATTTCGTGGGTGTTGTTTAAACAGTTTCGGTGCTTCAAATCCATGCACTGAATAATATCGTTTTTGAGTTATGGCATTTTATCATAACCTATATACACTTAGTACCGTATTCAGTTGTAAAAAAGTCCAACACTCACTGATTTTTTTATTTAAAAAAAGAGGTTAATTGAGCTGTATAGGACTCTAAAATTGATTGAATACTTTGTAGAATAATCTAGGTAACCGAAGAACCCCTCTTGTAAAAAACATAGAATTTTTTCTTGCGCTCTAGCAGGTAAATTTAAGTTGTAATCTATTGAATAATAGTTCCAAAATGCCACTTAGGAAATATCTTGTTCTGTAACTGTAGCAATAATGTACACACTGATAGATGCATATAGCCCCTACAATTATCCCAGATACTCGCTTCACATGACTTTTAGGGTGTGCGGGTTTAGCCTATTCTAGAATTTGTTTCAATCCTCTTGGATTTAATTTTTTTAACTTGACCTATTAATGCATTCCATGCGGTAAAAACAAATATCAACTTGAATCTGCTGGGGGAGTGATATATATATATATATATATATATATATATATATATATATATATATATATATGGTTGAAAATAAAACAACTGATTTACGACATCCATTGATGGTGCTTATTATGTACACGTGTTTTCATTTTATTTTTTGAAGTTTCCATTAACAGCGATAAGATTAAAACTTAGTGTTGTGTGTGTGTGTGTGTCTGAGAGAGAGTAATTATTATATTTATATATATTGCTACCTAGAATTAGTGTGGATAAAGAATTAATATTATGGATAGCCTCAATACAAAATTAATAAGAGACTTCTCCTAACATGACAATACCTATACTGTCCTTGCGGAATGACATTGGATGGTTGGTACTTTGATCACTTTGCAGTATAGTTTTTTCTGGCAAAACATATAATGTGTGGTTTCTTTTCACTATTTTTTGTACATTGTTCAGCAGATGCTCTTCAAAAAGAGCGATTTATACTTCCTCACTTTGGAGACTACTGTTCATCTGCAAAAACAATCCGATAGTGACGTAGTAAGCACCTTCACTTAAAAGAATCCTTTTACTAAACTTGAAACCACCAATGGGGTCGAAAGGAATTTTAATTACTGATGTTAGTCAAACCTCTTTTTAAATTGAAAACACATTTCATTGTCAGTTGTGTGATGAGTGAATGTTGTTTTTCACTTCCTGAAATGCCAATGAACATAAAATAGCGTGCTATCAACAGTGTGTTTTGTGTGTGTGTGTGTGTGTGTGTGAGAGAGAGAGAGAGAGAGAGAGAGAGAGAGAGAGAGAGAGAGAGAGAGAGAGAGAGAGAGAGAGAGAGAGAGAGAGAGCGAGAGAGAAAATATAGATAATACTCTTTCTCAAGATAAGACAATTTACAATGAAATTATAAGTAAGAGAGAGAGAGAGAGAGAATTAATCTTAAAAAAGTATTTTCAAAGTTGTTTAAAATATCAATAGGAGTTTTGATAAATTGAACTTAAATAATATATATTATATTAAGAAACTAAACAAATAAACAAGTAAATTTAAATATATTTATTAATTAGTTCTGAACCATATAAATCGGTGAAGGATTAGCATAGAAAATACTATTTAGTTCAATTTTTCAGTTTTAATATATATATACTTGTAACCAATTTGTTCCAATGTTTACAAAATGTGCTATATTGCTTCTGAACCTTCACCAATCCAGCATACATTTATCAAATACCTCGAAACAAATCTTCATCACTGATTAAGTACTTAAATATTAGTTTCAAAACTGTATTACTGTAAATCAAATACAAATAATATATTAAGCTTATTAAAATAGACTAAACTTGGCAGGGATGCATTTGAAAATAAAATTGTATTAACTCACAAAGATTATTATACAGTATATAATATATTTTTAATAAAAATAGAAGAAATGCCTAGTAGAAGGAAGATGAGAGAGGAACAGGGTGCGGTAGCCACAACTACAGAGAGATTTGCCATGAAGCAGTGAATTTAGGTCAACAGATATGAAACTATATTCTTTAATAGTACGACGATTAATGTTTAAACACATAATCAAATAGTTTCATCACGTACGGTGATTATTTTAATTATTAAAAAAAATGTAATACCCATATTATATAAGCCCAAATTACGATAACATATACTGACTAATATGGATAACAAAATAGTTGGTTCCTCATTGTTGTTCTATGGATGGTTATTCTTGGTGGTTAGTTTATACTTTCAAGAGGCAAATGTGATTTGATACTAAGCAATATCTAATTCTTCAAGTTTAAAATACGATGATATTTGATTTATCAAGTAAATGGAGAAATTTAAGAAAGAGATAGTAATAAAAGTATGAAAATTAAAACCATGAGGAATAATTTTCTTCTAACTATTAGAAAACGATGAGACGTCTGAAATCTATAATTACAAATCTATGTTCTACTGTAAATATTCAAAGGGAGAGAAATGGAGATATATGTGTTTAACACCTAAGTATCATTTATTTATAAATAAAACTATCTATTTAAATTGTGGCAACAGAAAATTTAATCTTGAAAATTCATTTTTCAGTCAGGTAGCTATTGAAGAACCTTATAACAGCTTATACGAGAAAAGGAATTTATAACCTATGAGTTTATTTTCTAAAGAATTCAAAATAAAAACAAACGCTGTAAACATTCATAGAGGTTATTCAAATTAAATCCCTAAACAAAAATGTTTTATGAATCGAGATGGCTATAAAACCGCCCACATGCCCCTCCCCCTGGCTCTTTTATAGTATCCATTCCCAAATATGTGTTTATATATCGTGGCTGAACATTTTTAAAGAGAGGGAGGGGAGGGTAATGAGTGGTTTTGGTGGTAATTTTATTTCATCCCCTCGGGCTTTTTGATTTGTTTTTGTTGTCTCAATCAACAAGCCTTGTTATTAATTTGCCAGCGAACAAGTTTAAAACAACCAATGCAGCAAAGTTTCATGTCCTGATTGAAATTATATATAAAGGCATTCGAATTATAGTGTTTTAAAACTCGTAGAGAGATATAACATTACATAATGTGCATTATATAATTTATTATATAACACTGCAATTAAATGGATTATATAATTATAGCTATGTATTCTTCAATTTGTGGGTGCTTAATTTCTAACTTAAGACCTTTAGTAGATTGCTTTTAATGTCCTATTTCCGACATAAGACTAACTGATAAATTAATTAGTTTGGAAATTTAGTTCGTAAATATCTATTATATGAACTCACAGTGACATTATACTAAACATTCGTTTCGTTTTTAAGTCTGAAAATCTCATTAAAACCCTATTCAGCTCAGTGCTAGAAAATATTAACTCGTGGACTGTTTTTGGACTGTCATTAAAACATAAACACCCCTAGCAATTACCATTTTCTATTTAGTGGCCTTGAAATATTATTAATGAAATATAAAATTTGATTTTAAGAGAAATTTATAACAAAGGCTAGAACGGAGTAGTTTGGTAATCCTCCGCTATAATGGAAAGAGCTATGGTTTCCATGGGCACATGCTCTTTCAAGAAAATCATTCCTAGCCAATAGAACCTTCCATATTAAACACTAAAATGACCATGGAAGAAATAAATATAACCCACGCCAATAAAATGGCATATAATGAATAAAGCCTGACAAATGTATAATATAAATGCTTTTAGACTTTGGTAGTCTCTCTCTTAAACAAAGAACAGTCGATACTAACATGCCAAAGTTATTTGCTGCAAAAGCGAAAGGAAAAAGCTTTCGTTTTCAATGGTTTTTGAACAAAGGATATTGTTGAAACTTTCACAAAAGCTACAAATTAACTTTTAGAGTGTGAAAAGTGTAATTAAATTATACTTTTTCATGTTTTTCATAAGACATTCTTTGTTTTGATTGTACACTGTAGTCTTTTTCTGTTGAAATATTGTTGTGCAATAAAACTTAATTTCATTCTCATAAAATTCAAATCAAGTTCTTCTTTTGATAACTTTATATTTATTTATTTTCATTGTGATAAATAAATAAGTAATACCTTAGAGAATAAAACCTCTTTGTCTGTTTATAGCTTTGCGAGAGCTGAGACATAAGTGCCCTGGAAGTGGTTTACAAGTGGCAGCTAAAAGTGGTTAGTAAGCCAAAGAGGAACGAGTAATAATTAAAGCGTAGAGGTATATTATTTACAAGATTTGATGGAGGTTAAGGAGGACTCATTTAACGGCTAAGGGACTAAAGGAGGAGTGGTTATGGTGGCCCTTCTAATATTTAGCTAGAACATTAAAGATATTATAGGTAGTTAAAAAGGGTGTTACTTACCTTTTTGCCCGCCGCCCTCTCTATTCTTTGAGAAACGGAGGGGTGCGAGGGTCTCCCGACGTACGAACAAGACAACCTTTTCTATATCCGTCGTCGTCGTCGCCCGTACTCGCGAATAATCGGGAACACGGAACTGAGAGACGGAACTCAAAAAATAAAAAGAGGGTTTAAAAAAGGGGGAAAATAAAACAAAATTTCACTTCACCACACCCATTATAATAACACAGCACCCGAAAGAGAGCGTAAGAGAGACAGATAGACAGATAGAAAGAGAGAGTAAGAGGGTGTGAGAGAAACGGAGAATGAGTGAGAGTGAGGGGAAGGGGGTGAGTGAACGAGAGAGCACCACACTATAAGAGAAATCCAGTGCACAAAAACTTGGAGTCTTGAGGCTTGTTTGGCGGCTGATACAACTAGCTGGTCGGAGTTCTAGGCAGCTGCTGACGGCCCAAGCTGCTGCAATGAAAGTTCATGCTGGGGCATGGCCGGACCTTGCCTCGGCTTTTCGCTCCTGGCTCACTCCCTCCCCGTGTCCGACGACTATCGACCCGTGTCGCTCTCACTATCGATAGTTAACATAGCCTCTCCGAGTGGTTATCCTCCCTTCTACCGCCTCCCAGCTCCTAGGGAATTTTCCTGGGCTTCTACAAAGTTCTCAGGGCGTCTATCGGGCCAAAGACTCTCAAGCCAGTTTCAAATTGGCTCGCGACCACCAAAGGGCAAGTTCTTGTAAGGGGTAAGGTTAGACGACCCCTATAGAGGAGTCGATCAGCCCACGATCTCGATGGGAATTAAGATGGGTGGAGGCGGGACGGCGTGCGCAGACGGGACGTGCGCAAGTATCGACCAACGATACAGCCGGGCCGCTAGGTGGCGCTGCAGCCTGCACACTGCAACATACCCCCTCCCTCCACTCTCCTCATTCAATACGCTCCGCTACACTGCTTCTCTCCCATTATACTAATTATTATAAACATAAATATATATCTTAAATTATACCCTTCACATCTCGGATCAGCGAATGGACTTATTTCGAACAATTGTAAGTACAGAGCTCCATTTCCTTTCATGGAGTAAATACTGCTGTCATTAACTGTTAATGTGTGATTTACGTCCTCTTAACTGATAAATAAACTTCATTTTTCAAATAGTGATATTTCTTTATTTCCTAAAGAAAACTTCTACCTTATCCTTTATTCTCCTGGTCCACTATCATTCTGCTGATAAGTGTTATCACTTGTCTTCCTGGAAACCTCTTCTCTTTTCCTAGTCTTTCTCCTTTATATCTAAATATTGGATATTATAATTTTTTTTTAAAATAAAACCGTAATTGTGCCAAAGAGAAGCGAGTTTTACAAAATTAATATTATTTTAAAAGAAGACCTATACATAGAGCTACTCAGTTTTGTATTTTTATTTTTTTAATTTACTTTTTTACTCCTCAAAATTGCAATAGACTTCTGGAAATGTCTCCACTTATGCAATGTTTATGCTGCTAAAACCTAAAAAGATAATCAAAATATTTTTAAAATTACCATAATAATAATTCTAACATTTATACACAAATAAATTTAATGAATTTAAATAATAGAATAAATTTTAGTTTTAAAGTTTTAATTTTTTCTTTTGAAGGATTACACTAGGTGTAATAGTTTTAAATGAAACAGTGGATATCATTGAGTCAAAAGTATTTTTGTATAAGAACAACCAGAAATGACATCATAATTATAAGAAGAGTTCTCGGTCATTATTTAAATATATTCTCCCTAATTTAGAAGTTACTGTATTCTCATAAATTAATGTATATATAGGAAAATTGGAAACACACTTTTATTTATTTGTTGACCATTATCTCTTAGATGAATCTAGATTGCTAGATTGTTTTCTTATCTTAAAAGAATATTTTATATCTTATCACCATGGTATTCCATAGTGTTCTACACAATTGTATTTTTTTTCAGACTGTCTACTATACACCATTTTTGTACTGAAGTAAAAAGTACATCCATCAATTGGAGCAAAATATAACACTACCCAAAATTATTAGGATAAGATATACAAGACAAATTCATCTGTCAGAAATAGATACATTCATGTGAAAATAACTCACAGAAACATGATTGAAATATATTCCTAAATGTTTGATTTATCCCTTCAGGTCACTAAACTCCTTAATATCTTTCTGAAATTCCTGTTATGAAGAGTGGTATGCAACTATCAAGGGGCCAAAACTTATTAAATTTGAGAGGAGTAAGGACATGGTGGAGATTCAAATTGAGTTAAGGAAAAATATTTCCCAAATAGATGGAGCAATGAAGAAGACTGGTGAGTAACACTTCAACTCCGATGTGATTAAAGCTTCACATTTAATCATTTAGAAGTTATACCATACAGTTGGTGTACTCAAACTAAACAAAACATTGGACTTTTGTTTTATGGTTGTAATGGAGGGGATATAGTGTACATGTGGTATACTGCCAGTTTGCCGTTTAGCCATTGAGTTTGGAAAGGCTGGGCAGGGTGTGACAGTCCTTTACAATTGGAATTTGATATTAAAATATAAATTAAAAACACAAGAAAATTTGGACATGAGTCTTGCCTGGTAAAACAAAAGTATTTTTCTAGTTTATATTAAAAATAGTAAGATATAATAATTTTTTTTTCTAGTTTATTCAAGCATACATGAGATCATAATATTGGGTATGGGAATAAGTTTTAATTGTTTTTCCATACACAGTATTGATGGCATCACATACATTTCATCCAACCTTTCGATACATGAATTTAAAAGGTGGTGTGTATGTATGCTGCTAAACACAGTTTCAGACTTTTGTTTGGAGTCAAACAGCAGCTATTCATATCACATCGAAATACAGCGTTCGCAGGAAGTTCTCCTCTACAATCCTTCGAAGAAAAGTGCTGCGGAAATGGGCCATTTGCTTGGCAATGTTTATAGCAACCACGCTTCATCAGAGACAACTTGCAGATAATTTGTTTTTTCTTCGAAGGATTGTAGAGGAGAACTTCCTGCGAACGCTGTATTTCGATGTGATATAAATAGCTGCTGTTTGACTCCAAACAAAAGTCTGAAACTGTGTTTAGCAGCATACATACACACCACCTTTTAAATTCATGTATCGAAAGGTTAGATGAAATGTATGTGATGCCATCAATACTGTGTATGGAAAAACAATTAAAACTTATTCCCATATCCAATAAGTATTTCAATAAACACACAAATTTTAACAAGAATCTTAATAATATAATTTTGGGGCTTAGGCTAGCCATGTGAGTTGAATCATTGGCGTTAATCTCACATTATAAATCTATAGTGGCCAGTTCGATACCCGCTTGGGCAATTGGAATTTATTTAGTGATGAAATCATTAAATAAAATCCTTAGTCCCACCCTGGCTAGAAAAGGGTAGATATCCCAATTAGTCATAGTAGCCAAAAGTGGTTGGTAATAAATAAAAATAACGTAAAATTAACCAAATAGTTTTAGAAACTCCTACACATAATTTATGCTGTTCGGTGAATTCAACAGTAACAGAAAACTAGATAGCTAGCTCCTCAACGAATTTTTACACTACTCGAATACTAACTGAATCTTAGACAAAGACATGTTGAGGAAAGATTATATTATATATATATATATATATATATATATATATATATATATAATGTTCTTTTAATATGAAGGGATTAGGGCTTGGTCTGACAACTGGTGGATATATCATGTCTTATTCTGCTATTCTTGTAGTGCTTTAAGCCAAAGCTTGCTATTTAATTAACGAAGGAGTAATTTAATTTAATTTAACTGAAGAATAAGAACAAAGGAACAAAAAGAAGTTTGAAATCATAACCACTCATGTTACAAGATACTACTGAGGACCACTGGCATGAGCCTGCCTGCCTCCCTCACTCACACTCTCTCTCTCTCTCTCTCTCTCTCTCTCTCTCTCTCTATATATATATATATATATATATATATATATATATATATATATATATATATTATATAATCTTTCCTCAACATGTCTTTGTCTAAGATTCTGTTAGTATTCGAGTAGTGTAAAAATTTGTTGAGGAGCTAGATTTACCGAAATGTTATACATTTTTACACTACTTGAATATTAACCGAATCTTAGACAAAGACATGTAGAGGAACAATTATTGTTTTACAAATGTACTTAGATATTACAAAATGATTGTGATGAAAAAAATTAAAAACCTATTACAGATGGTATTATATTGTAAATACATTAATTACTATTTTCTTATTGTCAAATATTTTATTTACTTTGTGTAAATACTTAACCCTTTGATTGCGCAAAGCCTCTATAGTGGCTTTGCGCAATGAAAGGGTTGAACATAAATAATAAATAAATATTATAAAAAAAATATAATATTGGAAATACTTATAACAAGTATAAAATGTCATTTTTATGTTAGTTATATATAGAATTTCATGGTACTTGTAGAAAAAGATTTACCTGTTTCGAGAGAAATAGGTCCTCTTATAAATAATGGATAGGACTTTTCCTATTAATTTTTCATAAAATGTGCTTATTTTTGAGGCACCTTTAATATTTTTTCTCAGTTAAAAAAAATAATAATAATGAATTAAACCAGTCACACCCCACCAAATTTCACCATTGCCATTTTTTGCATGACATTTTATTTGCAACTAACTCACAATTGATATTTTCATAAATATTGAAACCTTTTTATAGTATGCCTGATATTAATATAGTCCATTTTTTTACTTAATTCTATTTATTCTTTTTTATACAAAAAAAAAAGTAAACAGTAATTAACATTTTTACTAGATATTGGGTAATTCATATCACATTTTGAATTTTCACATTAGACATTTATTTCATCTGGAATTTCATGTAATGCCCTAGTACATTCTTAAAACAATTCTCATTCCCCAAGAGGCCATTGGCTGATGAAACTTAATTGACCAAAGTTAATGTACCAAATAAGATTAATTAGGATTGATTTCAGAGTTCTTTTTGTTTTGTTGTACCTCCCTCTCTCTCTCTCTATCTCTCTCTCTCTCTATCTCTCTATCTCTATATATATATATATATATATATATATATATATATATATATATATATATAATATTGTAACCTCTGTCTGTACATTGATTTTTTTTTCAAAATTTCACGATAATTTTTCATTTCACATGTCATAGACACCATAACTGCATTTTGTTTCTTTCGTGTATGTTTATTTGTTTGTTACCTTTTCACAAATAAACGGCTGAACCGAATTTTATGAAACTTTGTATGTATATTACTACTAGCCCAACTTAGACTTTAGGCTATATTAATATTCTCTAAGACAAACAGGAGTGGGGGTTATAAGTGAGGCCTGAAATTAAAAATAGCGATATTTCGTTTCCTATTGGTTTATCGATAAATATGCACATAACAAAAGTTGTTTACTTTGTTATTTAGATTAACTTTTGTTTTATACATTTCTCCAGGAACAATGTGTGAAGCAAGTAATTTGCGTAGAAATATTGATATGCTCAACAATTCATTCCAATTTGAACTATCAGGTACCTCACCTGGAAAAATTAATTCAAATCTACGTTAATATTTTGTCTTTAATAACTGAAATCTATAAATAATGCAAAGGAGACGGGAAATATGACAATATGGAGGACAGTGAAGTTTTACATAAAAAATTAATTTTATTATTAACAAATGCCAACAACGGGTATAAACCCTAAACACTGGGACTGGGAAATGTCAAAATATTGTGCAAAGTAAACCCTTGCCAAAAAAATACCATCACCATTCTGCCTCAAATGAATTCCCGGGCGAAGCCGGGTATCTGAGCTAGTATATATATATATATATATATATATATATATATATATATATATATATATATATATCACATATATATACATAATACTCCTTCAGTTGTATATCAACAAAACAGGTTGTAAGGTAATTATTTTGATGAGGACCAGATAGGTATTATTTTCCAGTATGCATAAGCATTATATTCTAGAAAGTGTTCACAAATAAAAGTAAATTGTAAGTAATAAGCTTTCTAATGTGCAATCCACTTATGTATGACTAGTACCTCTTTTGAGCAGAAATAAAATTGATTCGCCACCAGGGAAGCGCAAATGCTTTAGGATATGAAGAGAATGTTTTTTTTTGTTTTTTTTGTAAATAACAAACTGAAATTATTTACTTCAACAAATTCACTCATTGAATATTAATAATTTAGCATTTTTACCATAAAAATTAAGTGTTCTGTAGGAAGTTTTAGGCAGATACTGAAGCTGCCCAAGGTTTGGAAGCCAGTCAAGCTAAATATTTACTCTAGACTTGAAAAGGTTTTGTAAATGGGAAGATAGGAGCCACTTAGTAGAGATTCCATATAAACATGGCTGAAAACCACACACAGGATCAACCGTTTGTTATCTTGGGCAAGTTTGATAACTATTCCTGTTCCACCATTAATGGTCTCCTACTAATTCCCCCAGTTAGAAATATTGGACCAACAGTGGCTTGTCATTATCCTTATCCCAACAGTGCTCAGCTTCACCTAAGCAATTACAATTCATTATTCCCTCTCTTCCAGTTATGTTTAATTCATTAAAGTCTCACTCCTTCCAAAGCTGTAGTTAAAATTGGTGATAAAGAAATATCTGCCTAATTCACATAATTACTATGCTTACAATTAGAGTAAAAAAAGAGAGAGGGAGTAAGAGTGAAAAATGTATGTGATTTAATAATTGATAAAGTATTCTACTTTGGACTTATGATATAATTATCTAAATTATTTACCTATCTCTTCCTAGGCACCGCCAAAAAATGTTTTTATTTTTAAATTTAATACTCTTGAAACATTGTATAAGGGGCCAAAAAGAGGATATTTTAGGTTAATAAGACGCAAATTTCATTGGTTCATGGGATTTTGTTTTATTTCTTTATCCTGGGATCAGATTGACATCTTATTGCAGAGAGCAAAAAAGTAATAGGGACTTTTTTTCAAACCTAAAACAAATTTTATAGTACGTTTTCCATCTTAGTTAATTGAGAAGAAATCACATACAGTCTTAAACACTTAATAATTTAAAGGTAATATGGGAGTTCAGAAGATGACCTTCCTCTTAAAATTTCAATTTAAAAATTTCATGTCCAGCTAATTTCGTCAAAATAAATTAATGTAATATTCCATCAAGTCCAATCAAACATCATAACTTTAAAAATATATATTTCAAAACATGAGAATAAAATACAGATCTGGTAAATATGAATATCACCAGTATATTAGGTGAATCTATATTCTGATGTTGTCTGTGGTAATAAAAAAGTCAGGAGTTGCGTAAAATAAGCAGATTACCCATGAGGAAGAATGACACGATGATAACACAATGTGTCATAACATCACAGATGATTCCATCCCCCATGGCATTCTATATTTCTCTCTTAACTATCCCATATGCATACAAGACGAAATAATAACTGGACATGAGATAAATAGGTATTCACATAGAAAGATTTTAATTCCAATTTGGGTCCCCTCATATTATATTTCAAGTTCACATGTTTAGAAATTGATTTGGTTTCTTTTAATTAACACACACAAAAAATAAGTAAATCTTGATTTGTTTAAAAAAAAAAAGAAAAAAAAAGTCTTCATTAATTTTGAGCCTAAGACTTCATTCCATGTACTCATCATCCCAGGATTTAATCTCACAACTTATTGTATTACATAGTTTTAATTTAATATCTGCTTCTTCAGTTTTATGCCAATATATTTTAAATTTTAATAACTTGTAAACATCTTTCTTTACTTTAACAATTTAAATTTCTGAATGAAAATAAATAATACTGAGTGACATCACCTCATTGAGGAGCTCATCAAGTAAATACATAAATCTTTATTAATTTTTCAAATCACATCAGTTTTTCTCACTAAAGAAAGCAATTATATGCATCAGACAGCTTTTTCTCTATTAAAAATATTAACCACAGCTTGAAGAAGTAGGAATAATGAATTATATTAGCCAAGGCAAAGATAAAGGAAATTTAAGATATGGATAATGAAAAACCAGTAGAACTCCAATATTTCTAATAGAAGGTGTTAGAGTGAGTCCACTAACATCCGGACTGGAATAATTATCAAACATCACCAAGGAAACAAATTCTGGATACGGAATGTGGCTTTCAGTTAGGTTTATAGGGAATGTACTGAAGGAGTAGAAGGACGATTAAATAATATAGTTTTAAAATAAGAAGTCTTTTGTAATGAAAAAATTTAAAAACAACTTGTAATAAAATGATTTGATAACAAATCAATGAATGACTTGATAAATAATAAAACTGTCCACATTCTCAAAAAAAAAATGCTTGAACAAAAGTAGACAAAGTTGCATGCACAGTACAGGAAGTCATTTGTCACCTTTCGGGCAACACTGTAGCTGGAAGCCCATATTGGCTTGTAACCTTCAACTGGTTTGATACTTGTTAGGGAAGTTGAATTGATGTGAGGTTAAATTACATCACTCCTCCTCCCCCCCCCCTTAACCTCATCACAGAAGGGGACAGGAGGACGGATGGTTCTTCCTCGTCGGGTCTTGGTGTTCGATGAAGGAGGCTGGACAGCTTCTGTGGTGGGGGAATTTTCCGATGAATTGTCAAGAGGTAGTGGAAGTTTTGGTTGTTTCATGACTGGGTCGGTTGCATCCTCCAAGACGTGGGCTGGCTTTAGTCTGTCTTATTTTCTGAGCATAAGAGGATCAAGAAAGTCTTGTCTCCTCTCTCCAGAACAGGGTGTGGTCCAATTTAGGGTGGTGTGAGGGGTTTCATTACTGCATCGTCTTGTAGGAAGACTAGGAAATTCATCCGAATCTGTCAGGTTGAGCGATCTTGTCAAGAAATTACCTGGGAAGTCTTAGGGGCAGACCATAAGTAAACTCTGCCATACTTGTCGAATTGTCGTCCCGAATGTCCAGAGGACAGCAGCAACTCAGTCCATGAGTTTGGGTTGATGAAGTGAGCGGTGAGGGATGTCTTCAACGTCCTGTGCCATCGCGCTACTATGCAGTTTGACTGTGGGTGGTATGCTGTGGTCCAACAACGGCGCGTTCTGAGGAGGTGTGGGAGTCGCTCGCTCTCTTAACTGCCGAACTTGATCCGTGCTGATCCTAGCAGGGCGGCCAAACCTGCTAATTCATGTTCGATCGAAGGGGGTGGCGACGGTTGTCGCAGAAATGTCTTCGGTTCAGCTTCCGGCCAGCGGGAGTACCTGTCAGCCATGGTCGGCCAGAATCGCTTGCCTTCAAATTATGTGAACATGGACATGTTCAAATCGGCCAGCTGGAGCAAAGACATCTGGGAGAGTCACAGTATGGCGGTGGGTCTTGAAGCATTGGCAAGCACGCACGCGGGTCCAAGTCGCAAGGTCAGTATTCATGCTTGGTTAGAAATAGCGCTGTGTCCTGCAAACACGAGGATGACTAAGCCCATGATGCTTGTTGAATACTACTTTGCAAATGGATGGGAGTAAATAGGGTTGGGCCTTCGGAGTAAAGAAGTCGCAAAGGAGTGGTTTGTCCAATTGAGGAAGCTCAATCAAAGAATACACCAGTGGCTGGTAATCCGGGAGGATGCTAAACTGCCGAGATTCGATCACTGGCCTGAAGTCTTTTTGTCATAGGCCAAGTACCTCTGCTGTGCTGATGTGAGGGTCCTAGAAAAAAATCCGAGGGGTATCCAATGTTCTCTTTTACGCTGCTGGAGGACCGCTCCGAATGTGATGTTGGATGCATCGCAGGGACAGCTCAGCGCCCGAGGATGGGTAGGCAAGCATGAAAGCATCTCGGAAATGTCTCGCTGACATCGGGCGAAGGCTTCTTCAGTTTCGGGAGTCCACTGGATCTCTATGTTGTCGTTCTTCTTATTGTTCCCGATTCTGCTGCTTTAGGGAGACACTTTCGGTAAAAGTTAATAATCTCTAAAATGCGTCAAAGATGACCTTTGGTGGTAGGGGAGGGGAAATCGGTGATTTGGTCCACTCTGCCTGAGAAGGGTTTGATGTCCTGGGGGTTGACAAGGAAATCCACCTCCGACCTCTGTGGGTCCATGATGGCTAAGTCGCCTGAAGACTTCTTCAAGGTACAGTCGATGTGCTTCCTCCGATGCTGAAGCTACCAGTATGTCGTCCAGATAGACGAAATCTAACGGTAAGGCGAGGGTGCTGTCCATCAAGCGCTGGAACGCCTGAGCGGCGTTGCGGAGTCCGAAGTACATCGCCAAAAATTCAAAAAGGCGAAAGGGAGTGATGACCACAGTTGTGGGGATATCATCCTCTGCCACAGGCACATGGTAGTAAGCGCTGATCAAGTCTATCTTACTTGAATGTTGGGGAGGCTGTATTTGTCAGGCAAGGTCTGGGTGTTGAGTTGGCGGTAGTCTCCACAGAATCTCAGCTTGCCGTCTTTCTTCGTCGTAAGTATGTAAAGGGGCTGGCCTAAGGACTACTGGATGGCTTGCAGATTCCCTCTTCCGGCGCTGTAGCGGTGTGGTGGAAGACGCCTGACCTTGGAGGTGACTGATGCTCCCTTGGTGTCTATGAAGTGCTTGATAGGGTGCTTCGGCTCTTGTGGAACAGCAGTTGGGAGAGTGATAGTGGAAGTAGCATAACTGCCTGCTTTCCTACGTGAACGGCTGCGCATCCTGTTGTCGTTTGGCCTGCTTCTTCGACCGGGGGCCATCTGAGTCTTGAGCTCTTTGATTTCGAAGGTGAGCTTCTGAATCACCTCCTCTAGGTGAGAGACTGAGGAAGAGGAGTGCGAGTGTAGGTCGAGGTGAGAGAGTGTAGGCTTCTTGGCTGACGCTGGGTTCATAAACTTCCGCGATGCGGTCGACTACCTCTGCTATTTTATTGACAGAAGTATCTCCGATAACAGCCAGAGTAGCCTGCAACCGTTCCGGCAGTGCCTTCAGTCACGTAGTGCGAAGTTGATCTGAAGAAACTAAACTACCTGCAAACCTTTTCAGCTCATTTAAAAATTGTGGGGGGCGTTCTTAGCCCGTGAGTCACCTACCTTGCAGGCCTGATTCCCTGACTGTATATGTGGAAATAAGCCTTCTTTTAGGGCCTCATGGTGTTCTTCGGGTGGGGTTTTCACTAAATCCGACAAATGCTTCATAATTTAAAATTCTGATCATCATTTGAAATTTATACGCGAGCTCGTGTTCTAGGAGGTCGCGAATACGGCATCCTCCTGACAGCGCAATAATTCCGGGTCTGATCTCCAGAATGCATGCGGGATCCTAATGTTAGGTCCGGGCCCACTTGCACTAACCTCAAATTCCTCCAGTCATTTCTTCTCCTTCTCATCTTCGTTGGGCATCTTCCTTTATCTGGGACACCATATTTGCTATATGCCTGCTTTGGCTTGTAACCTTCCACTTGACAGTTATTGGGGAAGGTTATGTTGAATTGATGAGAGGGGTGTTACAGTACCTATGATCCCATTCACTGTAGCATTTTGAGCCCAGAGGAAATATTAGATTCAAACTGGCTTCCAACACATGTCTAGCATCAGCATCTTCCTTTGGTCAAATGGGACAATTTACTTTTGATGTTGAAGTGATAATCAGCCCTTAGTGCATGTATGTAAATGAGTCAATCACACCTCTGATAAATGAGAGGGTGAGATTATAATATTTACCCCCCCCCTATCAATATATATATATATATATATATATATATATATATATATATATATATATATATAATGAAACAAGTACATTTAAAAAAATAATTGATATGTTGCAGTGATAGAAAACCTTGTAATTATTAAGATTGATGCACATTTTTGTTTAAAAATATTTTTTAATATTGAAGAATTATTTCCCTCCCCCATGAAAAAATCCTCTTAAATTGCATCCATATTAATTTCATGAAGAGCAATAGCTGAGAATCTAATAGTATGACCAGAATGGTCACACAGACTAGATATTTCTATGCTCTGCAGAAAACCCCCTACTTAAAAAGCCTCACCAAAAAAGCCAACCTGGAAATGATCAAAACATTCTCGAGACCATTGATAATGAATAATGTCATGATTTTTAGTAAGGAGAAATAGGATATCTCCTGATCTGGGAGAGGAAAGCCCTGGGAAAGATATTTGGAGTAGTAAAAGAGCAGCACTGATTAACGATGAAAACTAATGCTGAACTAATGAATTCATAAGGCAAACCTCAAATTATGTGTTGGTAAGAAAGGCTGGACTACGCTTGCTGAACCATGTTGAGGCAGGCTATCTACAAAGATAACATATGGCACAGCAAGTATAGTGAGGAGGAAAGGCGCATCCAGTAAGGGATGCTTGAATTACCTGAGAAGGGAATCTAGATCTGCATTTGAAGGATCTATTGTAGTAACTGTATGAAAGCAACTAAAATGGTGGCTGTAACATCTGATAGTGAGCAATTATATAACTATATTTAAAATTTGGGAAATATTATGGATTATGTATAAACTTGGAGCAAACTAATATATTTAAATAGTTCAACCATAGAGGGGAAAGGGAAAACCTAAAGTATTTAAATAAAAAGTGAACAAAAGGTAATGGAAGAGAAATAAACAATCCAGAGAAATAAATGTTTTATTTCCATGAAAACATACAAGCAAGACATCAGAATTTTAACACCTCCAATATAAAAAATAGACACCATACTAATGTTCCATCTTTCTTTAAGGTCCAGATCCCTTATATTTATAAGCAGAATATTTATGTGTTTGATTCATTTCAATTAATTTTTTTAAATGGTAGCTACATATCAGGATGAAGCATACAGGTCTTCCTTTCACCAACAAGTCATTACAAAAGCGACAAAATGGATTCTAAAAAATCCAACACCAGCCAACCTTCATTGACCTTGATTTGCTCTGAAACCACACGTCAAATTATATGAAAATGAAAGGCCTGTTTGTTTCATCCTGATTTCCATTCAGTGATCAAGATATTCACAATCAGTAATGAATGTTTTTAAGTAATATAAATGGAAATTGAATGGGTAAATTGTATCTAATTAACAAAAAATATCTGGCCAGTCTGCTTTTTGAGTATTCTAGTAGACTTTTCCTATTAAATCAATTCTGTTTCTTAGATTTGTATTCAAGAAAGCATTTTTGTCTACAGTAAGTATTATCAAAAACTATATGGAAAGTAAATAGTATTTCTACGAAAACAATATTTCTACAATGACTATACTGTAGTAAGGTTACCATCCCATAAAGGGGTTGGGACTGTCAGTCAGCTATAAGAGGAGGTTAACTGGTGAGTTTGATTCATTTCCTGGCCTAGTGGCATTACATACCAAAGATTGCTACTTCTTTAGCCAGTATCTATAAAATTGCCTTACATTGCTGAGAAGGCAGGCACCAGGAGAACATTTGTAAGTTGGCCACTAAACCCCGGTTACAGCACACCTCGTATTAAATTTGAATATAATTCCCTGGTTTGAACCTGACCTCTAGGGTACAGTAACACATTGTTTTAAAAAATAGACTATGATCATAAAATATCCATGATTTGCTCACGTGACATCCCTAGTGAATCCAATGAAGTGAATCCTTTTCTGGAATGTTACATATATTGGATGTTTAATTTTTGCATCTCCACAATGTGTTCATTATATTTTGATATTTTTTTTCTATGTAATATAATATATGTTAAACAGTGATGAGATAAAAACTCAAATTGGAAAAATTAAATAGAAATTAAGTAAATAAATGTCCATACTAACTCAAAAGTTCAATGTTTGTATGAATTAAATTCTTAATTTTGAATTAGGTAGCAAGTCGGAAAAGATCTGAAAACTGTTTGTAGAAGTTCAAAACTTTATTTTGAAGAAGGCCTGAGTAATTCTTGGGCAATTTCCAGAATGGAATATAATTGTGTGGCACATTCAAACAAATTTATACATTTTACCATATCTGATATTTTAGTTAGCTTTGGGCTCACACTGAGTGCATAATTCTCTTTAGCACAATAAAATTATTTACAAAATATTAGTAAGGAATATTAAAGCTAGTGGCTTTATTGGATAGGCAAAAAACAAAGGCGAACTAGCTCAGAATAAATCATGCCTTGATTTATTATTAAAGAAACAGGCTTTTACTAGAGCTTCCGAATGATCAAATAAAAATTTCAGACGTTTGAGCATAAATATATAAATTTGTGTTATAATGCCTAAAATAAGACCAGTAGGAGTGGGCGGTTTTGAAAAGAGATGAAATATAAAACTGTAAATATTATATTACTAATCTTTTGGGTAATGTTATTTACCTCAATTGTCTATCTATTTATTTTCCTTCATTGTGTGTTATTATACTTTTATGTTACCTGAGTTACTTCGTTTTAGCTGATTTCTCTTAAGGGACACTAAATATTATATGTGTTATTGGCTGAAATCGGATCTGGATTTGTGGGGGTTTTGGGGGAGCTCGAAAATTCAAAATACTGTAATATTATGGGTCGGATCGAAAATGTTATAGGACCAATTAACCTATTGATGCTCTACAATTGTTATACTATTCATTTTTGCAGATCTCAAGTATTCAGTGAGTTATTTGTACTGTTTTTTAGCAGATTTCCCTTCAGGGAAATCAGCTATTGAGGTCGTACTCATGACGCGAGTTTCGAAAAATTTCTTCAAATGTTCATTGATCCTACCCAGGAGATGACGAAAATGATCAAGTTCGTTAATGGCTGAAATCGGACCAGTGGGAGGGGGGGTGGGTTTTGAAAATTCAAAATATCTCCGTTATTATGCGTCGGATCGAAAAGTTGTATAGAATGAATCTTATTGAAAATTAAATTTACTATAAATATTGTTCTATACATTTATTCTGTATCTTGAATATTAACTGAGATATTTGCATTTGTATTCTGCGTGTGGTCGGCAGGAGTCGGCTATGTTCGGGACCTTCCGCCGAGAGCTCTGGCGGCCGTTTCTGTAACTGTTCGTCCCTCGTGAATAAGTTTAGAGATTCCTTGCTACTACAGTTGTTATTGGGCAGATTTCCCTACTGTATAACTTCACGCGGGAAATCTGCTTAGTTTACGCAGCCCCTGCGTGACGGACTTTTTTTTTTACTTAGAATTAGGGAATATGTTGTGAAAAGATACCAAAAGTGTGTTATATTAACACGCAGGAAATCTGCTTAGTTTAAGCTGCCCTTGCACGGTGGGCTTTAGTTTTCATTCTGCAGTTAACACTCACTCCTACTCAATCTGAAAAGTTAATCCAAACCAAGGGGTGTGCAGACTTAGCAGTTTAAGCTGGCTACAATTGCATACTTAGAATGCCATAGTAAATGAAATGTAAGAAAAGGAGGTCCATTCCCATTAATTATAATAAGAGAACAACTTTGCTAACTTTCCTTTTTTCTTATTAGAACAATAAGATTAACCAAATAATCAATGTTCAATACTATTACTTTGTCACCATACTGTACCCTATTACAATATAATGAAGAGATATTAGTGATATACATTTCATCACATCTAATCTTTACTAAATGTATAAATGAGAAAGTTTGTTAAAATGTTGAAATATTTATTACTCAACATACATAAATATCTAAACAGGCTGAATTAAGATTAGACACAGATTGATTGATTTTCAGTTTTACACAGGTGATGATGTGTTGTCTTAAGTAAAAATGTCATTGCACTTCTTAGAATATGTTCATGGCTTTCCCCCCCTCAATGTTGAGGTTAACTGACATATACGTTCATGTGAAGTATCAATATAAAGACTCACAATTTTAGTAGACTCTTGAAGAATATTTTAATAAACTAATTCAAAAGTGCTTGGAACTACGAGGTATGATTGGCGTATTATTTTGATTAATTGAAAAATAACATACTTCATAATATAAAATAAATTTGTTCATAGGTTTCTAAATCTAAAGACTAGATTAACATAAGACCTAAATAATCCCTATTTGTTCAACATATACCATTAATATACTTCTGGACATTCTCTTGTTATACCTATGAAAATTGGATGAATATTGATGAATTTAAATTTAGAATAGCCGTCATTTTTGAGGTTTTAAATAAATATAATTTCTCATATAAATATAACTATCACATTCTGTTAGAATTGTTATAAAAAATATAAAATTCTTTTCAGGCATCAACATTTAACACCAGAGAAATTTGAGGCTGTAAACACAAGTAATAATTTATAATTTTACAGATCAAAATCATTTTAAATAATGTAAAATATATTTTAAACAAAATTAGCTCTTAACATTTTTTCAGCAATTCAATATTAATGATTATGTTTTGAAATTGAAGTCCCCTCTACTCCTGTGAGGGGTAGTCAAATTTGATATAGTCCATGTCGAAAGTATTCATTTCCTTCATAGCTTTTCAAAAACTTCTTTCTATTTTATTTAGGCATTTTCATAGAGCAATAAATAAATTTAAACAAGATCAGACTAATAAATATAATCTAAATGCAGTATCTGCTTTAAACATTTCGATAAAAACAATATTACTGAAGATATTGACTAATATTTGTCCCTAAATGCTTATTCCTAGCAGAAAAATTAAATTTTCATTTCACCTATGTTGTAACTTGGAATAGCTGACAGACAAATATAAAAGTTCATTAAACTCCTATTCTTTTCAAAATGAATTAATAACAAACTGGTGGACATACAAGAATTTCAATGTTGATACCATTATTCATAAAATGATCTGAAATGTGTATATGTCTTAAAATATTTTATAAATACATCAAACATAAAGCTATGTTTGAAGAAATTTAGCAACCTTTAACAAAAAAAAAATATCAAGAGATAAAGATCATTACCTCAGCTTGAAAATTATACTTTCTCCATTCAGTGCTTGTATTTCCCATTTCATGAGGCTTGCACAATGAAATTATATTCTTTTTTTAATATAAATTCTGCTCAAGTTAACCATGTGAGTTAATGTGTTTTAAAAAACTTAGTAAGCCTTTGTGTTAATGACAAACTCTCTAATTGTGAATAAAATTCGCTCCACAGTGTTAACTTATAGATAAGCCGTCCCTATTAGCCATAGTAGCGCAAGTGGGCATAAACTAATAAAAACCAGTATATATTTCAGCATTTGAATGTGAATATTGATTAATATATAGTGTGTAATTAAAATAGGTAAAATCATCCCATTAATAGTCTCTGGTCAGTGTTGAAGAGCAATTTAAAAGTGTGATTTCAAATGTTTTATTAGACATTATATGATTTTAGATACATCTTTATAAGTATGCGAATGCTCAGAATAAAACAAAATAATGTTCAATCTATTGAAAAATCTATCAGAAAATCTATTGATACACTATTATTTCACTTTCTCTAGATAAAATACCAAAGTTTTTATGTTGATTTAGACATTTTATAGTCCAAAATATTGAATAACTGGTTGAAGCCTCACTCATATATAAAAGGATTTAGGAGGTGAGATTGTGTTATTCAGTGTGAATGACATTTTTTGCATAAGTACCTATGCTAACTCCCCCCCCCCCAGAATGACATCTCACGATCTTTCTGTTCGGCCCAATACCAAATAGTTAATCTAGTTATTAAATAGAAAATAGTCAATACTATAAATTTCACATTACCTTAATACAAAATCAACTAGCCTTGTTACCCATTGTTGATGGATTGACAAAAATAGCTTTCCTACAAAATATAAAGACTGTGTTGATTAAGCACTTAACAATCCTTTACATTTCATCATATACCGAAAACTAAAGTTCGTTTTGTTCAATCTTTCTCTTGTTACACACTTGAAGTAGGATACAGTAATTAAATGTATACTGAAGAGTTTATGTTAAGGCTTCCAAGTACTCTCGTACTTTGTGCTTGTAATGTACAATATAGTAACAGATGTTTCTATAATACATTACAAAAATGTTCACAATTCCAATCAGCTAATCTCACAAATACAAATAAGATTTGATGTCCCAAAATTGGAAGTAAATTCATACTTTTAAACACTTTAATTTATAATTTAAAGCAGTGATTATTATAAACTTATTATATATAACTATCATCATTGTAACACTTATTATTAGAGCTTACAAGGACCTGGCAGTTGGTGTTTCAATCTCCCAAAGATCTGCAAATCCCAAAAATTCACCTAAATATATCATCATTATATTCTTGAAAAGAGCACTCCTTTCAATAACTTGTTATATTCCATTATGACTTCCTTTATTACTCTGTTTAATATCAATTAGCCAAACAAATTATTTTGTTATTCCTATTTATGTTTTTTAGAAAAAAAAACACCAATGATCAATTTTACTATATTAGATCACATGAGATTGATTAATGATTGTAATCATACATTACCCGTAAATTAGATAGTTAACTTCTCCATGGCCTCATAGATTTTGTGTGCATTTAACAAATTAATTTGAGGTAATTTTTATTATTATTTAAGCCTAGCAAACAATGTAAATAATGAAAAATAAACAAAGTTTCATAAAGACATGAGCAATGAAGCAGCAACATTTTACTTTGATGGTGGGTGGCATTTCTGTATTCAGATTAAAAATGAAAATTATTTTAATGTGCAATAATACTGTCAGACTTAGTTAAGTACACTATTGAACTAATTCATGATATTTTTGGATATTAATTGAAGGGTAAATTGGAAATACCTGTGCTGATTGCTAAAAATAAAATGAAAACAGTATTATAAACAAATTACGTTAGTATTTAAGATTTTTTCAGTGTCTTTAATTTTCTATACTCGGGTCTACAAAACAACATATTATCAGGAACAACAGAAAAGCCTGGAATGTAACCCTACTATTTCTTTTTTTGGAAATATGAGTATATTAAGGAACATTGATTAACCATCTAGTAAACAACAATTATTGAATATATTTAATACTGAAAGGTTGTTATTTTAGGTTTGGGTCACTTAAGAGAATTGTAGATGGAGGTGGGGGGGGGGGATTATTCTTTTCATTTCAGTAAATATGTCTCCAATCAATTTCTGGATACGTACAATTTGGGAAACTGGATACTCCAGTAAAATTCCAAGCCTTTTACATAAGAGCATGCACATGAACTCTACAGTAATAATTAACACGTAGTTCTCTTCAATATCTCTGATATAATTGTTTTTCCAATAAAAAAGGAAATGATGATGTTTTGACTACATTTAAAGATTTTGGATTCAGCCAAAGGGCTTAACTAGAAGAAAATAGGCAACCATGATTTATGTGCATATACTTAATGGATGACATAAACCTCTCTGTTATCATTCACAAGAACTGCAGCCCTTAAACCTCATATTTAAATTATTAAAACAATAGATTTTTATTATAAAATTTTTCTGTCAGACACATGATTAACATACAGGCAGATTTTATGGTACTTACATAAAAATATACACAAACACAGAGAACAAGAGAGAATAGCATATGGAAAGAATATTATTTAACTTAATTACACTTAATACAACTGTTAAAACCTTAATTGATGCATTGCTTAATCAACTTGGCAAATGTGTTTCAAAGGAAGAAAAAAAACAAACAAAAAAAAAACACAAATTTATCCAGTTCATCTGAATAAAGATGTAACTAAACATTTTAGGCCTCCTTAAATTCATGAATGATCAGCTAATTGGATTTAAATGAAAATTTTGTTTTGCGATAGATATAATCAATTATGAACCATTGGAGGGGGGAGGAGCAGAAGGATGATTAGTTTAGATATTTTTTTGTATGAGATTAAAAAAACAATAACTGTTTGGCCTAGACCCTATCGTCAATGATATGTGCTGCAGTATTTGGTAATGCTCTATGGTATTTGAGATTGTGTTTGGTTCTATAAAACTAAATTAATCATGGCCAAAAAAAAAATTAGAAATAGACCAATGAAAATGTATTTCCAAAATTTTGGGATCCTACGTTCCTCTTTAAATTTATTAAATTCCCCACATAGATTATGTAAAACATTGTCATGTGTGTTATATTTCACAGAATACCTATTAGTAGTTTACTGTGTCCAAATTGAAAGACTAATGGCAGAGATGACTTAGATACGATACATTTTTTATAAAATGTTATTTAAGTTTAATATTTTTCAACATTTAATGGTGAGATAACCACAAAAATTTAAATAAAAAGTCTTATATAATAACATATATTTACCAAGAACATATATACAGCTCTTAAATGTGAAGGTAACAGAATGTCAGCCTCACAGATTTTATATTCAAATATTGAGAACTTAAAAGTTAAAAACTAGGATCTTTCTTAAAACTGTTTAAGAAATTTTAGTATTGTTTTTAAAGAAAATGCTAAACAAAAAATAAATCTAACAAACTGGAATAATTTAGCAATTTAAAAAGTTACAACACGAATTACTCGTTCACATTAATTCACTGTTACCAGATTAAAAATATGTATAGTCTAAAATATTTTCACTATTTCATGCAAATGAGTACAAAAATCATTCTTGAAGAACTATTTTTTTTTTTTTTTTTTAATAGTAGCCATCCTCAATTTAAAAGAAAGAAGCAAACTTTATTTTACAAAGTTATTGTGAAACATTAAAGTGAAAAGAATACACATTAGTTCCTTCGAAGTTTTAAAAATACAGGGACCAAAAGACAGAATACATAATAAATTATTGGCTCAAGGGGAAAAATAAAGCTATATAAAATTATTTATCATATGCTATCAAATTTCCCATAAATTGTTTCCCTTCTACAAATTTTTGTTTTCATAGAATGGAATGTGAAGTAAGACTATAAATCTTTTTCCCAATTGTTTATTCCCTTCATTTTTTTAGACGATTAATTAAATGCTTAGCCAAAATAAAAATATGAATAAATGATTTTTTTAAGTCTTTAACTAGTAAAATAGTATAAACCCATTATGTGAGTGATAATTATACAGTATTAATAATTTTAATTTTATGAAAAACCTAACAAATAATCTTAAAACTTTGTTGAACTAGTATAATGAAGGCACAAACATTTATGAAATTTCAGGAATATTTATTCCTTAAAAATACTTAAATAATAAAAATAATTGGGATATTCTTATGTATATGGCCACTAGAATATAAAATACTCCTTGGCATAAGAAAGGATTATTTAATCAATGAGCAGTATGTGCCAAATACTAATTATAATCAAATTAAACCTTTATTTGTATTTAATTTATTTTGGTAACTCAGTGATAAAAATTAATTTAAGGTTACAATTGAACACTCTAAAGAGGCAAAACCCCTATCAAAAGTTATTACTCTATTTGGATTTAACAACTATATTTTTTGATTATAGCATCTGTAAAATTATTAATTTTTTATTTTTACATCTTGGAGATCAACTTTCAGTGTTTTCGATCAGTAACAATGTACAATTTCTCCTTTTAAAAAATGATTTAAAAATACTTCCTACAAAGAGAATAACTAATGTCTAAAATATTTATGACATGAAGTTGCTCTATTCAAAACTAAAATAAGTAAAAAATACTGGTTTAAAAATCATGAGATTTTTTTTTCCTAAAAAATATAAAACACTATAAAGATAAAAATTGCTACATTCTTTGTACAATAAAAATCTTAACTAAAATTAACAAATATTTATAATAAATATCACATCCTTTAAAATTCACCTCAGGATTATATACATACATAAAATAATCAATAAATAAATGAGCAGCGATGTAATGCTCGTTTGATATGCAGATTCTCGACAATTATTACCAAATTGGTCGATCGACAAATTTTCATCGAAACAGATAGCCCAAAGTTGAACTTAACAGTTCATTCAAGTACAAATCGTACTTATACATAAGGTAGGGATCTACCTTTTATACAAGTGGAACCAGATATTTAGTTGAACTTCTTCATAGCCTGAGGACAAGTACCAAGAAAAGAACTAAACTTATTGATGATGAGAAGATTACTCCTGAATTACAACCTTTATCATTGGCTCCTTTGTGAATAGTAGTAAGCACAGGATCAACTGTAAAATAATAAAACCCACCATGATAAGATTAATAATAAATGAGAGATTTTTTAATTTAAAAAAGTGTTTATTTCTTCTTAATTGTTTTATTTGAGGATTCTTTTACATGCTTAATGACAACTGAACACACCACATTGCTCATAGCAGGATTTGTACTTTACAATACTAATATTACAACTTGTATAAAAATACATTTATCTGTAATCTTCTATGTAAAGTAATTATTCATATGTTCAAAAATAATTCTTTTGATTTATATGTTTCTTATATACAACATGTACATTTCATGGCCTTTTTAGACAACTAAAAAGCTCCAAAAATGAAAAATACAAATAAAAAAAATCAGTCTTCATACAATATAAATATTTCAAATCTCGAGCCTCATCAGAAGCACTCTAGAAATACAACAGTGTCCTATTGTGATGCCCATGAAGTTTGTCTGGGGCTTTTATCACAAAATGAATCACGTGTATGGCAGGGACGAGATGAGATAGCTCCACTTCATTTCGGCTTCCATCAGGACCTTGAGGCGCAGAACAAAATCCCTCCAAGTAGAAAGCAACTCCCCTTTTCTTGAGGTTTTTCTTTATTTCATACATTTAGTGGAAAAAAGAAACAGAAATATATATTTTATCTTATGTAGTTACATTCTAAGCAAGAATTAATTCTGCTTATCTGTAATAAGTGAAAAACTGTTAAATATTGGTGCTCCCAAACCCAGACCATGTGCTATTATAACGAGTTCTTACTCTTTTTTATTAACTACATGCTATAGTTAGTAGTTATTGCTAAAAGATTGCATACAGAACAGCCTGTATGATAGGTGTGTAGAATACATGCATATAGATTTTTTTTTTATTTTATATAATCAGATTAAAAGTACAGTTCATGAAGCAATGTGGTGTTGTGCAGAAGATTAATTAAACATGTAGGTTTTGCAAAGAAAGGCCCTCGATAGATGAAGAAAATTTATTATTTACAAAGAAATAAACCTTAAAATTAATAGATCTTAAAGATAGCATCACTTTTTATATAAATTATCACTAATTAGAAATAAATAAATAAATGAAAAAGGCAAAAGATGTACAACACTATTCTAGTCTTGACAAACAAAAATGTTAGTAAATTGAATACTAAGTACTATGTGACAATACAAAAGCAGACATAACAAAGAAAATGAAAACTAAACAGCATTAAAGAAAAATAAAAGTAACAAGGATATAATCACTGACAGAACATAACAAAGCATAGCATTACATTAATTTCATACCATACAATATGAATTTATCAACAAATTATAGCTATATTAGTAACTTTTACTTTCAAAACAGTTCATTCCAAACAATATAATGAGAAGAAGCTTAAATAAAATAATAAGTGATTGGCTTAAATTATGAAGTATGTTAGTATTTTATTAAAAAGCGTGCTGTGACAACATGCAAGCATTTAATACAGGCAAATAACTTAAGCCTAGTTACCACTGGTAGAGAAGGCGATGTCCAGGGTCTGGTTTCATGTTATATTATAAATTCAGTTACTTGTCGTGTAGTTGTTTGTTGGTTAAAGGAGATTTACAAGGTTTAGAAGAAAATGAAAGGTTAAGAAAACAAAAGTTTAAAGGGAATATAAAATAAATAATAAAATAATTTCTATTAAGGAAAAGCAAAATGATTTGAACTAATTAAATATAAGTATCTTCAACTAATTAAATGAAAGTATCTTCACATCTTTGCAATAAAGAGTGTCTTTCAACATATAAATTAGGAATGTGTATATGAGCAACAAATGCTGACCACATAAATAAAACATTCAAACATGCAATGTACATAAATCTAGAAATGCACAATAAAGAAATAAATGGAGAATTCAGTTGAAAATTTCAAAGTAATAGATTAATTTGACTCTACATAAAATAACTAGTCAAAAAAGGAATAGAGTGATTCTTCTCTTTGGAAGTGGCTTAAATTATGATTTGTTCAAATAATCCTATAAGAAATATTTGTTATTTTCAGGTATTAACATTTTTTGTTTGTTTTAGCAATTAAAATTTTATATTTCAATACCTATTCTTCAGCTCGCTTATATGATTTATAACATCATTTTATAGTTTCATTTTCTTTTACTATAAGAAATACTGATAAATAGAATACTGGTCTAAAAATATATTAGATTAATTATTATTTTCTAGAAAAAAGAAAAGAAATTGTTTTCAAAAGCTCTTCACACCCTACATTAAATACTTTTCAGATTTTAATGGCGGCATCACTCCATAAACCCACTTTCTTTTTTTTCTTTGCACATTTTATTTCATGTTTGTCCTGCATATTCCACGGCTTGAATATCACGTCTTCAGGGCCTTTGCTCTGCCACAGAAACAAGCCTGCCACATCGGGGAGGTTGTTAACATGCCAACACTATTGACCTCCCCAGTGCAGCAGGTATTTTTCAAAAGGGACAAGCACTTCGAAGCAAGAAGGAAGTGTAGCCCGAAGGGGTGGTATTTGCCCAAAAAACATGTAAGGCAAATATGAAATAAAAGTATGAAGAAAAATAGTGGTTTAATCAGCTGACCCTAGCCTCATTTTGTATGTATATCTATAATTAGGTACAGGTATAGGTATATATAAGTATACAATATATATATATATACACACACACATACAGTCTTTTATATATTTATATATACACACATTTTTTTCTGACAAAACTTCACAAATAGTTTAGTAAACTTTGGTTGGAAGATTGAACCAACAAATCAATAAAAACCTAAGAATAGAATCATAATATTATTGTCAATACCTATCGATGAAGACTGTCATCACTGGCTGACCATTGAGCACAGCTGGTAAGTGCATTCAATGCTGAAGCAACATCTTCAAGTCCGTCAAATGTTGTACTGAATTAGTTGTCCTTTAGTCACTATCGAAAAGCATCGAAAGTGCTTACCAGCTGTACTTGATAATCAACCAATAACTATGGTCTTCACCAAGAGGTATGACAACAGTGTAATTTATAATGGCTGTTCCAACCCTTTATTTGATATGCCATGGTAATACTATTTGTGATACTTTATTTTGACTTTCCTTATTATCATTAAGATTATAGCCTATTAAAGTATGTTGTCATAATATGACGGTTGCAGTAACTAGATCATAATTTGTAGTTAAGGAATATTTTCTTGTATAAATGAAATGAAGGAGGCCTATAAGACTTATAAAAGGAATATTTTAAGGGTGCTCTAATATAAAGAAAATATTGGGAAAATAGGACAAAATACAACAGAAAACTCAAGATAACTATGAGGCAACCATTATCAACTGTTGTACAAGTTTCATAAGTATAAATCAGGATTATAGAAATTATTACCTTTTGTCACCTGTAGATAACTACAATATATGAGCTTTGGATTCAAATGACTTGTTAATGAAATTACAGAGTAGCACAAATGTGCATTATTTTTTTAAAAAATATATTTTAATTTTTCATTAATGATATTTTCAGCATAAATTACTATAGTATTAAAATTGTCTTTAGAAATTTACCAAAATTATAACAAAATGATTTTTTTCTCTTTCTCTTCGGATGTCTAAATGACCGATCACTTGATTTTTATGGTTGGTGCCTGCCAACTAAAATTGGTCCTTACTTTTGTAATGACATTTATTAATATACGAAGGCTTGTATATTCCTAATGTAAATAATAATAATTATTATATATTAATGCGTTTATAGGACCCTAAGTCATTTCATAGGATTTATGTTTCTAAACAAAATTATCACTAAAGAAATAAGTTTAGTGTTGCTGGCAGAAGGGACTAGTGTGTAGATAAAGATGTTCTAAATCATCAGTTTACATTTTAGGGCACTATTTTAATTTTAATCTCAAGTAATTAATAAATAAATTAAAAAATATAGCATTTTGTAAACTTTTTTTTGTGTTACTGTTTGCAACAATAGGGGGGGAAAAAAAGTTAATTAAATTAATAAGCCCTCATAAAAGCAGATAGATGTTTTTATATTTTTCTTTGGTTTAGTTCTACATAAAAGAACAAATTATGACTGTGGCTTACCTCAACTAGCATGAGTAATGGTAGAAATTATATTAGGCAGGATTGATAAAAATACCAAAGCCTAAATGGGAATAACTCATAATTCAGAATCTCTTATCACTACGCTTGTTTTTTTTTTTTTTAATCTCTTCAAAAACATGCAACAAACAAAACAAGTGAAAACGAACAAAATATTATATAATATTGTATCAAAAACGACAAGAAAATTAAATACATGAAATCTACAGCATTGCTGTTACGAGTAGGTACAATAACTCAAAATCTGAAAATATATTTGGGTCACACATATAATACTATTTTCTATTTAGGACATAAATATTTCTAACTCATGATTCAAAAAATAATATTTTGCTAAATAACATGAATATACACGTTATAATAATAATTGTGAATTTTATTGTGAATGAAAGTTTTCATTATTTTTAATCACACAACTAAAGGTTAAAAATATTTAAAAAAATCTATTGAAGTTATTTTTTATGCTTATTTAATAATTACATAAATTATTAACATATTTGGATGTTTTATTGTCTGTTTACTCTTGCAGCAAGGACAAAATCTTCAATATATGTATACCATGCCTTTGGTGTGTTTATGTATGTATGCATGTGTGTGTGTGTGTGTGTGTAACACACACACACACACACACACAGAAGTTTACCTATTTCATTTGTAAGCTATGTTGTTAAAATAAACCACATTGGTTTAATATTTACTACTGATCTCATTACTACCAATTCATTCTTTAGACAAGCATCTTTTATCAGCTCTAATAAGATCCTTTTCCATTTAAATTATGATAAAAGATTTAAAGTGTAATTATATTAAATTTATTTTGCTAGATATAAAACATAATTTTTATTTCCAAAAACCTTTAAAGAAAAAAGGTGTTCCCAATTATCGGCTCGTCAAGTTTAAGCAATCAGTCTTTCACCTTCAAAAAATGTCTGACTGGTTAAATAGCATTTGGTTTGAAGAAGGTAATTTTAGTAATATATTAGAGAAAAATTTTAAACCACTACCGACCATTAATTATCTACGAAATAAATATTTACATTTCCCTAGATGGTTATATACAAAGGAACTTTAGTTGAGTTATTTACATGCTTTACAAAGGATTAAAGAATTAGGGTCTTAGTAAAAAGTTGTCAATTTAAGAAAACCATTTTAATTATAAAAAATTTAAATAAAAAAAATAAATGTTAACAAATAAAAAAAATAAAATTAATAGAGAGATCTTTGGAGGGAGGATGCTTGTTAATTTGTTTGTAGTTCAGTATGTCAGATGCTGTCCTTAGAAAGGACGGACTCACCGCCGTCTAAAATAATATCAGTGATATCACCATCTCGTGCCCCTGGGTACCGCCCTCTGTCACCAGATTGGTAGCTCTCATCATGTATCTCACCAGTAATGCCCCCTTTGGTTTCCGACCTGCAGCCAAACCACCAATAGCCTGCGTTTCTTGGGAAAGGTGGGTCTGCATCATCAACCTATAAAATAAATTAAACATCTTCAATTTTTAAACGGAGTTTGAAACCAATAAATTCACTTTGGCTAAATTTTTCCAATTGTCACAAATTAAAAACTTTAAAAAAGTACAGAGGAAATATACATTTCAAAAATAAGAGTGAGCTAAGGATTTTATTTGATGAGCCTGTCACTTAATTAATTTCCATGACAATGCAGGAATAGAACCAACAAAGAAGTTGGGAAAGTCAACAAAGAATATTAAGACCAACATGCCTACATAACTCACCTGAGCCTGGTCTTTTTTATTTTTAAATATGAAATGGAAGAAATAATTCATACAATAGAATATTTACCATTCAGCTTCAATAGTAGTTATACAAGACTGAAAAGGAAGACCTGTTGTGCTGGGAATACGATTTTTAAAAACACATCCTTGTTTCTTAAAAGAATTAATTTATATTGAGGCTTGAAAACACTAATTAACGGAGACACAAAGAGACTAAGAAAATAAATTATGTATATGAAAATCTAATAACCAAACAAAACATTTTTAGAAATTTTAGAAAATAAGATTTTTTCAGTGAAAAAGTCCATCTTGTGACCAATACTTTTTTTTTGTTACAATAATTCATTTAAATCTGGCTGTATTATAATTAAAATTAATTTGTAGCTATACTTACAGCAAATGATCTGTCATTAAACCGCCAGTATTGTCCCTTTTTGAAGAAATAAGTCCAGCCATTTGTATATGTAAGAACCGCATCAATATTGTCTGGAATGCCTTCCCAGTTTGATAGAGGCTTGGGGTATGTACTTTTTACTGGTGGCTTCTGCATGGGATCAAATTTCCAGAACTTTGATCCTGTAAAAGAAGTTTAAATAATAAAATTTTTGAAGTAATTCTTTTTAAAAAAATAAATATTTCCTCATTGAAATCTAAAAAATATTTCTGACATAATTGGTCCATCTGTGAGATACAAAAATGATTTCAGGTGCAAGAGCTAAGAAATAAATCTTAAACAAAAACATTGAGTAACATAGTAATCTTATAAATACAAACATTTCTTGAATGGGCTGTGGTTCTGCTGGAGGGAATTCCTTTCTAATTAGAATTACTTCACCTGAGTGATTTTATATTTATTATCTTGAATGCACTGCAAATATAGCAACTCCTAATTAAGTTCCTAATGAATTAATGTGTATTCAAAACTGGATGGATGATACCTTTTGAAATTTTCATGAGCTTTTTATTATATTCGACTTATTAATAAATTGTTTTTTTTCTTTCCCCCAGGTATGTTAAATTATTTTTCAATTTCTAATTATTTCATTATGTTTCACATGTAGCATAATAATTTTTATGGATGCTGTAATAAATGTTGTGTTTCGATTGCATCTGTGATTGACACTATTGTTGAGGTAATATGTTTATGTTTTATATGAGGTATAGTTTTATAGTTCATGGGATCAGTGGATTTGTTTCAATCTACTCATCTTTGTATTAGTTTCTATATTAGTAGCTTTGGTTGTGATGGTGAGTCAAAATTGCATAGCACAGGTAAGTTATCTGAGACCAAGTAATCTACCATTTAATGATATGCATAGTGAATATTCTAAATGAGCTATGTTGAATAAATCTGGTAAATTGGTTAGGAGTTAGGTGGTATGCTCATTAGTCTCTGGCTTTTCATATTTGGTGAGACTTAATCTAAAGATGTTTAAGAAAGATAGTGGTATTTCAATTTTTTTAAATTGTCTAGCTTGAAATTTACTTTAGAAAATTAATTTAATGCCATTGTGATAATAACTTAATCCACAACATAGAAAAAAGGACAAGTTTTAAAATACTAATCATGTTCAGTATCATATACAATGATGAAGGATATTGTTCATTTTTATAGTTAAGAATGTGGAGTCTGATACAAACTGCTGTGATGAGAATTGGTTGTAGGTTGAAACTGACGATACAAAAAGAATTGACTCATGCACATGCTGTGGAGAATTTTTCTTTGGTTGGATTCTTCCACTTTTGGTCCTTTAAAGATTGAGTCCTATTTGGAATTTATTAAATGAAACAGTTATATCATCTGTCCCATCATATTAGCCCTCTAATTGAATGTCAGTCGATCAGTAGATTGGCTCCTAGTGTTTCACCAGGTTTCTTCTTTGAAGGTAGTGTTGTCTTCATTTGTGTTGATTAGAGATTCCTAATCGATTAAAAATTGTTAATTTTTTTTTTTTTAACAGAGCCCCAAGAGCTTTAAAAGCAGAAGCAAATATATAAAATGTTTCTTAGTAGCAGTGAGCAGCTAATATTTGTAAAACTCGCTGACAGTTCTGTCCCTTTTATGACCTCAATTTTTATATAGAAACTTTAACTTATTCTAAAGAAAAAATAGCCAATTTTTCATTTGGTTAATTGCCTTAGGTAAATGAACTAATGGAACTGCAATATTTTGTTTTACTGAGAGTACTTGTATTCTTTTTGCAGATGGTACACGGGATACACGTATGAAGGCTACTCTCTAAAATGCCTTATCTATAGAAGAAGGGTTTTACAAAAATCCTAAAAAAGTAATTTTGATATATATATATAATTAAATGTCCTGTTACTTCAGGATTGATAATAATTTTATTTACTCTTACCTTTGAAGAAATAAATTTTTCCATTTCCACTCCATACCATTGCATCATCAATATCATTTGGAATGCCAGTAAAGCCTTCAGAAATCTGTTTTGGATAGTTGCCATCCATTTTCCTTCCATTGTACCTCCAATACTGAGACCCCTTAAAAAAATAAGTTTTTCCATTCCTGTAAGTGAAAGCAGCATCAATGTTTCCAGGTAGGCCAGGCCAGGACTTGCTGATCAACTTTGGATAGCCACTAGCAATAGATTCTCTTGTTAGTTTCCAGTAATGTTGTCCTAAAATGTAATGAAATTTGCTTTTATATACATTTCTCATTTCTTTATAAATTAAATTCAATGGGGGACAGAAAGGATTTGTAGATAAAGAAGCCTCATACTTTTTTTGTAATCTGGGAGTAATGAAGTAATCCGTATTTATAAAAGAAGGCTAAACATAACTACATGATTTTAAAACTTGCTTATCGAAATAGAAAATTGTTATTGAAAGCTATTTAACTGTTATGAATATGATTTATTGCTATAATGAAAAAAATACCCAGGGAGTATAGTAGAAATCGTATTGATTAGAAATTTCACAGCGGTCAATAATCCCAGTGCTAACAAGGTTGGAAATAATAATGAAATATAATAGCAAATTTTAGGTCATTACCTTCAGTTTTGAAATTTCAAATGAAAATCGGATTAACTAACTGTCACTCTCAAAAGCATTGAAAACCTCAAAATTATAATAATCCTGATAATCAAGAACCGCAGCAGAAGTGCTATTATAAACTCATTGGCTCTTGAGACTCAAAATTTTTATCAAATAAATAAATTATACCAACTAATACAAATAAATAGGGCCTCCTCCCCCCCCCAGTAGACTACACAGTGCTGGTGAGATCAAATAATACAAAATATCTGATGCTGCTTTTAGCATACTCGTATATCTAGTCAAAATCATTACTAGTTTCTTTATATCTCTCACCAGTGATATTATCTAATTATAAATATATTATTAAAATATTAAAAGCAAATGGTATTATTTAATCTGTGTTTTCAAGAACAAATTTTAGAATTTAGAATTTAAAAAAAAATAGTTACCCTTAAAAACATATGTATCCCCATCGGCAGAATTGAAGAGTGTGTCCACTTGTACATCATTGCAGAGCTCTGCATTATCCTCATCGCTTCCTGGTGATTCTGGTGGCTCAGGAGCGGAAGGCACTCCACTTCCAGGTTTAGAGGAAGTTTTTCGGCCATAAAGTGTCTGTAGTAAAATATAAAAATACTTAAAGAAGCCAATAGAAAGTACGTACATAAAATTCAATTTGATGCTATATTAGGTCATTAAACTTTAAGGATGTGAAATGAAAAGACTCAAATTGTTACCCATTACAGTCATACCTTATGTCTCATACCTCAACACTCAAATGTGTCTAAGATATTTATTTATTTATTTGATGAGCTTCGTATCATTTACCTTTCATTCATAAATTTTGAAATGTTAAAATAAAAAAAATGTCTACTGAATTATTTAAAACAATATAAAATATAGCAAAATAAAATTGAGGAAGCATTAAATTAAAACGATGTAAAACTATAAATTTTGCGATTAGATTCTGGAATGTTAATGAAATGTACAAGCCCAAGAAACAAGTTTAAAAATTTAAACTTCATTAACTTTATCCAAAATATTTAGATAAGTTAATGAATTATTAAGAAAAAATTGATTATACAACAATAATAATTATGAAACACCTGACAACTAAAAACCCATGGAAATAAATGTTCCATCAAAAATATTTGATCAATTATAAAAAAGAGAAAATTTAAAATCGTTAAAACTAGAAAAGATTATGAGCATTTACATTGATTTAGACTTGGATGAAAACAAAAAGATTTAATGTAGTAAATAACAATTTAATTATACAAGAAAAGATGTACCATTCAATGGGTATTATGATGCAGGGATCTATATTTACAACAAAATTCAAATAAAACATATGAATTTTGACTAGGTAACACTCCATTTACTTAATAAATAATATCCTCTCATATACGGTTTTAATCAATTGAAATTTTCATTAACCCTTTTGCGAGCATGGGACCTCACAGGTCCTTTTTGTTTATATCATATAAAAGATAATTTCCAGTTTAAAAAAAGAAAAAACATCCAATAAATAAATACTGCTGTCTTGTTCAAATAAACATTCGAACCCTTAAAATGAGTTCCTACAATTTATTATCCGTTGAAATCCTTGTACTGCAGTAGACCTGAGAGGTCCTCACACTCATCCAAGTAACTTTTAAATATTAAATAGCCCCCACTTGGGGATTATAATAGGTACCAAGGTTGAAACACATAATGAGACAATATTCTGGGAGGATTAGCAGGGTTGGACTGATATTATTTATTTTAAATAACTGTAAAACTAGTAAACATGCTACTGTATAGTTCATAAAATGGTATAAATACAAACAGGCTTATGGGAGCTATGAAGGAAATGAAATCCTAGATGGAAATCTTAATAAATCATCAGCGTTTAAAATGAGGAATCATGTATATATATATATATACATACATAATTATACATAAACAATTTAATTTGGGCAAGGATTCATTTATGTTTTATAAGCATTTATGACAGATTAAACAGAATTTTTATTTGTTTTAAATTCAATTTCTCTCAGAAGAATTTATTCCCATTTATGAGCAGCCTTTAACCATATGACAGATGTGGACAATTCATTTTTAGATACGAAAATAAAGTTATCTTGCTGTAAAAGGTAGGGGAGTTTAATCATGTGGAAATGGTTTGGAAGTACTGGAACACATTATCATTGTTCTTAATATAATAATTTCAAATGTATCTTGAGTACTTTGAAAAAAACAGAAAAAAATAAAGAATCAGAGACCATGTTTGGGATAAAGCCTATTTGGTTAAAATGGAATGTAAGGCGGATTGAATATTATTTAGAAATGTTATATATTTCTGCAAAATGAAAAATGCCAATATATATTAGAATAAATGTATCTTAAACCCACTTGAATGGCATCGATGTCATCATCATCCAACTGAAATCCAGGTTGATAACCTCGATAAAATGGAGCCATCAATGCCGAGGATATGTCAGAATGAGAAAGACCTAATGAATGGCCAAACTCATGAGCTGCTACTTGAAATAAATTAGTGCCTGAAACAAAAAGTTTCAATTACATTTTTAAAATTATTTATTAACGTCCACTTTTTGCAACTACAGCTAATTGGGATTGGTTCTCTACAGGTTATCACCCTTTTCTAGCCAGGGAGGGACTAAGGATTTTATTTAATGAATTCCGTCACTAAATAAATTCCCTTGCCCAGGCGGGAATCGAAACTCGCCACTCTAGGTTTACCATGTGAGATTAAGGGCAACACTTTAACTCACGTGGCTAACCTGAGCCCCTTACATTTTTAAGAATTATGGTTTGAAGATCAGTAGTTATATAAACAATAAAAGTAATCAATGAAATGCACTAAGATTCAAAAACAAAGTATCTTATCAACAAAAAAATTGTGAATACTTAAGAAAGAGAAGGTAATAACTTAACTCCTAAAACTGTTTCAATGAATAAACAGTGGTCAGTATTTCTCTAGAAAACTAGATACAATAATTGAGATCCATTTTGTTATCAAGTCCATTCTGTCACTGGATCTACATCTACCAAACATACATAGAAAAAAAAAGCCTAAATAATGCAGTTTATCTCTAAAAACCAACTATGATAAACCATTTGCAGCCCATGAATAATACCAATTAAATTAATTTTCACTATACTTTGAGTATAAGAGTTTATATAAGCTTTTACAAGAAAATACATCTAAAGTAAATCATTAATTGTATTGTTAGCCATTGGATATAGCAAGCTACTAGGTTGGGTGTCGGCTAAAGAATGGCTTCTTAATTCTTCTTATAGAGAATTTTATTGGAAGTGCTTACTGTTTCGGGCACCAATGGTCCCCTTCTTCAGAGCTGAATAATGAACAAAATAAAAGAAGTGAACTAATTTGTGAACAATTGTAGAAAAAAACATATTCTCTTTTAAATGTACAATGGCTGTAAAATTCAAAGACATTATTTTATATGAGAAATGACAGGTGACTATAAAACAAAACAAGGTGGGGGGGGGATGTAAACTCTATATCAGAAAAGTATGCCAATAAAATTCTCTATAAGAAGAATTAAGAAACCATTCATTAGCCGACACCCAACAACCCTCTACTAGTTGTCTAAAGTAAGATCCATGAAAATACTAAAATATTTTGATTACCTCTGATTGTATTGACAGTCCATTTTTCAGCATCATCAAAGTGGGCATCACCTCCATAGACAGGGAAGAAAGCATGAGCGAGAGTACCACCAGGTCCATCAAATGGATCACCATCTCCATGTTCTCCCCTCTCGAATTTAATTTCAATATGAACTGGCCCTAAAAATGCAAACAAAAAAATAAAATCATGTCTTTGAGGTTTCGTAGAAATCCTCGCTGGGCTACATATAAATAATTTTGATATGATGATTACATTGTGTAACAAACGCAATAACATTGTAAGCAGTATTCGATAATATAAATACATGATTCTTCTTCTCCAAACCAGCTTCCTGTTCCAGTAGTTTTCTCGTCACACTTCATTGTGCTAATTTTTGGTAGCTTTATGGCTACCTTCTTCCGGCTATACGTTACCACTATTATTGCTCTGGATGGCTCGCAGTCTGGAGTCTAAATAATGTATATCCTGAGCTACTGTCCTACACTGTTATTAATAAGTGTTTTGGGCTGACATTAGAAAATTGATGTTTGGCAATAACATTGATGCACAAATGACTTTAAATGAGAAAGAAGCATGGATATCATTCAAGCAAGTTGTGAGTTCAAGAGTTCTTGGGAAATGTAAAACACCCAGAATATGTTTCTATCCTAGCTAATATGTTAAACTAGCTTAAAAATGTAGGGTGTTTGACAAGCCTGCAAGTTCATTTTTAAAACAGCCATCTCTATTCCTTCCCAGAGAATTTGTGTAGAGGGTGGCGATCACCAGGACATTAAAGTAATGGAAAAAAAGCTACCAGGGCCGCTGGAAAACAAATATGATTGGTTCCTTCTGTTAGTTCAGAGAGCGACCCATCACAGAAAAGGCTATGCAAGAAGCTTCAATGAAAAAAGAGAAAGAAAGTATAAATCAATTCCAGCTGACAAGTAAAGCCATGCTTTTGATGTAAAATAGGGTTTCATTAATTTTCCCATATACTAAAAAGAGGTTTTATACAATACTAGCGGGCCCGACAGACACAGATGTTGTCCTGCATGATATTTCAAGTGATTAGGATATTAAATTTAATAATATTATGTTTAAAACGAAAGCTATTTTTAATAACACAAAAACAACTTTTGTTATGTGCACGTTTCCCTAAAAATAAATAGAAAATGAAATATCGCGAATTTTTTTATTCAGCCCTTCTTTTAACCCCACTCCTGTTCGAACCTAAAAAATTGAATATAGCTTATAAGCGTTGAAGAATTAATGCTAATTTACATATAGAGTTTTAAGTTCGGTTCAATCGTTAGTGCCTAATAAAATTGTTGGCTCCCACTTTAATTTTTAGTGTATATCTAGTTTATACTTTGTTACACGACAAAAATGAATATAACAAAAGTTACTCTAAATAACAAAATAAACAACTTTTATCACGAGCATATTTGCCGAAAAACCAACAGGAAACGAAATATCGCTATTTTTAATTTTAGACATCCCTCACAAACCCCACTCCTGCTCCATCTGCCGGGCTGATTTGTGAATCTAAACCATCCAGGGCGACACCCAAACGCATACAAAAAAATTCATTCAAATCGGTCCAGCCGTCTAGAAGGAGTTCAGTGACACACACACTTACAGTAGAGTTATATATATATATATATATATATATATATATATATATATATATATATATATATAAACATAAATAAAATATATATAAACATACATAAAGCTAATAAATAGCAGATTTTTGAGATTGTGGTGATAAAAAAAATAATTAAAGCCATATTTGAATTAAGCACAAAAAAAATCTGTAAGGATCAGATAGTAAAATAAAAAAAAGTTTTCAAAAAATATTTTTTGTTGGCCTGTGTACTAGACCAACAGAGATCGCGGTACTTGTGTATTATATCCACCACATTTTAGTTCCACTAGTTCCACGCTAGAATGCGCTACTGAAGTTCGACGCTAGCTCTCTCAGGCTAGTGAGGTTATCTTTTGTCATAGTTGCAATAGATGAGAGTCTATTTACTAGAAAAAAAATAATTATGGACGTATTTTATCTCAACAGTGTATGTCGAGAGACAAAAGATTCGTTTCTCGTGGCTGTTCCTGACAGAAATGCCTCTACTCTTCTAGAGAAAATAATTTAGAATATAGCAGATGGTAGCACAATATATTCTGATTGCTGGAAAGGCTACCAAACGAATATATTAGGAAGCCAAGGATTCAAACATGCGAAAGTCAATCATAAATATAATTTTATTGACCCCAATACTGGAGCACATACTCAGACACTCGAGAGAATACGGGGAAGTGCAAAGTGGCGAAATAAAAAAACATCGTGGGACAGCCAGGCATCACCTTGAATCATATTTGGTAGAATTCATAAGGCGACATCACCATGGGAAAGGAAATGGAGACACATTTCAATGCATTTGAAATTGTATTTCCACACATTTCCCGCCTAAATGGGAATAAAATGTTTTATTTTTAAAAATTGTGTTTTCTTTTATTTATCATTATAATTCCGTAGAAGGTTATAGGGTAAGTATAACCTCCCTTGCGGGCAATGAATCGTACTACTTAAAACAGTAGTGAACTCTAGCGTGGAACTAATGGAACTAAAATGTGGTTGATATAATACACAAGTACCGAGATCGCTATCTGTCAGATTACTTGAAGAGGTACCCTTCTTCCTGAAAAATTCATTAGTAAGACATCTCATATGTAACATTTCTAGAGTGAGTTGCATACCTGAAAACGTACTCTCATCGATTAATCATCGATGTTTACCCTCCAATTTATATAACGTAATTATTTTAAGGATAAACCTAAATGCATTAGAATAAACTAGTCTTGGAGTAGTTATATTGCCTCACCTGAGCTCTTCTTTGTGAATGTGAGGGGTGTGACGTCTGACCAAACGCTGAAGGCACGTTTCACTTCAAGGTCGGTATCCTGCTTGGAAAGATGCCTGGGGTACTTTGATATACGATAGGTGAGGTCCTTTACACGCCAACGGCTACCTGTTCAATTCAATCATCAATAAGAACTCGTATAATAATATTAACATTTGTAAGAAAAAAATTAATGAAATTAACGAATGGGATGTTCAAAATAGTTCCTCCGAAAATGTTTATTTTTCTAGCAAACTGGAATGGGTTGTTTCATTGGTCTCCATTATGAGACAGTAGCAGCCAATGAAGACTCTATAGTATAGTACATCCAGTTATCTGATAGCATTTGATACTGGATAACCACATCTTACAAACAAAAAGTCCGTCACGCAGGGGCAGCGTAAACTAAGCAGATTTCCCACGTGAAGTTTTACAATAGAGAAATTTCACGAGAGCCGAGCCAGTGAAGGAAACGGCCGAACTAGCTTTTGGCGGGAAAGTAACTCTCGTCCGTTAGGCACCCCGATTTAATAAAAATGCAAATATCTCGGTTAATATTCAAGATAGAGAAAAAATGTATATTACAATATTTATAGTAAATTTAATTTGCAATAAGATTGGTTCTGTACAATGTTTCGATCCGACGTATAGTAACGGAGATATTTCGAATTTTCGAAAATCCTCCCCTCTAAACCCCCCCTCCCACTGGTCCGATTTCTATATATATACATACAGTTTTGAACAGACCTCATTTTCGTCATTTAGTAGGTAGGATCGACATTTGAAGAAAAATTTCGAAAATTCCCCAATGAGTACAACCTCAATAGCTGATTTCCCTTCAGGGAAATCTGCTAAAATTCAAGTTATAATTTGAATATTGTGGTAACATACACTTCTATTGGCCCCTATGAATTAAATTGTCCTGCAAACCTGAATTAAAAAATTGGACTCTCTTATACTATAAATGCTCTGCACCTTCTTGGTATTTTACATGAAATAGCCTTGATTTTAGTCCCAGAATAGGTGGGACATAAAGCCATTTATAAAAGAAAAAAACATTATACTCTTTTTTTATGTTTAAGTTAACAAGAAATATTGGTGAAAATGCAGTTTAACCCCACCCTTGGCGGCACACTTTTGAAAATGGCGACCGCGGCCATTTTTTTTTTTTACTTTATCTTTTTTAACACACTTAATTTGGTGGATCCTAAGACTGGAACATAGACTTTAGTGATCGCATTCAAAAATTTCCAAAAAATACGTCATCGGTCATTTCCACGAAGGGTGAAAAAGGGGGGGGGGTTAAACTGCATTCCACCCGAAATATTTTCTTGCGAATACGGAAGAGAGAGAGAGAGGCCATAAAAGAAATTTCTTTCCAATCACGGAAGAGATAGATTGAGGTTAAAGTAAAATTACCTGTCCAATTGTATGTTAAAAGTATAATTTTTTGAAGATTACAAAAAGCATGCCAGTTCTAGAAGAATATACATAAATTTTGATGAAATGATAATGGTAAACCTCAACCTACATGTAGAGATGTTATATTGTCACATATTGTTAATTTTTAAATAAAGGCTTGTGAAAGACCAAACCACACGATATAACCAAGGGCATAACTTACTATGTCCTGAAAGCAAGTTCGAAATTGATTCAATTCTATTGTAACCTTGAATTTGTTTCTTATATAATTGTTTGAAAACTGGTTTATAAAGTTAAACTGTCTATTTACTGATATAATTACTGATCTTCGTGTGTATAAATAAGAACTTCCAATAAAATAAAAAAAATGGAACAATGACGAGAGTAAAATGTGCAGCAAATATACACCAACTTCAACATGTACATACAATGATACCAAATACGACAACAACTAAGTACAACTTAAAGTTAAGGGACTAGTAAGTACAATTAAAACTACTATATATCAATAAAATGAAATAAAAAATTAAATTTCAAGAGGTAAATAATTGTGACAATAAAATAAAAATTCAAGTAAGTGCCACTGTTTTAAAAAAAAAAAAAAAATTAAATTTAAGAGTGTAACATGCACGATGAAATTACACATTACTACATGCGAATCCACAAATAGTTAATTAAGAGAATTACGTAAGTTTTTCCCCTGTTTCTCTGTAACAATAAATTCAATTTTAGTACTGTTATTAATTCTTTAAATAATGTACATTTATAGGTATATATAAATTTTAAACTAATATACTCTAAAACCCTGAATTATTTATATCAGTTAAAGTACTTAGTTATTATTTTAGCAAGGTTCAATTTTTGGGGGCTCAAGTTAGATATGCATGATAAGTTGTTGGATTTAATACTCTTGGATAACGTTTGAAGGTGGGTGGTTGATTTAATAGGTAATGAAAATTCTTTTCGTGAACTAAAATCTGTAGTACAAACTGAGATATATAAAAATGTACCTTTAGGGACCCCCCCCCCCTCCGATTAGGCATTATTATCTGAATTAGTCTTAATTCAACAAACAAAACCGGCTTGGTAAAACCACTCTTAGTCCCATTTGACATGGAAAGCCCTTTATTATTTGATCGTTACTAAAATCAAACATGATTTGCTTTAAGTACAACTAAAGGCACATTTCGATAAGTGGCAAGAAGAGTGGATGTCACATGGGCCACCAATTTTTTGAGTAATATTTAAATAAGTTAATATTTTTTTGTGCAATGGAGGACCGATTTTTTAAACACCCAATGTTGTATTCAAATTATTTTCTACTACTGTTTTTATATATTATATTTTAAGTCCAGTATATACCGAGGTATTTGCAGATTTTCGTTTTCCACTTTCAATCAAACAGTAATTCTACTCAAACATATTTTACTGAATCTTAAATCAATTTTAAAGTCGAATGTTGAAGTGTGGAAACATTAAGGAATTTTTAGTCCAATGATATAGATTCAATAAGTATAATTTCTACTTTGTGGTGACGGAATATGCTTTGTATATAGAAGGACATATTTTTTAACTATTAAGGTAACCAGAGTCCGTAAGAATGCGTGTGCATACTGAGGATGAACGTGTTGTAGGTTCGATTCCTAAGTGGGCGATTGGATTTTTTCCGATGATAAAATCATTTGTTCTACCCTGGGTAGGACCGAATAGCCAACCATACGTTACATAAATGTGGATTTTAATTAAATAAATGACATTTTAAGTAGACCAACATTTAGTTAGAGAGCTTTGATCTACGGACCTTTTTTTTTAGATTGAAATTGTTGATATGATAATTGAAATTTATGTTAAACCAACAGACAATAAGGTTGGCCTTATTTAAATCATTTCTCGGATCATTCCGAAAAGAGTAACGGAATCATTATTCCAGGAGGACTGGTATTTCTGTAGCTTTGTAAGCAGGTGTCAGTCGCATTCGTTTGCTTGTTAGGATTGTTTCTGAACAAATATAGAACCTGATTTGGCTGGCGATCATCACTGTCTAAATATACAACAATCAATTCGCTAACCTAATTTGCGTTCAATCATCACTATGAGTCTTTATAAACAATCTAAATAATTTCTTATTTACATATTTATGTTGTAGAAGTGAGGGACTAAGACGGTTTTCCTACAAAATTAATATAATTTTATAAAATAATAATCAGAATTTTATAAATTACGGTTTAAAAAGTGAACACAAATTCTGAATGAAAATCATTTAATTCAGTAACATAATGGTTAATACCTTAAACCTGAAGAAATAGAAAAATGTGAATAAGAAGAAACGGGTTTCACACCATAGACTGACAATATCGGGCTGAGTTAAAATATTTGAAAATTTTACCGTAAAAAAAAATTGACATACTATTAAATTCATTTTTTATAAGCTTACTTTCACCAAAGCGTTATAGTATTTTAGTAAATTCTTTTAGTGGCGTTGCGAGTGAATATTATTGAATTCCATCATTATTAGTCAAACAATTTTACCTTCCAATAAGGCAATTAAAGAAATTTCAATTGATAAGATAACATTCTTATCTATATCTTGAGGTTATTATATCGTATTTTACTGAGTGTTGTGGTTATAAAGTCTCCAAAGAAACATAAAAAAAGAAATAGGCAGGAAATAAATGCTGAATTCCGCGAATATAACTTTAAAATTTTCTAATTTCTTTGAAAGTGACTGATCTACCAAATTTTGACTGCTGTATATGTAAATTTATTTTAATCTGAAAATCAATAAATACGCGCTAATTAACTATCAATTATGATGTTGTTATTCATTAACGTAAATTATGGGATAATAACGCTAAGAAGGATGGGTTGTCTAAAAGCTAATCTAACCAGGGTGGTACTAAGGATTTTATTCAACCAGATCCTCAGAAAATAAATTCCTATTGCAACGGTGAGATTTCAACTCACGACTCTAGGTTTAACAGTAGTGACCAAGATCAAAACCTTGACTCATATGTAAATATTGATTGGGGAGTTGGATTCCCGCCTGGGCAATAGGAATTTCTGAGGTGGACGGACTCTAAATAAAACCATTAGTTCTCCATTGCTAGAAAAGGGTAGTAACCTGTAGACAGTCTAAATTAGCCATAAGCAAAAATTGGAAGTTTATATATAATTTAATAATAAATTAAGGCTGCTCTGGTTAGCCACTTGAGTTAAAGCCTTTAATCTCAAGTAGGACACATAGAGAAACGAGTTCGAGTTTTATAGCGTTTTCCCGCCGGGGGCAATTGGAATTTATTTAGTGACGAACTCATTAAATACAATCCTTAGTCCCACCCTGGCCAGAAAAGGGTGGTAACCAGTAGATAACCCGTCCCAATTAGCCGCAATAGCAAAAGGTGGACGTTAATTATTAACAACAATAATTTTAATTCACATGGCTAACCACTGTTTAATATTTTAGTATTAAAAGTTATGATGATACCTTGGTATTAACGTAATTTTTAGGTAAAGGGAATTATATTTCCTCCATAGATGCGGGATCAGTACCGCGAACCATTGAAGCATTCAGTACTTCATCTGTGTTGAAGGTTAAGTTTTATTAATTCATAAATTTTCAGTGATCAATATTGCAAGGAAAACATTGACAACATTAACGTCTATAGTTCGTAATGAGTAAAAATACAGGGGCATTTTTTAGTAAAACGGGTTCCTTTATGCCCTTATGAACTGGTGACTCATTTTCTGAATCAGCGAACCGGTTTTCACTTTGCACTTCCTTCTACGTAATCTCTGATGTCAATAAGAGATTCCAAGAACAAGTACCTTGGCCAAGGGCAAAAACTCGTTCCTTATTTTAGTTTGCTTCGAGGAGGCGCTGATTGCAGACTGAGAAATAAATATTTTTTTTTATGTATTATTTAATACATAAACAAGTGTTATTACTTCCTGCTGCATAAGACAATCCAACTGCCCACAGTATCCTATGACCTGCCTAAAGACTAAGCCAGTAGACTTTAATACAGAGAGTATGTTTATAAAAACAAGGTATTTTTCTCATAATTTCAACAGTTTTTGAATATATGGATGCAAAAATCGTGTAATATTTTATTACATTGGTTTTCACTGCTTTAAGCGATATAAAATAACATATTTTTGTAAAAGTGTAATGAATCTCGCGCGAGGGGTAAACATGTTCAAGAATGACCGTGCCGCGGGTTGGAAACTTCTGCTTTAGTATTTAGTATACCTACTTATACTTTTGTATACTTTCTTATTTGGCGCTATCTGGCGCTAAAGTCTTTCAAACACCTAGTTCTGTGTCACCAGAGTTTATAAAGATAATGTCCCTTGTTTATGTTAATATAGAAATTCTTTCAACATTTATCGTCGGTAAACCAACCTCCAGCATATTTTAATTGGTTATGACAATTTTAACTACACAATAAAGTCCAGTATTTTATCAAACATGGGATCGTGCTTTCGGCTCATCAAATAAGACACTTTTAACCCAATTAAGGCGTAAATAAATTTCCTATTTTCAGCTTCCCGTGCTTTAAAGCCATTACCGTGCTTTCAGATACTTCTATTTATAGTGGGACAACGGGAATTAACTTCAACCTCATAGCATCGATATTAATCCCAAGTTGGTAGACTTCCTCTTCCTTTCTAAAATTATCAAATTTGTATCTGAACAACAGATTATTTCCGGAATTAAAAATACCCGAGTGCTACTCCAGACAGCAACATTTAACTCATTTGTGATTTGTTGTTTTCAGCTCGCTTCTCGCCAAATGTCCCCATAAATAGAAATACAACTTGAAAAGTAGGGCTGACTATACTAAACAGATTCCCTACGTGCTACAAAGACTAACTGACCGTCTTAATTTTATTATACATTCCTCTCATATATAATTGAAATTTATAGCTGGAAATATGGTATTTATTCATGCAAAATTTACATGAGAGTAAGAGGCACACTCAAGTCTAAAAGAAGAAAAATAACTCTATTTACATTAAAATGTATAGAACTCTAGACCTGATTACTCGTTCGAGTAGGTCAGCAAACAAGCATGGACGCTAGGGTGTTACAGTCTCATTTAACCCATATTTTTGTATTAATATGAGTCTCATGGGACTATTAATTTGTATTTGTGCTGTATATAAGTGATATAAAATATTATTGTAGAAAAAAAAATGGAACTAGCAGAAGTCTTATGAGGAAATTTCCTTCGATGGAAATTTATTAAACAGATCATATATTTTGTAGGGGTTCAGGTTAGCCATGTGAGTTAAAGCGATGACCTTAATCTCATATGGTAAACCTAGAGTGGCGAGTTCGATTCTCGCCTGGGCAGGGGAATTTGTTTAGTGACGAAATTCAGTAAATAAAATCCTAAGTCTCACCCTGGCTAGAAAAGGGCGGTAACCTGTAGATAACCCGCCCCAATTAGCTTAAGTTGCAAAAAGTGGACGTTAATAAATAATTTAATATATTTTGTAGATCATATGTTTGAGAGATATGATTAGTGCAAGTTTAAAGGACGTATGAGAAAAAGGTACTTAATAAAACGTCCGTGGTTAAAAAGTATAAAGTGTTTAAGACAAAACAAATAAATATTGTAACAGTTTGTTAAATCAATGTATAAGCAATCCAATAATCCAATTTAAAAAACTAATTTACAATAAATATTTATTTAGTTTGTTGAAATTCATTGGAAACTTCTGGCTCCTGTAGAGTAGGTGTCATAAGGGACGCGATTTATCAGAAGAATAAGGAATATAGGAGAGTGTGAAAAATTGATCATTGATCTCATATTTATTTTTTCAGACGTCTGGCTAAATGTTTAAGGAAAGTTTTGGATATAGGAATAGAATAGAGCCTTGCTCACTTAATGACTGAAATAGTAAACTATTATTTTTTATTATTATTATTTATTAACGTCCACTTTTTGCAACTAAGGCTAATTGGGACGGGTTATCTACAGGTTACCACCCTTTTCTAGCCAGGGTGGGACTTAGGATTTTATTTAATGAATTTCGTCACTAAATAAATTAGTATAGTAATAAGTAAACTATTAGTATTATACAATGTTTCAATTGTTGCAATTAGTTACTGGGCAGGAACAACAATATACTTCGTGTAAGTTAAGTACATGTTTGAATAATTCACAGGAGTGCGCCAGCCTATTATAAAGTATATTTTATTCAAGATTTTCGTGTGTACATGTCTCCAGAGCTCGAGAACTAGGAAGCATATTAGCATGCAAAGTGCGGGTGACGCGAGCCCAGGAAGGCAGGACACGATGAACTCTACTCGAAGGGTATGGAGATGGAACAGCTGTGTATGGAGATGAATCGTTCTTCCTGCTTGGAACCGAATCAGCCATGATTGTGACTCGATATGCGTGGAATTAATTCGAAGTGAGATTTTCAAGGATTCTTTTGTCATATGCACCTTTATGCTGATACGGCCTAGAAGTTCTGGAGTTCAGTTCCTTTCCTCTGACGACACTGGAGAATACATTACTTAAGCAAAAGTAATGGAAAAAGTAATTCAAAGTGAAAATTTTGCAACACTTTATTTATTTATTTTTTTGTAAATTCTCAGGTATAAAATAACGTTCAGGTTAAGGTCGTTCAGCTTGGTGTTGGTACGATCATACTAATTAAATTCCTACCTTATTATAACTACGTCTAAGTGTAATATTCTTAATGTTTTTTTATTTTTTTAATATTTATCTTTCATTGTACAATTCTTTAGCTTCCATGAATATTAAAAATTACAATTTCACGAATTTTAAATAGTCATAAAATATTAATCAAAGGAACATTATCTGTTATCAAAGTCTGTTACACAAGGGATGCTTAAACTAACCAAATTTTTATCACATGACCTATTAATTCTTCAATAAGATATTATACTTGTGGTATTTTTATTGGTCTAAGCACGAGCCGAAATGCAATTCCGTCCCTGGTAAATTAGAGTTGTCAAAGGACTATCAAAACTTACCATCAAAACTACCTTTCCCATGGTAGGGTGTGGTGTGCCGGAAATACGCAAAACAATAAAGGGGATAAAGATATGTAATAAATTTCTTAATACACTTGCTTTTGAAAATCGAAAAAAACAGAGTTGCTAAGGGGTAGTATCGAAATAAGAAAAATAATCAAGTAAATATTTGAATTCCAAAAAAGAAGTAGATTAAACACGTAACATTTTATTGTCTTAGTTGCTGTCTAACTATGTACATATAGAATATAGACATTTTTATAAACTAGTTTAACAATAAGTCACAGTTACCATGATTATACAAGATAAACAGAGAATGTTTGTTGTCTTATTTTTATAATCATTGACATTTGATTGTCCATTTGGCCAAGGAACTGCCTCTGAATACAGGAATAACATGAAGTGGTATTTCAATGGTTTCAGTTTGATACTACCTAACAACAAAAGCATAAGGACAAACTACTCTATATCAAATCGAGGACGTGTGACCAAACGTTTTCAGTCATCCTCTAAATTTAATTATAAATATATACATATGCATGCATGTATGTACATTTTTTCATTTCAGATTTTTGCACTAAAGTGAATTCTATTTATACCGCTACGCATTCAGAAATTTGTCTATGGATTTAAAAGACATATCAATTACTTCACTATTTACAGTTTCATAAATTATGTTTTCACTATAATTATTAATCCAGCTTATATGATACATCTTTTGTTAAACGTTTAACATAACCGGCTGTTTATAATTAGAAGGTTTCCTCCATGCACTATCCAAGATTTGATTTCCTTTACGTAGAATATAATGAAGATAGAAATTTGCGTAATTTTCCTGATAAAGAAATACACTAGAGATTTTATATGCGCGTCGCCTATTATACCAATTCACAATAAAAGAAGCCTTTCAATGGTAAATCCATTAATTTTTTTTTTAGTCTTCCAAAATGATAAAGGTCCTACATTTTTTCACTTACATTTTTTCGTCGTCCTTGTAAAAGTGTGGCCTGCTGAGTCACAGTGAGTTGAACGACTCCTTGGCGAACTACACAAACCGTTTTCTTCACACGTCACCAATGTCAAGGCGATGCAAATTTAGGCATTGTGTGGCTTTAGACTTGAACTAGAAACATAGTATTCAAACTAAAGCGATAGCGGTTTCTTTGTCCTATATTTACTGCTATATTTGTTTAGATTTCATGACCGTGTTTACCGACAATGCAAATTTTTTTGTTCAAGACATTTTTAACTGTTTTTCATTGTCTTGGAATTTTGCAATATCTGGCAAACAACTTAACGGTTATTTTTAGTATATAGATTTGAAAAATAGGTCTGTTTTTAGTATTTATGGCTTCAGAGTCTCTTGATATACCCATATAAAATGCATTACGACATTTTTAAAGACCCAAAGTAATTAGTAACTTTTGTATTGTAAATACAATCATACATTTTTATAAATCCAATTTTATTGTAATATGGGCGCCATTGGCATTTTACTCACACTTCATATCAATAAGTTTTTGTAGCAAATTTCTTCATACTGTCTGAAGAAGAATTAGGAATTTTAGTTGGGTTCAGAAGCCCCTGAAGAAAATCAATTTATAAAATGACAAATCCATTTTTAAGCAAGTGGTAATTTGGAAAAGACACTCCTTATTTTTAAAGTAAGAGTTATATATTCGTGAAAAAGGAATCTCCCTCTCACTAATTTAGAGAAAATAATATAATTTATTTATATCGTTCAAGGCAGCATCTTTAGCAAACGTGCGTACAGAATACATTAGTGTTAATATTTGGACATCCAGTGGTATCAGATTCTGTTATGTTTAGAAGCAGTATATTTTTGCCATATATAATTTAGGATAATCGGTATTTTATTTTTTTTAGCATGTAAATGGAGGGTTTTTCTTAATATACTCTGGACTCTCGCTATCACGAAATTCCACGGGACTGCCATTTTTGTTCGTGTTATGTATAGTTCGTCTTAGGCATCGTTCGAGTTATAGAGGTGAACTAAATGAAAATTCGTGTTACAGAGGTAAAAAAATGTACTGTAATTTATTCCCTACATCTTCTACAAATCTGCATAATCTTAAAATTTTACGAATATTTAAATGAATTAAAATATGTATATATACATAATTTTAAAAAAAAAGGTAAAACACAGAAAACAGAAAATATAATATTAATTCCACTGATTAATAAGTCTTATCTTTCTTTGCTTAAAACTGAAAAACACTATCAGTCATAATGTTGATTAAAATAAAAAAAACTTTCCTGTATCCCTTACAGCTTCAAAATTAAACATTTAACTTGGTACAGTATAATAAAAAATACCCGAGACGAGACTGTAAACAGACTAAAGTCTCTTGTCCCCGGTTATGAATCACCGACAGGTTGTAACCTGAACGCCGGGTGTTTCGTGTTAAACAAATCCATTCTGAGAACATCGTGATATAGAGGTAATGCGCTAATCAAATTCGTCTTATCTACTGAACTTCGAGTTACAGAGGTAATTTTTGTCTCTCTTCGTGATATAGAGGTAAAATATAACCGGAAAATTAGTTCCTGTTACGTATGGCAATTTCTTCGTGTTAGACAGGTTTTTCCATGGGGATTAAAAATAATTCGTTATATCAAGGATTTCGTGTTATCGAGGTTCGTATTAGCGAGAGTTGACTTCAAAACATTTTTATTTATTATTAGAAAAAACTTCATTTATAATTATGATGTTTTGTTTATTGCTTTATCTTAGTAATGGTGCAAATATCTTGCTATATTGACCCAATCAAAATATTTTTGTACTTATGTCCCATTTCTCTAGTCCAAATGTACCCTTTGGTAGCTGAAGTAGGACAAGGATAGCTTGCGTTATAAGTCTGCGTGTGAGAGGTTATGATGTAGCTGTCTTGGAATTCCACACCATCAGCGCCATTTATTATTAAATACACAGCCAGCTGAGTTCAACTCCTTAAACTTCGTGTCATTTTAACAACTAAACAACATTAGTAAATTAGTATAAAAAACTTTCAAATTCCTTCAATGTTCCTGCAAAATGAGCAAATTTTTCTTTTATTTTCCTATACATATTCTTAGGCAATATCGGAAGCTAACAGCTAACCTATAGACTTTTTTTTGTATATTACGTAGCGAATAATGACGTGATCATACATGGAATGGCGTACATAGTGCCTAAAAAGAAAGAAACAAATTTTTTACCCTGCTGACGATGTGATGTTGTTTCAGTTTACTATCTGAAGAATTGTAATGAAGTCACAGCATATCGATTCAAATCCACCATAACTGCAAATTTCATGACCTAAAGTATTATTAGACCTTTTTATCCTGCAACCTGACACATCCGAGAAGTAATCCAAATATATGGATGTTGTCCTAAATTTATTTTTCAAAGTGTCAACATTCCCAGGTGTTAATAAAAGTTGGAATTGCTTAACTTTAGCAATTTTGAAAATATTATTCTGCCATCTTAATTATAATTATAACTGACAAAGCCTTGCTGTTTTAGGGCATTAAATACGGCATTATTTACAATCTTTATTACAATTATTTAGTAATATAAATGTTTGAACGATCCATATGTGTATTTTTAGTCCAATAATTTTCGTTATTTTCTTCCTTATATTGTGCATTTGAAATAATGGTTGCTGTATAAGTGGCTCAATCTAGATTATATAGGTACTTTAGATCGTTGGATATCTTGATATATTCTAAACTTCTCTGCAAAGGATTTTCGGACATTTTTATCATTTGGAATTACAATGCCAAGTCAGTTTATTTTGACTGATGATTTTTCCTGCTTATTGATGATACGTTTTATTGGAAAGATTAGTTCCTTATAATAGCTCTGTCTGAATACATCGTGACACGATCCTTTTCAAACTACGGTTGGGGATTATAGCGATAATATGAGCATTATTTTCCAGCTCGAGTGCAATTGCTGGATGGTACAGCTTAACCACGTTATCAAGCCATTGGAAATATCTTGAACTGATCGGTTTCTCTCTACCCACAGTAATATATTGGATCGACTCGTATGACTTTTCGCACAGTCTGCATTTAAAGATAGAGTTCAGTACAAGCGGTCTCTAAGATCAGTTACACTGGATTGCTCCGTGATAGCTATAACGAACTCCTCAGTTCTTCAAGAAAAGTTGCTAAAACGTAATCCATGCTACAAAATAGTTCACCACCTATTCTAGATCAAACAACCGATTACAATAAGGCAATAAAGTTCGTAACTTCACCTTCCTCATAACAAATCCGTTTTTAGTCATAACTATCGCCTTGTTTTTCCTCCTCTATCAAGAGTATTAAATTTTATAGTTATATCTTGCGAGAAACTAATATTTATGAGGCCTTTTTCTTTTTGTTTTGTTGGAGAAAACAATAACAACCTTGCCATTATGGGCAACTTAAATTTAATGCTGGCCTGCTTTTGGCATATATGGCAAGTCTATTCAACTCATCCAATGACTAATTATTATTCTTTGAAGATTCATTGTAATATTTATTTTTACTTGACAATATTAAGTTTTGTTGTTTTTTTCCTCCCAATTTTCCCTACGCACCTTACAACTTCCTCCTACCAACTCTTCTTACTCAGCTGTCCCCAGGTAGATTCTCTTCTTCTCTCAGTGTTATTAAAAGCTCATACCGCAGCATTTATTCAACACTACCTGTTAGTATAAGTTTATTTTACCCACATTGTTATTCTTTTAAATAGTATACATACACGTCCATAAATAAACGGAACACAAAACCGCCAACTAAATTTTTTGCTAGTAATTATGGAATGTCACAGTTAGTTAAAATAAGACAAAAGACAAGGTTTTTAAATTGCAAATATATCAATCAACATCAATACTGATACTAACCTTTTTTTAAATTTATTTATTACTATACTAAACTCTTTTAGCAGATTTCCCTTAAGGGAAATCAGCTATTGAGGTTGTACTCATGACGGAATTTTCAAAATTTTTCTTCAAATGTCCATCGATCCTACCTAGTAGATGACGAAAATGAGGTCCGTTCAAAACTGTGTATATATATATATATATATATATATATATATATATATATAAATCTATATATTTGTCTGTTACCGCTCTAGCGGTCGCAATTTTTGTTTAATCGTTACTAAACTCGATATTTAGTCGTTTTATGTAAAAAGAAAGATCAAGTTCGTTAACGGCTGAAATTGGACCAGTGGGAGGGGGGTTTAGAGGGGAGGATTTTCGAAAATTCGAAATTCGTTACTATACTTCGGATCGAAAAATTGTACAGAATCAATCTTATTGCAAATTAAATTTACTATAAATATTGTCATATACAGGGTTCCTCTATCTTGAATATTAACCGATATATTTGCATTTTTATTAAATCGGGGCGCCTAACGGACGAGAGTTAATTTCCCGCCAAAAGCTAGTTCGGCCGTTTCCTTCACTGGCTCGGCTCTCGTGAAATTTCTCTATTGTAAAACTTCACGTGGGAAATCTGCTTAGTTTACGCTGCCCCTGCGTGACGGGCTTATTTAATTTTAGTTATTACACTAGCAAGAGGAGTAATAAGAGAGCATAGCAATTTTACGAACACCCTTATACTGTTTTTTTTTTCTCTATTACTTGTTTGACGTGTAACTGTGGCTTTATGAACATGGTGTGAAATTATCGGTTCTAGTATACTGCATTCCGGGCGTACCTAACTGCAGTTATAAAGATTGTTTATTTTTTAATTTTTCTTTAAAATAACTAGGACTTATTTTTTTAATGAAATGTGCAGTTTTTATTTTACTTTAAAAAAGCTTTTATTAATGATCCGTTCTTTGTAATTTTTTAATAGGACTACATTATGAATATCAATTTTTCAGAATTGTTCAGAATGAGCATGAACGAGGTTTATCCATTACTACAACTTATCAGTTTGGCAACTTAATTTTTAATTATTAAAATTTTTAGAACATTGATTTGTATTATTATAACAATAACCGCTAATAATAACTATGTCATGAATTTAAAATGTAGTTCTAAGAAGTAAAAGTAGAAGGTGCTGATGGTTTTTTGGCTTATGAATTTTTAGTAATCTTCAACTGTAGTTATTCTACAAGACTGTAATAATTCTTCTGCCCTCTGTTTTGGGCAAATTACAACTATTTCTAAAAGGGCTGCCTTGAATTACAACAATTTGTTTAAGTTAATTGAATATAGAATCAGACATTTCTCACGATAGGACAATCGTTTCACGACCCCGAACCCCAGCGGCCGTGGTTTCCGGAACAAAACTCACCAGGGTCACTCCATCACGCGAGTAGATGACCCCTACCTACTAGATGACGAAAACTAGATCCTTTGAAAATTAACTAAAAGCTAAAAACTAGTTACATTTAACACGCTGACTGTCAGATCCGGCTCTCCGAATATTAACATATTTCCTTTAAGGAAAGTCTGCTATTGAGGTCGTACTCATGGTGCGGTTTTCGAAAATTAACCTCAAATATGCCTCGATCCTACTTAGGAGATGACGGGAACAACGTCCGTTCAAAATTGTATAAATATATCTATTACCACTCTAGCGGTCGAAATTCTGATTTAATCGTTACTAAACTCGGATATTTAAATCCGACATGGGGGATAGGGGGGGGGAACAATTTCGAAATTTCGTAGGATCGAAAATTTGTTTAGAATCAATCTTGTTGCAAATGGAATATTCTACAAATGTTGTAATGCATGTTTTCTTCATTATTTTGATTATTAACCGAGATATTTGCAATTCTGCACTCCTACTCATGTCATATCAACAATAAGCTATTATATTATGAAGCACATTATTCAAAGATATTTTATACCAAATATTTTTTTTATTGAACTTTTACGATTTGAGATAATGCAAATACGTGACGCACGTTGTAAATCTGTTTAGTTAACGCAACCCCCGCATGAGAGCCTTTTTAAATATGAAACTGCATTAAATATGATTTTTGATTTTCTTCTTATCAAACAAATTATGATAATTGTTTTGGGAGTTTAGCTATACCACTAATGCCTTTAATCTGGGCTAATAAATGAATATGATAATTATAGGTCATTGAGAATCACGTTCAGTATACAATAGATCGAAACTTAACCTCATTTCTTCTCGGTGAAAAGGAAGAAATGTGTTAATATAACTGTGCCATGACTTTTTCTTTCTTGCCTTCTTAATAGATGTTAATTGCCTTCAAAAACAACTAGCGGGCCTGCAGTGGTCCGCTAGGGAAGTCCGACAATAGCAGACTATTTGCACAACACAAGGACTGCAGCAGCCGAAGAAGATGACGCCTTGACATTTGGTCGCGGTAACTGTATGCAAATGACCAGCCTACAACACGACATGAATAATATGTCGTATATTCAGATGTATATCCTTCAGGTCGTTCACCAGATAGCCAGCGATATATGCAAGGCATGTCGCCTCTCTCTGTATCCTATCTCCTCCAGTCACAAACAACACCGGGTTAGCTAAAAACTAGTTACATTTAACACGCTGACTGTCAGATCCGGCTCTCCGAATATTAACAGATTTCCTTTAAGGAAAGTCTGCTATTGAGGTCGTACTCATGGTGCGATTTTCGAAAATTAACCTCAAATATGCCTCGATCCTACTTAGGAGACGACGGAAATAACGCCCGTTCAAAATTGTATAAATATATCTGTTAACGTTCTAGCGGTCGTAATTTTTGTCTGATAGTTGCCAAACTCGATATTTAAACCCTTTATGCAAAATCAAGATCAAGTATATTAACGGCTAAAATCGGAAGTGGAATGGAAGGGGGAGGAAAATAAATGGAGAGAATTTCCACAATTCAAAATATCTCTGTTGTTATGCGTCGGATCGAAAAATTGTATTGAGTCAATATTATTGCAAATGTAATGTTCTATAAATGTTGTTATGTACATGTTTTCTCTAAATCGAGATATTTCCATATTTCAGTTCTCGGCCATTCTCGGCCCCCACTCCTACTCGTATTATCAACAATAAGCTGTTATATCAGGAACCACTTCATGACAAGTTTAAAAACCAAACACGGTTTTAATGTGACTAATACTTCGTGAGACGCATGCAAATACGTCATGTGAAGACGTCATCAATTATGTTTGTTTTTCTTTGTTATTGGCTGAAATCAGACCCGGAATAGTGGTGGTATAGAGTGAGGGGGAATTAGAAAATTCAATATATCTTCGTTATTATGAGTCGGTTCATAAAATGTTATAGAGCCGATCTTGTTAAACTTTTGATTTTCTACAATTGTCGTCTTATGCATTTTTTTGGTAACTTAAGTATTCAGCGATTTATTCGTAGTTCCTTGTTTTCTGGCTACAGTACCCCGCCCCCTCATCTAGTCATCGGATTTTTACACATGAATAGAGAATACATGTTGATATGAGACTACAAGTATTTTACCAGCACATGGGAGATCTGCTTAGTTTACACAGCACCTGCGTGACAGACTTTTTTTTTTGCATCAAAGTGACATACAAAGAGAATCACTGTAGCTTCGACAAGGTCTCAGTAACTTTGAACTTTAGATGAGATACATTATTATGTACAAACCTTAGGTCGCATTGTTGAAATTCGATTATTATTTTCATATGCATGTGTATATTGTAACATTTTCGTTTATACTGCACAATAAGAGTGATGCTTAAAGTTCATTACTCATTGCCCTCCTTTGTAAGTGGAGTTTTGTGGTACCATCGATATCTCCAGAAACATTTAAATCAATTTTCTCCTCAGTCTCCCTCCCTACCTTCCAATAAGAATTACAGAATTTTCCAACACATATTCCATTCATTGAAAATATTTAAAGAAAAATTAATAATTATCAAATTGATTCACTGCATTTATTTAGCTGCTAAGCAGATTATATCAATTTATACTGCCAAGCTCTGAGCGTTTTAGTAAGACAGAACAATAGGCAGGTGAATCATCACATATTTTTTCTTCAAATTCTTTAATGTATTTTTTTGTGTTGTATATATTTATAAAATATGATTCATAATGATAAAGATCAGAAAAATCAAAATAATGATTTTAAAAGATTGGTATGATTCCATTATTATTATAATATTTATTAATTTATAAAATATATTGGTATAAACATCGCAGGATGATGTAATTTTGCGGTGTAAATTCAAAACTTTTTTTTTTTTTCTATTGTGCGTACTTGTCTAAAGAATATTACAGAACTAAGGGATTAGTCATGCTCTTGTCAATGTGAGTCATACTATCGCGTATTATGTAGTTATAGTTAACCGCTAGCCCTAAAAATATGCGTTTATTGGATAATGGGATTAATTAAATAATAAATTTACTCGAAATAGGTTTACAGGGAATATTTTTAATAGGTTATAAAAAAAAAACATATATTCTTGTGTCATTAATCGATGACAGTAAGCAAGAGCAACATTAAAATATAGGTATTTAACATATACGCGTGAGTATGTCTAGGACCGCTATGTGCAGAGAGCATAGAATGTGAAAATTCAATTTAATATACTCCAGGATAAAAAAGGCAAAAAGGGGAAACGGAAAAGGAAATATAATATAAACAAGTGTAAAAGGAGGTCGATAAAAGATAATAGAATAAAATAGGGAGGGCAGAATCTCATTTTCTAATTGATGTCAAGTATTTTTTATAAACGTTAAGTATATTCAATGTGACGGCATCTTTAAACATAGTGTTGAAGGAAGAATAAGCTATACGTAAGGAGATAAATTATCAAAAAATGAAAATGAACAAAATAGTCAGACATCCTTAAGGTATGGGCACACTGAAGAAGCAGTGCGCTTAATGCGGTTAATCACTAAATTGAATATGGTCTTGCATATAAAGTTATTTTGAGAATCAATATATTTGGAAAGAAAAAAGAAAATTTAAAATCACTCAAATTTTTTAAAATCTTATTGTTCAACGGACAAATAGTTTTATATCATAATAATTAAAAATGAAATGTCCAAGACATATTGAATGCATTTGTAAATTATTCTATTTATTTATTTATTAACGTCCACTTTTTGCAACTAAGGGTAACTGGGACGGCTTAACTATAGGTTACCACCCTTTTCTAGCCAGGGTGGGACTAAGTTCATGTTTTATTTAAAGAATTCCGTCACTAAATAAATTCCTATTGACCAATCGAATCGCCACTCTAGGTTTACCATGTGAAATAAAGGTGAAAGCTTATCATTTATAAATTAAACAACACTAAAATAATATTTTATATATACAGCATCTGTTTCCTTCAATGGGATATTACAGCTAATAAACAAGGGATAAAATTTGCAAGTTTTGAGATTGACAGTGGGGCCAAGCTGCCCAATAGTTTGCTCTAGAAGATCAGGTGCAAGTTGACTCGATTCATGGCTGGACGGACAATGGCAGAGCAATCAACCGTATTTCCTGTCCCTGACTACAATCAGTCACTGATGAGCGCCATCAACGCCATCTTCTATGCCAAAACTTCTTTTTCATGGAAATCGTCAGCATTTGAATGTTTTTTTATAATAGTAGTATTATTTCCAGCAATAGTAACCTGCTGTATTCCAGGGTTTATTCCTAAATAAACCAAAAGTAATTTTTTAAACGTTTCATGGAAAAACAAGTGTTAGGGGTTTAAAGGAGTAAAGTACGTCATGTATATCTTTGTCGTTTTGTGTTTCAGACGATTTACGTTTTAAGCAACTAAACCTCTTATTTCTTACTTATATTTCAAGTTTTCAATTTACCAATGGTTCTCATTTTGGAAGGATAGTAAAATGTGAGGTGATACCATCTCCGAGTTTATCTTATACACGAGACATTGGTTTAGTTTACGATGATCCATGTAACCTAGTTGTAGTCCAGTGTTCACATAATATTTTAAAAATACGAGCGGAATGCTTTGAATCGTTCGCTGGAGTTCTGAACCTTGTCAAATTATATTTTCCTTAACCTTCGTGACTCGAAGTGCACATTGCATTAATTTGCCGTGAAAAAAACCATTAGGGTAAACATGGTGTCAACATGCGGAAATCAGGGTTGGAGCCATTTCTAATTTGAACAAGGTATTTCCCAAAATTTTGTTCAAATGCCATCGTCATTGTCGAACTCGAAAATTGATGACTGGTCATCTGTACATATGCATTGGGTTGTAATCCAACACACGTTCGTAGCGTTTATCAATATTTCAATATAAACCTCTCTGTCCTTATAAAATCATGTTTACTTGGTCAATAATGTTTACATATTCTAAAAGAGGATTAGTTAATGTGCTTTTATACATGAGTTTCATCTGAGATTCCTAACTTTAAGCCATGCTTGCTCAAAATGGAAGAAAAAAGCTAAGGCATAGTTTCTCATCACGCTAACGCCCCTCCTCACGTGTCTTTGCAAACCTGTCAGAAATTATTTATCTTGGCTGGGATGTGACCCATCCTATTCACCAGACTTTGCCCCAACAGATTTTACACTTATTTAGGGTCCTTCAAAGCTCTCTTTACGGGTAACACTTTAATTCGCTCGAGGACTGCAGAACGCACATAGAGGAGTTCATTGCGTTAAAATGTGAGAAGTTCTGGGAGTACGAAATTAAAAAATTACCTGACAGATGGCAACACTTAATGATCAAAATGGCTCAAGTATAATTGATTAAAAATATTTACAAGAACCAAGAGAGAAAAGAAGTTTTTATTGAAATCGCCATTAAAAAAACTCTACAAACTTATTTTACAACCATTTATATTTGTATGTGTGTGCGCGAGTGTAGATGTGTTCATATGTATTGTGTCATATCGTCAGTTTAATTAGCATATCACATCTAAAAACCCAACTTTCAACAGTGTTCATTGTTGCACACGAAAGCTTGCCAATGATGCTCATTATCATTATCAGTGTCATTATTATTATCATCAGCATAATGACAAGAAAATGACTATTTCATTTAAAGTCACAGGCTGCAACTGTTAGCAATAATGCCAGAAGTGTTGTAAACGACAGGTTAAGCATCTACTCTCAGTAAATAGTTGAAGGAGTTAATTAAAATTTAATAAGAATTATGATTAACCTGATTATTAACTTGTAAATAAAGAAAATTGATACTTGTATATTTACCAACCACATCCTAATGGTTCTTTATCCAGTTATTTAATATTCAGATCAATCATAATCTTTGTCAAAATTAAATAAATTCTTCTTCACGTCTACGTTACATGTATAACTTTGTTGGCTACTATTTCTAATATTTTCGTTATTTGCGTAGAATAAAAAAATTAAAGGTTTTTTTTACAACGGTAATGTAAAAAATAGAGAAAAAGTATAAATTGATTTTTTTTTTTTAAACCACAGAAGCTTAATCGAGTTTTATACATGAATAAAAGGAGTGAGTGTCACGTTTTTTATATATATATATATATATATATATATATATATATATATATATATATATATATATATAACGTGACTATATAAATATATATCCATCCTTGTCCTTAAACAAGGATCATTAACACTCCCCTGAAGTGTTATGCTGGCGTCAAATATCATGATTATCAATGATCAAACATCAAATCGATGTTCGCCTAATGAACCTAACATACATATATATGTATATGTATATATATATATATATATATACGTATGCAGATATTATATCTTATACGAATATGATTTTATTACTTAACAAAGTACATTGTTTCCTGTAGTACCACCAAATGATGTACCTATATGATTATCTATATTACGTCTATTTGAATCGTTCTAAATAAAATTTACATTCTCTGTTAATAAAGTTTTTTATTATTGCTATTCTTACCTTGAAGTGCAAACCTCTTGCTTCTATTGTCAGATCCTGAGCCAACTTTGTCCTTAACTCCACATCGGGGTAAACTCATTGTGTGCTCCGTCAGCTCGTCCAACTCTCCTTCAACCAAATAACAGAATTATTAATTTTAAATTCAAAAAATGCCATATAAAAAGATAACTTAAATACAAAAATAATGCTTTTATGTTTTAATTCTTCCGTCATGGAGATTTATTTACATTGTAGTTCGACCAAAACCTTTTTGATACATCGAAAACCATTATTAGTATCATAAAATTGAAACCAATTAGGCTTGCTCAAGGTTTATCACAGTGTTGTTACTTGGAAGCATTAAAATGTGTAACAGTTGCACATTAAAGGTTTAGCGAGTAATAAGAATAACAGCTATTTTACTTTATTATACAGATTAATAAGTATCAATTTAATTTATTTTACAATATTTCTTTATGCGAAGTAGGATGCCTCGCTCAGCCTGTCTATTACATCAGCACAGACCGGTTTAAACAGTAAGAATTCAACAATTAACTGATCATCTTTATTTCCTTAAGGTAGAAAGCGTACTTCACTGAATATTTTATATGTTTTGTGTGTGCGTGTGTGTGATGTGGTGTCTGTGTGTGTGTGTATGTGTGTGTGTGAGACCTATTTGTGGATTATACAAGTATTAACAATACTTATAGAATTCCCCTTATAATAAATATCCTTAATATCCAAAAAAAAGTCCGTCACGCAGGGGCTGCGTAAACTAAGCAGATTTCCCACGAGAAGTTTTACAATAGAGAAATCTGCCTAATAACAACTGTAGTAGTAAGAAACCTCTAAACCTAAAACATTATTTAGGGCGTAATAACCCAGTAGTTTCTAGCCCCAAAAAACAGTTAACCTAACCTCTAAACCTATTCAAGAGGGACAAATAGTTATAGAAACGGCCGCCAGAGCTCTCGGCGGAAAGTCCGAACAGCCTACTGGTGACCACACGCAGAATACAAATGCAAATATCTCGGTTAATATTCAAGATACAGAATAAATATATAGAACAATATTTATAGTAAATTTAATTTGCAATAAGATTTATTCTATACAATTTTTCGATCCGACGCATAATAACAGAGATATTTTGAATTTTCAAAAATCCCCCCTTCTAAACCCCCCCTCCCACTGGTCCGATTTCAGCCATTAACGAACTTGATCTTTCTTTTTACATAAAACGATTAAATTCCGAGTTTGGTAAAGATCAAACAAAAATTACGACCGCTAGAGCGTTAACAGACAAATATCTATCTATCTATCTATCTATATATATATATATATATATATATATATATATATATATATATATATATATATATATATTTTTGAACTGAGCTCATTTTCGTGGTTTCCTGGGTAGGATCGATGGACATTTGAAGAAATTTTTCGAAACTCGCATCATGAGTACGACCTCAATAGCTGATTTCCCTTAAGGGAAATCTGCTAATACCTACTGATATCGAAGTTATACCAATTTGTTTAAAATGTTCTGATGAGTGAAGTGAAAAATAGCCATTTGCGTCTACTCAATTTCCAAAATAAAGGAAACATTCTTCAGATAACTGAAGTATTCAGAATTTGTTTTGAAATAACTTCTTAAGGCGTAGACAAGTTGGCATTGTTTCTTTAAACTGGTAAGAACTTATTATTAGTACAGTTTCTATATTTTACTTTTATTTCTAGTCAATTAGCAGGCTAGGGGTCAGCATTCAGCATTATCTCATCAAAGGAGTGTTTAATGACATCATTTTTGCCAGGAGAGAGATATGTTCTCACTCATTGGATACGTAAGCCGTCCATATTGGGATATGAATAAGATAATCTGAGCTTTAATGGTGTTCATCGAGAAGGTTTGGACTTCACCAAAGCCTTCTAAAAAGAGTAGACAATCAAGTTTCATCAATACGTGTGATGGCTTAACTAATCATATGTTAGAGATGTTACCAATTTGAGTTTTTAATTTATAATATTATTAATGCCCACTATTTTGCTACTATGGCTAATTGGGACGGGCTATCTACAGGTTACCACCCTCTTCTAGCGAAAGTAGGGCTAAGGATTTTAGTTAATGAGTTCGTCACTATTTAAATTCCTATTTGACCCGACGGAAATCGAACTTGACACTCTAGTTTACCATGTGAGATTAAGGCTAACGCTTTAACTCACATGGCACCCGAGCCCCAAACATCGATTTGTAATAGTAATAGTTATTCATAAGAATGTCCTATGCACTAAATGCTATAATTCTTTTCAAAAAAAAAAAAAAAACAAAAATACTTTAAACCTAAACTTGTGAGTTTTACGCATGATAGAATTTTAAAACTTTATTAGATGTACAAGATTTAGAATATAGCTTTTTGGGCCTCTTAAATCAATTCCCTAACCCACAAAAACTTATGTTTTGTCAAAAACATAAGCTGATTATTTTTTTCTATAATAATCAAATATAAATTCTGTATTTATGGAATAAAATTGGAAATATTTCAGACGAATAACTACCAGGAAAATGTTTAATATTGTTATCAATACTAGATATCAAATGTTAATAATGATAAACTCATGAAAACAGGAAGCTGTATCGTATGAACTTGGCCTATGTGTTTATTTAATTTATCATGATGAAAAATGGCTCATATAATTTGCAAACGTCCGGAAGTAATATAGGTAATCACCGGAAAATAGTGTTACACTAGACTCTTCACGAGAGCTAGAAAATGTCCTATTACATGTTTATTTTAATAAATAAATAACTACTTTTGGTTATTTTACTCTAAAGGATACTCGCTGGAAACTGAGGTTGCTGTTATGATTTTTAAATCTCTTCAAATACTCATCGAACCTTCACGCGCACAATATATACTACTATATATAACTACTAACACACTACTACTACTATTTTTTTTACGAAAACAAACACACACACACACACACACACACACACACACACATATATATATATATATATATATATATATATATCTCTATATATATATATACAGGCACGTTTTAGCCAGTTTATTAAAAAAAACATATTTAACGTTCGCGTAAAACTAAAGAAGAAGTTGGTTAATGGATCATATCGTGCCAGAGAGAATAAGGGTTAAGATAAGGGGTTAACATTTAAAATTCTAAGTATCGCTGTTTTTATGTTTTGGATAGAAAAACATTATATAAGTTAGTCTCGTTAATAGAGTTACGCCTTTCTATTGCTGTTCTAAGCATTTTTGTTCATATCCAGTAATTCAAGATTTACTTTTTCTTTCACGTTTCTGACCTCAGGAAACCCCTTCAGATGCTAATGCCAATTAACTTTGTTTTATATTTCTATACTTGTCACGTGCAGTTTGCAATTCCTGTGTACACGGAGCCCTTACTAAAGGAAAAATACAGATCAAAATGTGAAATAATTTAATTTGTGAGAGAGGAGAAAAATTTGCTTGATTATCCCAACCTCTCCCTGACGCTCTTTTATATTCCAGTTGAGGACAATGCAGGAAACAGCACGAGTAGGAAAACACTAAGAATAACACGAGTGGTTTCGAAATATGTTTTTATATATATCATAATAACTGAGTTATTTAAAACTTTAATTATTCTTCAAACATGATTCCTTTACCTCTTGGAGGTCATACCTCGTTTACTAACAAACCAAGCCTTTATTTTAATGACTTGTTTTGCATTTTTAGAAATGTTCTAGTAAAAATTACTGTTACGTATTAGACTTCTAAATTATTTGAAATTCTTAAACGTTAGTTTGATGCACGTTTTATAAACCTTACTTAATGCTTTCCTGTGGAGAGTTTTAAATAACCTACTCCCTAAAGTCTTTACCCAATTAGCCTCTGCTCTGTTCAGTATTAATGCTTTAAATGAGCCAATTATTGGGAGCAATTAACTACTGTGGAATAGAATGGAACCATTTTTCATCTCTATAACACGTTCCATAAATCGCAGAATTTGTCATTTAAGCAGTAAGATTACGAGTTAAGATTAGCTGTTTACTGCAGTTTGCTCTGCAGTAAGATTAGTGCTCAAAAATATTGATGTTGAAGTAAATCACTTTAACAATGTTTATAATATAAAGTTTTAGGACCCGTTTAACTAATTCTGAATACTTTTATTATTTACTTATTATTGCCTCTACTCCTATGGGTCATTGCAGACCCATGCAATATTATATGCATAGGCATATAATAGTAAACTATACGTTAAATATTTCTGCGGAAATCCGATCAATGATATCCTTATCATTTTTTAAAGAATGGAAGAGGTTCTCAGGAATTTTTTTGAAATTTCTGCTGGGAATCGCTTGCAGTGAATTATAACTCGCTCTTACTGTTTTCCTTATTTTCACTAAGCATAGTTCACAAATGGGGCAGAAGGGGGTACGAACGAGATGAGAATGGGTAAGCTTGTCGTGTCCTAGTCTTAGTCTTACCAAAACAACCTTCTCCCTAGAATCATTGCAATTGCGTGTTTTCCATTAGAGAATTCCACCTAATGAGATTCAATTTCTCGAATCCAGTGCATTATGCAATTTAATGTTATAATATTTTCGAATGGTTTATCATCGGCTCTAACAAAGTCTAGAGAGAGAATCATTTTATTCTACAAATTTATATACAGTTTGTGGGGCTGCTCAATTACATTGAGATGCTGAAGCACACAGCAAGTGAAGTCAATCCCTAGGACAACAGTAAAACAATACATAATGTCAGAAGTAAGAAAATCGTGGTGTCCTTCGGGGGGCATTGGCAGATTCTAGGCTCACTGAATGATTTTTATTTTGTTATTATACCTATAATACCAAGGATCTATATTCATTTACCCGACCCCAGATGGTTTTGTAAATTTATTTGTTTGGTTTTTATTGTGCGTAGTCTTTTATGTTTTATATTGGCCCCTGTGATTTATAACTACTGCAACACGCGTTCTATATATTGCCTACCCTCTATAAATCTTTACTGACAGTGGTGTAGCAGAGAATACAAATAGGTGTTTCATACCTTGTCGTCAGGTAACTGTGTATTAGTCATGAATGACCTATTCTTAACTGACCTTAAAAGTACTTCCACTGTTCTTGAGCTTCTTTGGATTGAATGTCGTATATAGTACAAACTGGGGTTTCGCTTCATTAAGTTCACTATATGCTTGTTCGATCCTAGACTGTTTTAAAATAGAAAATTCTATTTTATTGGTAAATATCTTAGTGGCATTTAATTAGACTCTAAGATCGTTTCAAAAATACATTAGAATGTAAAGTTGATTGTTAGGAATGGGAATCATAATTCAATATATTTACCTCACATAGACTCGCAAATTAAACATCGATTGAGTTATTAATTGATATGTTCTTTGTTCTTATTTTATTTACTTACTTTTTCATTTCATATATTAATTTTATTTGTAATTATCTTACTTATTGTAGTATTTTATTTTATTATTTCTTGTATGTAATATTTGAGTAGATAGTTGATAACGAATATATATTGTAAAATAAAAATGTATTTATACATATTCATACATGTGATATGCCATGTGGCAATGGAACATGTATTCAAATAAATAACTCCTCATAGCGTTACTATGAGCAGATAAAATAAAAAAAAAGGTCCTTTCTAAAGAGATTGGCTAATATGAATACTTTATTTGTAATCTATTAATATACACCCTCAAAAGGGATTTATAAACTTCATTCATATATATAATTTAATATATCATTTTTACTTTATTGTGTCTAATTGTTAAAAACCGTCTAATTTTGATTATTTTAACATTTTAAGAATTAAATATAAGCACTCCTTCCCAGGTCGAAATCGTAATTAGCTCATGTCAACATTGACCCTGATGATAAATATGGCTATTTCCTCAAACAAGGTACATCTGGCTGGTTGTTATTACATTTAATAGCTTTCATGAAAGTCACTAAATGTTAAGAATTCCCAGTGAAAAATTATCAACTGTACATCTCCTTGTTCCATATAAACTACCTCTAAGGTGAACTAATGTAACCTAGCCTCATGTGAACCTTCTCTTTGTCAGCTGAGTTTCTTGACAATTAGAGGACTGATCCTTGGAGCAGGCGGTCATTTGCACTGCAAGGACGATTAACTTGTTCATCTATTCTCTCTGAAAATGTTATCTTGACAAGTTAATTGCCAGACACTTACATCACAATTTAGTCTAACATAACTTAACCACCTTATTTTGGAAAAAATGATAAATAATAATAAGTACATTCTGTAAATCATTCTTCTGAGTTAATTATTACAACCTAGCATTCTGTTTTAGTCATTTGTGATTTAGTATTTGATTCTGAGGGCATTATTAACGTAACAATTATTGTTTATAATTCATCCATCAAAGGGCTAAGAGAGGTAAGGAAATGTTTTCTGTTGGTACAGAACTTCCTACATGATACAGAAAACACTGAAACCCAATTTTAAGAAAAAAAATATTATTGACCGTAATGCTTTGTTCAAGAACTACGACCAAGACCAGCCATAAAGGTAAAATTGTTATAAATAGCTATTTACTATAAAATAAATAGCATTTAAAAGCTCGTTTCCGCGATTTACCTTTTATGAAACATACTGGAATCTCAGGAAAGTGATAGAAATAATGCAGATCTTAAGGTTTGTATGGATTCCTGGATGATGTGGAACTGATAATGATAACGAAGTAGGCTTGCAATATAACTAATTAATAGCGGAATAGCTCAGAGTAACATTGGACATTATGTTGGCAGGGTCTACGTGGAGATGTAAGACTTTGGAATACATGTATATTTATATTTGTAAACAGAAAGGAAGAGGTTGAACTCAAGAGACTTTTGGTAATACATGCTTGGCATGGACTCTTTGGAAAGGCAGACTCTATATATAAAGTATAACAATTTACTATCCGACTCATAATAACAGAGATATTTTGGATTTTCGAACCCCCCCCCTTTTTACGCCCGCTATTTCAAATCGGATTTCGGCCAATAGCAAATATGATCTTCGAAAATAAATACTTTCGAGTAAAAAACGAAAAATCTGGATCGATGACTTCATCTCATAACATATTTGCATGTATCTCACAAATTAATAGTTCAATAGAACCCATATTTGATATTTAAGCTCCGAATAAAGCGGTCCAGAATATAACTGCTTATTTTGAATATGACATGAATAGGGGGGGGGGGGGGTTAATGAAGACCTAAATCAAAAAATGAAAATTTCTCTCTTTCTCTCTCTCTCTCATGATTTCCCGGGCATCGCCGGGAACCTTAGCTAGTATATATATATATATATATATATATATATATATATATATATATATATATATGGTTGTTTACAATAAATTAACAGCCATCTTATCAAAAACATGGCGGATTTTAAGCACTTAACCACTAAATTCTTGCAATTATTTTTACCTTGTGTCCGATAAATAATCTTATAGGAACTAACCGCAGTCTTCTTCGTTATTGAACTAACTGTAGTGTTTAGGCATAATTACACACAGCGAAACCAAATCACAGTCATTTTTATTTAATTGCTAAAAATTACTTAGTGTACCTCAATAAACCTTTCTTGTGTCTTTTATGTTTGTGTCTCCTTGAAATAGTGTTACGTGAAAGACTATTCACTGCATTGTCGGCGATGCTACACTGTCATAATAGTACCAACATTGGTAATCTTAATGGCCAATGACTCAGATTTGAATTGCCACATTCCGGGAAACGCAAATTGTAAGATTACAAGAAAAGTCTTTGTCCCTACATTTTTTTTTCAATGGCAGTTAGTTGCACACCTGTACAGTTATGAAATATTACATTACAGCAAAAACTATTTTACAAAAAAAAAATATTTAAAATGACCCAGTTATTTTCATTTTATTAATAAATGACAAACAAACTACAATAAATGTAATCGAAAAATAATGTCTGTCCAACATATTAATGGCCACAACAAAAATGCATGAATTAAATAGAATATACTACGTACAGTGAGTATTTTCTCTTTTAGAACCATTTCATTTGGTTAGAATTAATTATTATTTTATTTGGATTTCACGTATAGAAATAATAATAATTTTACTATTTAGGAAGGACAGTTTATCTCAGTATATTTAATTCCTTGGTAATATTTATATATCATAATAACCGATAACTACATGTTGACAATTCTGCTGCCTTGTTGGTTGTCTTTATTTAATGGATGATGGTCAACTGCACTTTGTATGTGCTTTCTACGTGAGAATAAAATTTTCCAGCCAATTCAAAAATACTGAGTTGTTGAGTATCCCATTCTGTATGCTCGAAGATGGACCCCCTCAAATAAAATGTTATTGCCCAATGAACTGACAATGAACTATTAATGACATCATAATTACAGAATTGACTACATATATTAGCGTAACCTACCCACAACTTGACAGTACAGACACTTGCTCGTGGCATATGTTGTTATGAAACTAATATTAAATCTGTTATATCTTCAACATTTCGGACAAAAAAAAACCATACAAATAATTTATTATTTTATGTATTTACTTGATATCGCATTATTTAACATCGGTGAACACATTTTTATTTTATTTTCATAATTAAAATTTCATTTTACATCTAGTCTATTTATACAACAATTCCAACGATAAATAAATTCCTCAGCAATTATTATGTGCATTAGTAGAATGACTGGGGAATTCATTGGCAATGAACTGACCACAATTTACATGAATATAAAACAAAGCAGTAACAACAAACAAAAGCTTTCCTCCACTAGGCGATAACAAGTAAATTTGACAAGAGTTTATCCCAGACGGGCTTCGGTTTCTCATTCTCTGTATATTGGACAAAAATGAAAGTTCTACATGAGGAATAATACTTCACAGTACAAAATATACTATTGGGCGTAATAATTACATATCACAGTGATTATGGGATCTTTGGTGATATTTGTTTCAGTCATAAGGGAGTACCTTTCACTGTTAATTTCTTTTTAATCCCATGCACTAAAAACATGCTCTCAATTTTCGAAAATGTCGTGAATTACTAGAGTCATAGCTTTGTGTTTGGTCAGTTCAGCTGAAGAAGGTACAAGCTAAAGCGGAATTGTACTCATCTTAGGTGAGAAAATTGGTTAATACTTGACCTTCACACTTGAGCGCAACTATACGCTCAGTGCAATTTGTGTAAACTGGAATACTATTTTAGATTCATCTGACGCTGAAGACATCACACTGACCTGTGACGTTGAGCCCAGCAAACGATTGAAATTCCTTTATGGCATCACTGAGTGCATCTTGAGAAAGGAGTTGGCCAGATGAAGGGTTCCTGACGGCTGGCGGAAGGTAGCCGAATTGAGACAGATACATCTGCAACAGACAACAAAACATTAAATTAGTTAGGTGGAATCTACTAGAAAGTACATAAAACTTAATAGTTTAAACATCATTTGACACATTTCAATAGCAAATGGGTTTCGTATATTTAAGATAACGAAAATGAGTAATTTTTACAAGCTCATAAGTTTTTTAAGCGGTTTATGAACCGCATTAGATTCAGTTCCAAACTTGTTGAATACCATTTTCTACACACAAAATGTTAATATATAAGAAGATTCGTCTAAGTTAGGTTATTTTTTTTTTGCCACGGCATTATTTCTTTATTTTTTAAGAGTATTTCTAGCAACTTTGCGCCAAGATGTTCCATAACCGTTCGCATGATACGGCCATCAAGGTTGAAATAAAGCAAACCTTTCAAGCTTTCGAAGAAGAGATTAGATACGTGTTTTTAATCCTTCGTCCATTAGGCGAAGATCTATAAATAAATAGTTCCCAGAATCTACGTCATACAATTGAGCTGTACTACGTAAATTGGTTTATAGAATAAACGCAATAATAACAAATAAGAATACGTTATGATGATTGTTATGTGGTAATATTTGTAAAATAACAATAAAGTAAAATAAAGGAGAAACCTGGAGATACTCCAGGGTTAAATGTGTTTTAACGGGAAAGTGTGGATACTATAGATCATGATAACTGACTCCTATCTTATGGTAAATCATATTGTTTATACCATATAAATAGTAAAATTATAGCATTTATTAACGTCCACTTAGTATTGCTAAGGGTAATTACGCCGGACTAAAGGTTTTTACTTAATGAGTTAGTCAATAAAAAAAATATCTATTGCACAGGTGAGAATCTAACTCACTACTCAAGGTATACCAAGAGAGATTGAGACCAACAGCTTAACTCACAAGCTAATCTGTGCCCAAAATAGTAAACGATTATTTTCTCCCCATAAATTCGACGGTGATATATTAAATATAACTAAGGCTTATTATGTGTCTGTAATTCAATTGTTCGAGCCCGTAGGTCAATAAGTTCAAAATAATATTTTACAATAGAATAAAACACTTAATATTCTTGCTTGAAATAACTTTATATGCTGAAAGTCTTTAGTTTGAAGTATTTGGAAGGAAATATTAAACGATTTGGAGTTAGTAAAAACTATACTTGTTTATGGTCAACGTTTCCATATCTTATAATCGAAATTGAATCAGATTCTTAACAAAACGCATAGTAAAATAATTTTCGAATGTTTCCAAAGTGAAAATATATTTTAAAAATTCAAATTTGGGAGCAATAATATTTTTCTTCAGCCTGAAAAAGAGAGATGTATCCTTTCATTACAATGAATATATTAAAATGTTAACGATGTATTTCAGTGTTACGTTCATGATTTCTTATTACGGAAATTATTTATTTACAGAGTTTTTAGCTTTTATATGAAGGGGTTGATGATACATAAACCTAATCATGAATATATAGACGCCCTGGTGCGAGTAAACAGGTGTAATTAATTAGTATAAACCGTACTTCCTATATCCCTGTGAAATTATCAAGGGAGGAAGAGCTATTAGATATAAAGAAATTACTATCATCAATTTCTGTCAACAAAAGGTACTTAATAACTATCATTGCTTGATTGCTTTACCGAATGTGTTAACATGCTTAAGAAATGATAAGGTTGAAACAGTAAAACTACCTTATAAAAACCTTATTGTATGGTGAAACTGATCTACAATGTGTTTGTTTGAAGGGTTTTGGGGGGGAACTATGTTAAAAGTTCAAGTCCCCCCCAAAAAAAATTTTAGTGCACTAGTTAGGATCGCTTATATCCAGAGATGGACCACAGAGGATTGATCATTGTAGTTAATTATAAAATAACGTAAACTAATGTAAAATAACTGACATCAAAAATAGAATATTACATTGGCAATTTGAATACTAGTACATTGACAATACAATATGTAACTAAAATTATAAAAGATTCTAATGACATTGGAAATAGCATAATATATATTATATCAAAGCATTAGGTTAATACATAAAATGCTATAAAATACGGTTAAGAGCCGTACGCTCAAGGGCAAAATGTAACAGGTGAGTGGAGTAGCCAGAATTAATATAAAAGTTCTAGGAAGACATTGATGCGGAAGAAAAGGCGAGGCAGGGAGAGATAAATGGCTAACGAAAGGTATTTCCGAGATCCCATTCTCTTACATTCAGGAAGGTTTTCCTTGGAAATGCGTTCCTAGAACCTGAGAGCGGTTAGGAACAGCTGCTGGAAGTACTTCTCCAGGGAGAATAATAGGAAGGGCTCTCCAGGGCTTTGGAGATAAAATATCAACTGGTATTGGAGGTCTCTACAGGCTATTAAACGGGCTCAGGCTAGCCTTGAGTGTTAAAGCACTCATCTTAATACACTTATTTTGAAGTAGTCAGGTTAGAAATGTGTGATAAAGTTTGGTCAAAATGTTGTTGAAAAACTTCCTGTTATCGTTCGACTCCTACACCGTTAAAGAAAATAATTTATCCCTAGTCACCTTTCGCTATAAAAAGGGTGGTAACTCGAAGATAAACGAACCAATCAGCTTAATTATCATTACTAACAGAGAAAAAAGCTTCAAGTAATGAGCTCAATTGTCATATAGTTATGATTATAAGGTCATCACAGACAGTCAGATGATACAGTCATAGCCCGTAGCCATGCGCATTAAGGAGTCTGTTAAAATTCTTAAAATAAAATTATTTACAAAATCCAATCAATATCAAAATAAAAGTAAAACATATAATAAAGAGACATAGAAAATAGCAATGTAATATAAAATAGAATGAAAAAATATATCAAGGAATACATGATGTTCTCAGTTTTAGGAGAAAACTTGTCTTTTATTCGAAATTGGCATTACAAGGTGCTAAATTGGATTTATGCTGTTTTATAAGTTATATCGCCCGTAAATTATATGGAAGAACATGGCAATTCTTCGTCTTCTGCAATGGGCAAGTTTTGTCCACTGAGCATCTTTTCGTCTGATTTTGTCTAGGTTTTTACTTAAGGGTACTCTCAATTATCATATGTTTGTATGTCAGCTCTGTTCATCCGTCAAATATCCTCTGGCTAATTTCAGCAAATATAAATCGTTCTAAATAACATTATGTAGGTACATGTCGAGCGTCTACATGAATTAGTTTATTATTATTAACTTTTTTCTCTGCTTTATGTTGCTTGTACATGAGAATAATAGCAAAAATTTATACTCATACCCGTTCTAGCTTGAGAGCTTTGTGCCACATTTCAATACCGAATGTCAACATTGATAAGAGAGCTCCATTATTATCACCTGTAATGCTATATGAAATAATCCCCAATTCAATTATGCTTTAATACTTTTGATATATACTGGTGTACTGTCTAGAAGAGTTTTGTTTGTTGATTATGAATGTAAGATGTTCATTTTAGTTTATCTTGTCAATGGTCAGTTCATGGTATTTCACTTCTTTTACATCCTATAATTAACAGTTAATTAGGAGGAGCCATCATTTCTTGTAAATATTATATATTTCGTTTTATTGTATTTAAATGTAAGTGTATTATATTACTATTAGTCCATTCATAAAGAGGAATACAAAGTTCAGAAACTCTTTCTTTTAATATGTAAGAATATTTGTATTTTATTTTCAGTGTAAGGTCGCAAGATGAGTTCGGCTTCTGTGGTATTAAATGGTTGAGTCTGGCTTTATTTTGTAATAGTTAGTTGAATTGTGTACATAATTGTTTCAATCTGTCAAATATCCTCCTTATTTGAAATGTGAAACTATGTCTCTCAAAGCAACAGTTTTTCGAAATGAAAATATGTAATTAAACATAATTAAATAGACCAATTAAACCCAGGCATCCTAGCAGACATCTCTGTCCTGCATTTAGACATTTAAGGAAAGGATGAGGGTGCCAGATTGATATGACCAACAGACTGTGAAAGAACCGATCAATATGGTCGAGCGAGGGCGAGTCTTGGACAGTTTAAATTCCTATAGATTAAACATTTCCTAACTATGTAAAATCAAAATACTCATTTAGGAAAAAAAAATTGGCAAACAAGAAAATTTTATTAACGGCCTCACCTAAAAAATGGTAATTCATATGTAAATGATATACTTTGCATGAACATTTCCCTCTTCCAAATTAAATTCTAAATTATAATTCTTTAAATTTCATAGATCGATTACATCTCGTTATATAAAGTCGATTAGATTTTTCACCTGAAATCCGATTGAAAAAGATAATGCTGATGAGTGCAAATCCATTTTCTTAGTAACTCTCTAAACTTTCTCTAATTAATCAGACTTACCAAAATGTTTCTAAATTCTTATTTGGCTTGTTCACACATAACTCCCCTTCGTGTTAAAATTCTCAAATACAACATGCAAGTGCAGTATGACTGAAATATAGATTAAAGTTGTATTCTTCATACTGGGATTGGCTAATACTTATCATAAGTCAGCTTATGCAAGCTACAGTCTAAGGGTGGTTAGGGGTGGCTACGGAGGAATGCCTGTCTTAACAACTCTGACCTCCAGTAGAATTATCTTTACCTATTCTTTGCTCGGTGCGAATGACATTTTCTTCATGATGCCTCTATTGGTAGATGGTCTGATGCAGAAGGCTACTGAAAACCAGGTTTACCTTTTCACGGGACCAATTACCGTGTGCTGCCTCTATATAATACAGAAATCGATATGGAGACATATCATTATTTTTATTTTTTTTAATTTCACCCATATCGATGATGATGATTCTGTAGTGATCAAAAAGTTAAAACTTTGAAATACATTTAGTGTTCAAATTATTAGTTTTTTCCAAACAAAATACAAAAGTCCTTTTCCTCGTCATAAAGCGTTTGAAGATTTATGGCCATTGGCAATGAGTTTCAATTATAATATTTAAAAGTAAAATTCAACCATATTATTTCTTAACACGAACGTATATTTTCTTAACATTCATTTTCCTATTATGTTGCGGCATTATGAACCAGTATTTTTATAACCGCATACCTCTCGGTTGATTTTATTGTTTGCAAAAAATGAAATAAAATTTGGTTATTATTTATTATTATTTAACTGGACATCTAATGCGTTTGAATTTTAATGTTTGTCTAAACCAATGTGTATATTTGTTTCTGAACACAGTAAAGAACACTTCCCATAAATAGTAATAACTATGAAAATTCATGCAGCCTACTCATTCGTTGCAATATCTATTACAAAACTTCCCACAGAGTATGCTATGAAAAAATTAAATTTGAACTATATTATAATAAACCTTTTAAACCAATTCTAGGAGTAGCGGTTCCGAGAATTTACTAAAATATTAAAATATAGCTTTGCTAATGGGGCCTGAATATAAAAAAAAAAAATATATATGTAGCTTATGAGAAGGTAATGCATACAAATGGTTAAGAGTTCCTGGATGGGGTATAATAAATGGTTCGGAGAAGAGGAAGCGAGATGGAGCGATCAATGTTTGGCTTAGCGAGAGAGAGAGAGAGTGGGAAAGTGCCCCAGACCTTGACTGACCTTGTCCTACATAGGGCAGGGCTTTGAACTCTGCTCGCTCTCTTTGTAGGATTGTTTGAGAAGTCTCAAGATGTCGAAACGTCGGGAATAGAGAAGTCTCAAGGAATCTCTTTTAAAAATATGTTTGCTGAATTTCAGTTATCAGTTTCATCAGTGGCTCGGGTTAGCTACATATGTGAGTTAAAGAGTTGGTCTTAATCTCGCTTGCTATATCTGGAATGTTGGGTTCGTTTCCCCCCTGGGAATTAATTTAGTGGCGAACTAACTAAATAAAATCCGGCCTACAGATAATCCGTCCCAATTAACCTTAGTAGCACACCTTGGAAGTTCATAAATAACAGCAATATTACAAGAAGTGGGGAAAATGGGAACCCATGGAACTTGTTCTCGGCTGTATTTGGGCGGAAAAATAGTGATTATTATAGAGATATCATAAAGAACATTTGAGATGAATGTTCGAGATTTTTTGGTGAATCTTAAGAAGGATTAGAATATGGAACTTAGCCACAGAACAATATTTAGATTAACATACACCTTAACATTTCCGATAGCAAAAAGTTATAAGTCGTAACATTCTAGACAAAACAACAGACCTTGAATTTGTTCGTTTAAAAAGAAAAATAACTTATTGAAGATTTAGATCTTTTGGTATAAATGCTTACTTGCTTACTTACATATGTATTTGTAATCAGTGTTTGTGTATGCTAGCAAATGATTTTACTAGTTTGTTCCATCGTTGTGATAAATCGGGAATGTCAAGTGAACAATTACAGTTTTTTTGGAGTGGAGGGTCATACTACCAAAGAAAACGGATATAAAGATTCAACCGTTACTCATAGGTTTTTGGCTCCCGCGAGTGTGAATGTAAGATTATGACTAATCCTGACCTTATCTGGAATTACTGTTATTCCCCCCTTGTATGACAGTAATATATATATATATATATATATATATATATATATATATATATATATATATACACGCACGCGCGCGCACACGCACACACATACACACACACACACACACACACGCACACACACATTAATAAACACACGTCTGGTGCGTGTCAACAAAGCCCTCCCAATGTAAATGTCAACCGATGTCTCAAGTGAAAGTCAACCAGACCTTGGTCTTCATGCCCTATATTGGGTGTGACGTTGAACTCTACTCACTTTCATACATCCATTGTTCCGCAAAGGGATTCCTGGACTAACTCCGTCGTTTTAGGGATTCCAGAAGCGAATTCATACCACAAAATAAAAATAAATACTCTACAAAAGCTATTAAATAATTTTTAAAACCCGTTCAAATGAAATAAAACATCTATTTCAATTACATGCAGGCAATAGAAGTTAAAATTCATATTAATTGCGTTTAACTAATAATGGTTACATAGAAAATTATAATGAACACATATACAAAGTTTGTTAGGTTGAATGATATATAGGTTTACTTACGAAACACGAAACGCTTACGTTTGCAACTTTACAAGAGAGTTTAGAAAACAATCACGTTTTTAACGGACCATCGACACTGGGTTACTGGGAACATCTAATTGAATAAATCAATTTGGAGAGACCAACTGCAGAAGATAACAGAGTTCAATAGACTCTGTATTGCCACGGCTTCCTTTATTGTCGGATAATGGAAAAGGAAATAAGATATGTACCATATAAACTTGAGTACAATTGTTTCTGCATTTGCTAATTTCTGTAATGAGCCGATGATGAAGGGTATTGCAAGCCGTGAGGAAGTTTTGTAGACTCCACGTGGTAAGCAGTAATTCTTGCCTTCATCCCAAGGACTAAAAGTGCCGTAATCCTTGGCCCTACGATAGGAATCGAATCCATTGACAACGACCAATCCTTATGAAAAAATATATTGAATTTTGTAAAGGGTTTTTTCATCGTCAATTTAAGGTTCTGGGTTTATGTTTCGGTTCAAGAGGTATACTCCCGACAAAGATAGCAGATTACCTGAAGGACATTGGGAATGACCAGTTGGGAAGTGGTGGTTATATCTAGGCTTCATTAGGAATTACTAATCAACAAATTTAGATTTAGTTTTGAAATATTATTGCAATTTTTATATATTTATTATTTTCATTTCTTTGTATTTTCATTCGTTTATGGCTTAGTTTGGTCTTAACTTTTAACATATATTTAAGCGCCCTTCCTATTTCATGAGTTACATTCCGTTATCTGGAAACCTATATAGAATGATTGATGGTTTTGCGCAACTTACCATCGCTGAGGAGCTACATTTAATCGTTAAATAGAGTGCTTCTTCCTTTCTTTTGTTGTTCAACATTTAGAATGAAATTCGCTGCTAGCATTGATGAGGATTTTTAAAAACTTCAAAATCGCCGAAAAAACAATCATACGATCACGCCCGCGTGTAGACACACACACACACCACACACACACACACACCACACACACACACACACACACACACACACACACACAAACACACCTATACGCTAGCTATGTTATCTTGCAAGCTGCTATTAAGAACGTACTTCCATAAAGGGGTATTCCCTGTATACAAAAAGGCATGCACTGTTCGTGTGAAGTAAAGGTGTACACGTTTTTGCTATGCAAATATGAATTCATCACGAACTTATTTTCTTGAAAGTGTAAATATTACGCACTGGGAATTCTTGGCAATAAATTTCCAGCAAAAAAAGCTCAATTTACGTAATGTAAATCAATGTTTATAACCGCAACTATACTTTTGGTTTGTCTCCCCCCTCCCACTTGGAAAAATGTATTAGGTATCTGAGATACAACAAATATATATTTTTCAAGTCCACAAACCTGTCTTTAAACTTAATTGTCCATTCGAAATGAAACCGCAATTCATCTAACCGCCTTCAATTTGACGCAGTATTAAGGAAATTATTGCTGGAAATCCCTAACTCACCTATTCCAAAATGGATGCCATTTGTCAGACTCGGAGCAACTAGTTTAGAAACGTAAATTAAGCTCATTCGTATTATTTATAACACATTACTAAATGCTGAGTTACATTCATTCGAAGGCAGATGGCCAACAAATAAAAATCAAGAGTAAATAAGTGCAACACTCAAAATATTTCAAATAATAAATAATAATAATATGAGACGGAAGACAGGACAATGATTATTTATAAATTAATATATAATGTAAATTGATTGCTTGATCAAAGATCGAAGTCACAGAACGTTATTCTATCTCTCCGCACGATAAATATTCTTCGTTGTGGATTCCTTGAAAAAAGTTTTAGATTGCACAATGAAGAAGATGCAAATACAAAATATATTCTAAACGTAAATAATATTTTTCGTAACTGGAGTATCAAGGTTGGTTTACTTCTGTCCAAACGGTTATGCTTCGACTCAAACAGCTTTTCTATGCCTTCACAAAACCATCACTGAGGATCTTAGAATAGAAAATTAAAGACAAGAAAAAGTCCCCAGAAGAAATTGCCTATTATTATTTGTAATGGAATTGTTAAATCAATCCCAAAAGAAAATAGCGATTAGACTATTTTATATAAATATATTTGAGATAAAATTGAAGTTTAAGGAAATAAAGAAATAACTACCAGAGGTGCGGACGTTTCAATAACTCCGTAGTATTGAGGAGGTTGTATTATAAATTTATACTATAGTGTTTGACTGTTGTTGAATTATAAAATAATAACTTTTATGTCACTTCTTCATAATGTGAGATGAGCCACAATGGTCTGGTCCAGGAAATTAGAGTCAGCCAACCTCTGAAAATGTCCAATAGAAGGCGACAGAAAAATATTGATATGGTGACAGAATATTTCCCACGGCCATGTACTGTATGCACTTGAGCTTCACTTTAAAATAATAATAAAAAGTAATTATTATCGGCAAGGAACGGATAATGTATGAGGAGTAAACGATGTCTATCGAACCTATCATCTTTCCCCAGAAATAACCATAAGATATATTACTACACTTTACAATAAATAAACCCATTTGATATATTATTTGAATAGTTAAGTCAATATCCATCAATATTTCCTGTGGTGCATCACGAGCTGTTACAGGTATAAATAAAAATATAGTTTGCATGTAACCTTGATGTACGACTTGCGAGATTGGACTTACATAACCCCTGGGTTTTCCTTTGTCATGAGAACTGAACATCCTAGTACATAATTATATAAACTATTGAAGATATTGAAATAAATTCCATATTGCTAAACATATTAAAAATTAAGACTCATAAATAAAGATAATTAACGACAGAAACTAATAGTATATTATGTTATCAGTACCCGTTTGCAAGTTATATCTGAATTTCTACAGAATGAATAATGGAGTGCGCGTAGTAATCAATGTTCTTGTCTATTTTCCAATTGAACTTTTAAGTTAGTACTCATAAATGTTGGTTACAGTTCTTTGGGAATTCGGGCAAACTGTGTAGTTTTATTATATTTCCTTATAGTAAAACTTACTTAGCAATTTTTGTTTCCCCCAAACGTTACCAACCATCGATTGAAACGTTCTTTAGTGCTCTACAATTTCACTCACACTTTAAAATGATTATCCATAATAAATATCGGTCGAAAATGTATAATGTTAGTCAATTAACGCTAAAATAAGGCCACGAGATGGCTTAATAAACATTACTGATAAGAAACTGGAGTATTTACCGATTGAGATAAAAAGAAACCACACCTAAGACACATCAACTTCAAGATTACATTCCAACTATTTTCTTTTTAGCAGATTGAGGTCGTCTTCATGACGCGATTTTCGAAAAATTTCTTCAAATGTCCATCGATCCTACTTAGGAGATGAAGAAAATGAGGTCCGTTCAAATTTTTTTTTATATATATATATATATTTGTCTGTTAACGCTCTAGCGGTCGCAATTTTTGTTTGATCATAACCAAACTCGATATTTAAACGTTTTATGTAAAAAGACAGATCAAGTTTGATAATGGCTGAAATCGGACCAGTGGGAGGGGGATTTTCGATAATTCGAAATATCTCCGTTACCATCGGATCAAAAATGTTATAGAAGCAATCTTATTGCAAATTAAATTTACTATAAATATTGTTATATACATTTATTATTTATTTATGTATGATATTTGAATTTTTATTAAATGTGGGCGGGTAACGGACGGGAGTGAGTTTCCCGCCAAAAGCTAGTTCGGCCGTTTCGTTAACTCTTCGGCACTCGTATGGAGATTTCTCTATTGTATAACTTTACGTGGGAAATCTGCTTAGTTGACGCAGCTCCTGCGTGACGGACTTAATTTTAATGTCATAATGCCATAATTCAATTGCAATGAAAACAATTTTGGCTAAAGAATAGATGCAATGACTTTCTATTTTCTTCAAGAAACAAAAATTTACATTTGCGTGTATGTGAGATTCACTCATTTGACCTTCCTGTTCTGAACTATATACGTTTATATGCCTGTTTCTTTAAAGTAACTTGAAGATTATATTATGACTAATAAGTATTTTCTAGTAAGCCCCTGGAAAATACTGGAACCACCAATCCCTAAGAACTTCAATAGAGTATAGTATTTCTAACGTTGGATTCTAGTACTAATCTATCCCAATACCAAGTTTTGAAAAGTTTTCGTTCAGCAAGAAAGAGAACCAATGACATGGAGTATAATTGAATATTTATGGCATGCTAAGTGAAACGTGAAGAAGAACATAGCACTGATCGGTGTGTTCCGGCTCCTTCAGAGGATGCACAAGAAGGTTGAAAAACTCTCCAATTAAGTTTAGGAAGGACCGCTTAGTTCCGAGCCATTCCACGCTGGTGGTACTTGACAACCGACGTTGGAGTATCCATGGTGAAGTATCATGGCAACCATGAGAACGGTCTAGTTTGCTTTGCTGTAGTATGAAGATAATGACTGTTTCATCAAAAGGAGTTACGCAATGAAATATCTGCAAGTCCAAGTAGCCACCGACTTTTTCCACGTTTTCCTCTTTAATCTGATTTATAATTTAAATACTTCCTTCAGTAATTTTAGAAATTCAAATATACTTGGTCTATAGTGGAAATGATTATAATTTAAATTCTTGTAAAAGTTCACTTTGTCTATAAGCAATTTAAAAAGTCCGTCACCCAGGGACTGCGTAAACTAAGCCGATTTCCCAAGTGAAGTTTTACAATAGATAAATCCACACACTGGTAACACTTAACAATACCGTGAATATTAAGTAAGTAAATACAAACGGTAATTAGAAATCTTTCAGTCAGTTAATAACGTCCCAACGAAAAGCGTCTGCATTGCAAAGAAACATGTCAGACAACGTCTCAGAGCTGAACAGACAGAAAAAAATATGCTCCACCGGAAAGAAAACTAATTACTGAAATATATCTGCCTGTAACATATTAATTTTACGGAAAGTTATTTACTAAATCCAATGCTGTAATTTAAAACGAATCAGAATACTTTATATCTCAATCACTCAAATTTTAGTAATCCAAGAAATAAAGAGGGGAGGGGAGGGCGGTCGACAGAAAGTATTTGCATGAGTAATAAAGGTCTTTTGAAAACAATATTTGGAATTTAAACTTCGAATAAAGTGGTTTATTATAAACCAGAGTACTGTTACGTGACAAGAGTAGGAGGGGTTTGAGGAAGGCTGAAAACTGAAAAAATGCAAATATTTCGGTTAATGTTCAAGATAGAGAAAATATGTAAATTAAAATGTTCATAGAACATTCGACTTCCAATAAGATTGTTTCACTAATATTTTTCAATCCGACGTAAAATAATGGCGATATGTAGAAATTACGAAATTCCCCATTCTAAACACCCCCTAAAATTTTGAACGGACCTCAGTTTCGTCACCTCCCGGATAGCATCTGAAGACATTTTTCGAAAATCGCTTCATGAGTACAACCTCAATAGCCGATTTCCCTCGAGGGAAATTTGCTAAAATGGAATTACATGATAATATAAATAGTTAACACTGCTCATTATTGCCAGTGACCCTTCAAGTCTTTTTGTTGCACTGAATGAATAAATTGTAGACCTCTTACTCTTCAAAAACTACATCGTAAAGAAAGGCCTTTGAGACTATCTATCAGTATCGATCCCTCGTCCAAGTGAATGAGTCAGAATGTGGCGTGTGAATGAAATGAGTCTCCAGATCCATGACTAACTCTTCCAATGCTCGTTAAAAATGAATTTATCAGATAATGTACTAGGATATGCATTCTATGATGATCTCTTTATATCGACTCTTCGAGGGGTAACTAGTTTAATTCACATTTTTGACTATTTGACCGATTTTTATCTAATATTGTAAAGTATTTTGGAATATTAATTTCTTAGGTTTGCTGAACTTTTAAAGATCAACAATGTTTAAAATATTTTGCTATATTAGGTCCTTTCATATACAACAAAAAGGCAGTCAAGAGTTAACTAAGCAGATTTCTAGAAGTATTCGCATTCATCTCAAAAATTATAAGTAAAATAAAAACAATATTTGGTATTTATGCTTCGAATAAAGTTGTTCATTATATGACAGCTCATTGTTAATAATACATGAGTTGGAGTGGGGGTTTATTGATTGCCGAAAACTAAAATATGATAATATCTATGTTAATTTTCAAAATAAGGGAAAAATGTACATAGCAATATTTATACATTATTACATTTTCAATGAGATTGATTTTATACAATTTTACGATATGGAGCATAATAACGGAGATATTTTGGATTTTAAATACTTTCCCCTCTAAACCCCTCCTTCCCCAGGTCCGATTTCAGCCATTAACGAACTTGATCTTTCTTTTTACATGGAGCTTTAAAAAATCGGGTTTGGTAACGATTGCTCAAAAATTGTGACCGCTAGAGCGTAATTAGACTTTCCTAGTAGACGGGATTTTAGAAAGTCAATGCCCTTCGTCATACCGACGACCATTCAGGTTGTCTTACTCACTAGACTCCTGCCATTTCTCTACTACCACAGCACCAGCGCTCTGGTAGCGAATCGGTGTACTAACTCCTAGGTTACCCATTCGTGTACTGACCATACAAGATGTTGCATGACACGGGTGTCTAAAGTCAGATGCTCTTCCACTGATCTATGAGTGCCCATAAACATATAACAAAATGTTTTATTAACTGGTAAATTTCACTACACTTTTTAATTTGGCACACTTTTTAATGTGTTTACACATAAAGTGTATTTGATTGTGCAAACATTGAAACTATTTTCTAACTATAAAATACATTTTTACATACAGAATGCTTAAAATTTGCACATTCATTGAAAACTGAAGAATTTAAGAATACTATACCACGAGCTAAATTCTATGAAGATTAGAAAAACTAACATTATTAGTCAGAATAGTTACTAATCCGTGATATATCTTTAACAGTCTTATTCATGTTTGCTCATCTGAGTTAATACCTAAAGCATACATTATTATCGATGCGTCAAGGGTTGCATAATACGTAATGACTTACGTTACCCACCTTTCTGAGAACTCCAGATTACACAAATTTGTCTATTGGAAATAAATATGTCAATTAATTTTTTAAAGGTGTGCAATGATTTTCATATATGTGTTTGCCACACTCTCCCTCAGATTACGATCGATTCTCGTTCTTATACAGTGTGACCTCTGCAGCTACAGCGCTGATGTCACTAAATGCATTCTGTGAAACTCTATATATTCAGTAACAATAAAAAAAAATAGTGTAACGTCGTTATTCTTGGATAACAGTTTTGCACCTAATTGATGATATTAAAAATTCTATTTTTAATCAATCAGTGCTCTAAACATAGATAATTTGCAAGTCAAAACGCATAATTAGGTTTACATTTTCAGTAAAGTTTTTCGTGTTAAAGAACTGAAACCTGTATTTCACATAGAGATAGTAGCGAAAAAGAAAATTTGAAGTTTAGATGAATATCAGATAATTAAGAAACTTTATTTTCTACTTGTCAAAATCACACCTTTTTTTCTCATTCAGCATACTAAATTCAGGAGCATAAGTTTGCTTGTGACAATTATAGTTTGAAAATAAAAATATTACACAACGAAAAAAATTAACATAGCTAAAGTTGAATATTTGTTTGCTTTCCACGCCAGCTTCAATTACCATGTCCTATTTCTTATTCATATGCCGAAAGCTGGCGGAGTTGAGGGACTGCATGTTCGATTTAGTGAAGGAGTTGCAGACCTAAGTAACTACGAAATTCTGCTAATGAATAAGAACGCTGTATCTGAGAAAGCTGTGACACAAATTGAATTGAATTTTTAACAACATTTAGAGGGACGAACATAATATATTGACTCAGGATTTGGGGTGGCTTGTGGAGGTCCATCATCAAGGGAAGGATAAGAAGGTCAAATCACCTGGACTAATAACATTTCTTTATTAAATGAAGAGTACTTTCGGGAAAACTGCCACATCTTCAGTGTTCAAAAGCTGGTTCCTTCATTTTGCCGGCGAGTCTCGCCAAATAGGGACCAGCTCTATCTATATATCTAGCCATGTATCTTGTTAATTGATAATCCTAGTTATATATTGACGTGGGCTAAGATGTGACAGCTTGACATTTTAAACGAATATAACTTGTCCTTGTTAAAAAAAATATATAATACAATTACCCCAGTTGAAATCGTGTCTTAGAAACAAAGTTTACATAGCACCTGTAATCGAAGGTCTTGGGACTATTTCCTTTGAAAGGGATTATTAATTTTTTGTCCTGCAAAGTACATCGCTGCATTTATATTATAATTGCCTGAGAACCCATAAATGGAATGTGCCGGACATTCCGAGATGTCTACATGGAAGGGGAAGAGACGGGGATCCTTGAGACGAACAGGAACTATAGTGGACCCGGTCCTTAACTGGCAGGATATGTGTAGCCGAGGTCATCCGGAACACCTTAGTTCGCATTCAGTCTAGGTTAGGTTATTGTCCGTAGATCACAGCCAACAGGTTGGCGAAAATCAATTCCAGCTAGCCTTTGAGGAAGGAAGGGATGATGGTATGCAATTGGCAACAGCTGGCGAGACGATGTCTAGATACTATCGGTGAAGGAACTTCGATAAAATCTTTTTACCTATTAGGTTAAGTACTGTATCTTTCTGCATAAATGATATGTACATTGTTTTACATAATTTACAGACTGTTCTTCAAATTAAATTCCTTAGAAACTATTACGCCAATAGCAGAATTCCAGAGGAGGTTTTTAAACGACTGGGCTGCGAAACTAAACAGAGCGAACAACTCATTGCCAATAATTATTTCTTAATATATGGTTATAAATATCATTATCTCTTATGTATATCCAAAATATATATATAAATTGAATTTTTTATGTAGCCAGATTCACGTGAAACCTGCTCTGATTATAGGCTCCACTCATGCCAATTGAATGGGTACTTCCATAGCTAGTAAAACTTAAAATGACACTTTTAGGTCATAATATGATTTTTTTTTAATGAGTTCCTGCAGCATGTTATAAGGATATCGTGAATATAATATTGTTTCTAACAACATCAAAATCACGTTTAGTGCCCTTCTGCCATCAAGAGAACTTATAGTTCTACCTCGTTCCAATAACCGCTTATGTGGAAGATTTATAAATAAAATCGCGTTTAGCAACTGGTTTTTCATATTCTTTATTTATTTTATAAATGTCATGTAAATTAACACACATTTAAAAAAAAAATGAGTGTTCAGAATGACTTGAGGTGGAAACTACAGAGCACGTATTAGTCCTATAATTTTCTTACTGAAATTAGTTTAAATTAATTTAAAAGTTTAATGTATCATTTATTATTTTTTTAAATGACAATAGATAGAATGGTGCAGTGGTCACATTATAATTGTTTTGCTGTCAAAAAATATAATTATAAGGGGTTCAGGTTAGCCATGTGAGTTGAAGTGATGACATTAATCTCAAATGGTAAACCTAGAGTGGCGAGTTGCCGCCTGGGAAATAGGAATTTACCTAGTGACGGAATTCATTAAATAAAATCCTTAGTCCCACCCTGGCTAGAAAAGGGTGGTAATCTGTAGATAACCCGTCCCAATTAGCCTTAGTTGCAAAAGGTTGACGTTCATAAATCTTTTTTTTTTTAATTTATAATAAATTTCAAATCATATGTGAAAAGCATAGGTCTATCTCTACCTAGGCTCGTTTCTGTGGCCATCAAAATTCCATTCCGGAAGTCTCAAACATTTTTTATACAGAGCCTTAAAGTTAAAGCTGTAAACAATATTGAGAAATAAGAATACGCAATCAATTAAAAGATAACTGAAGAAACGTATTCTAAAAATTGAAGACGGCAGTAAATAGCAACTGAGGTACGTAGAAGAAAAATAAATATCTTTATGGTATTATTGAAGACAAATAATATTTTTAGAAGAAATTCACATTTAGTATTTGAGCTTTTGGTTATTCATTTCTAGATTTTGATTGAACAAACCAGCTATCAAGAATCGGCGGATACACAAGCATTCAGAGTTTTTTAACAGTCGTTGACAGAAAGGTTTAGGTGGAAATGTAATTATATTAATGGATTTTGTATGTTGATAAATTGTGCTCCTGAAAAAGTGAACTGCGTTTTTATGTATTGATTTTCAGTTCACATGCGCGTGAGTTTGGATATTTAAGTTATATAAATAATATTAACTTATAATTTCAATCTTTATGAAATAGGTATCCAAGAGAGTTTATATTTTTACAATTTTAGTTGTTTTATTTTTTTGCACCAAATAAAATTGAATATACTTCCTATATTGTATGACACGGGAATGATGGAAACTATTTGATCATTAAACTTCGTATACCTGCTTCACGCCGATTCTTGTGCAAGTGCAGTCATCGAGGTAACTGCGACGGATCAGAGGGTATTGTCGCATTTGCTGAATGAAGGACCTTGGGAAGGCTCCATGTTTAGGTTATTTGCATCGACAGCACAGGTTGGTTTATCCTCTAATTAACCAAGAGAATAGACAACCTAGGATAATAGTCATTCGTCGGAATGACATCATAGCTGAATAATAAAACAGACCCTATAAATGATTCTGATGATACAGCAGAGGAAATAGACAGTCAGAACAAACTTCCAGACCTCTGTTCAGCGGTTTCCCTGAACGCGCTAATCACCTGAATAACACAATAATGTCCCAGTTTTTTTAATCTAATTTTTACAAGTCTCAGTTTGGCAAGTTTTTTAGAGTTGACAACTACAATAGGATTATATATTATAATTATTTCTCTTTTTGAATTCTAGACAAGTAATTCCGCAAAATGGGTTTATTTATTGTATTCTAAATTGTCACAATACATACTAATCTACAATTTTGACATTGATTTATTTGAAAGTCCACTTTATGGTACTAACTCTAGTAGGGAATAGTCAGCTGTTATTATTGAATATAGAAATGACGTTTCTTGCTATGTAACTGAGTTCTTCACGTTCACTTTGTTTGATGGCTTTCAGTTATTCAAGAGTTTAATAATAAATTCATTTAAGCTAACTAAGCCATGATGATAAATTTTCCACAGCAAGGGGATATTAAAAAAATGTGATATCAAAATGTCGGTTGGTTCCACTACAATACTATTGTCAATTCTGTCGGTAGGGGCTTTCAATACAAGTTAATCGTCACTACTAGCTGGGAGAAAAACATTAGTTTGGCTTGAAGACGATGGCCTCGCATCGAAACGTGTAATGATGGCGTCTACCTACAGAATTGATAGTAGTTTAAAAATGCCTTTTAAATAAAATGCTGGCTATACTAATTATATATATATATATATATATATATATATATATATATATATCTTTAAAAAAATTGTATATAAGCTATTTGTTATTAATCTACAGATGCATGTAATGTTCTATATTGTACCGGACATTTGGGGAAACAATTCACTCTCTGAAGGGCTACTTCACTGAGGAAATAATATATATATATATATATATATATATATATATATATATATATATATATATATATATATATAAAATGGAAGTTCTATGGTTTGTATAATGTAAAAGTTCACTAATTACTTAAATTTTGCTTGTATAATTTCAAAGAGCATAAGGTTAAAAAGAAATATGCAAGGTATACAAAATGGAGGACAAAGAAATGTAAGAAGCAGCTAGCCTGTGACCCATATTGGCCTAGATCGTAGGAAAAGATTACTCAATAGGATAATGACTGGAGGAGCAAGTGGAATCCGGATTTAGTAGCTCACTCAGTTTCCACTTGGCTTTTGAATGTTTATTTTTTACGTTAACATTTTCTGAAATGTTCATAATTTTGTAGCAGATTTCGCTTAAGGGAAATCAGCTATTGAGGTCGTTCTCATGACGCGATTTTCGAAACATTTTCACAACTGCCCAGCGATCCTACCTAGGAGATGATAAAAATGAGGTCAGTATATTTGTCTGATACCGTTCTAGTGGTAGCAATTTTTGTTTGACCGAACTGGATATTTAAGCATTTTATGTAAAACTAAAGATCATGTTTGTTAATGGCTGAAATTGGACCAGTGGGAGCGGTTGGGGTTTAGAGGGGTGGGGATTTCGAAAATTATATAATAATTTCCGAAAATCTCCGTTATTATTCGTCGGATCGAAGAACTGTATAGAACTTGTTTAAATAGGAAATACATTGGAAGAACAAAATCATAATCAAAAAATGTTCAGATCAGTTTAAACTTTAAAATATCCAATGATCAACTCATCTATTGAATAATATTCTTCCTCAATTGTTTTTCCTTAAGTTTATAATTTCTAAAAATAGTTTCCTTCTCAAATTACAAAATACTACGTTTTTAAGACTTTTGATAACCTCTGCTCCGTAGGAAATGGGGATTTTCATTGCGATATGAGTTAAAACGAAATCACTTGCGAAATCAGTTAGAGTTTCCTCATATATGTTTCCATCTGCAAGCAGGAAAATTATTTATGGAGTTCCTTGAAAGATTTTCATCACAAAATGCAACCACATGCAAATATATATAGCCTCAGAGATGTAAGGTTCATAATTTATTCAGACGATACAGGTGTGTTTATGGATTTGAAGATCAATAGGAGATAATTATTATCAACCCACTTTATTGGTTACCAATAGTAACGGAAGGACAGGAGATGAGATGTGAATGTACTAAGAGGATGCTTTCATTAATTAGTCATTAATGAATGTCTTGAAATGCTGAATTATTTAGCAAAAGCTATATATAGGGAGAGGGAGAATGCGTTACCTGCACAGTTCTGGGAAGTGTTAAATAATGAGTGAAATGGTGACAGGTTCTGATGAATCATCTGTCATGGAGAAATGACAGCCCGGCTCACACTAGCTGTGCTTCGCCATTTGCCCTTTGCTCAGAAAGATCACGCGGACCTTTTTCTTTCTTGAAGATTAATTGGGCAATTATTCAATTTATTCCTCTTCAGGCTCAATTAGAGGTACAGACGTTATTGTCAAATAACATCGCTGAAGCACAAATTTAAAAAATTGGTAAGTGAATAAAAAAGCTCATAATTAATTATGAGAATTTAAGAGGTATAGACAAAGTATTCTGGCAGCCTATAAGACCCCATATTGCGCACTATTTACTGAAATTAGTTATCCTGACAGTTTTGAGAGTTTACATTTTCCTGTACTAGCAGCGGCAAGTATAAGCGAGGAAGAGTTAATTGAAAACAGTAGTGAGGATACAGATACAAATGTCAGAAGACTTTGAATGTTTCTCCAGGAGTCGCGAATTTACAAAATGATCAACAGAACAACACTAATGTGCTCAAATATGGACTCACAGGACATCATCTATGTTAAAAAAAAAAGGCAAACGGTGGTGATTCAATTATGATAAAAGAATAGAAGAACAAACAGGCTAACCAAAAAAAAATGGCATATCGTATAACAAATGAAATTAGGAGAAGGCAGAAAAAGAAAGAGCCACCTGTACAATTTGCGTAAGGACTTGCACAACAAAGTGTCAACAATTAAAGGACCCTACCTCCTGTCCGCAAAGAATGGAGAGAGCTGGTAGTTGAAACGTCAGAGTATTTATTAGGTAGTTACCTTAAAAGAGTTTAAAATATGTTTATTGATAGTACAGCAATAAAATAAATATTTTTTTCTATTTTTGGAGTTGACTACACTGAGATTGCATTTTAAAAATCTCAGAAAGAATATGGCAACTGGAAAAATTATCCTTCAAAACTTCACACCCAGACTAATTAATTTATCATTTATGACACAGATATTAAATATGTTTGTTCCCAGATAACTTTTGATTAAAACATAAAACATTGCAACATTATAATTTACATTCTAAGTTTTAAGGATCTATAAACCGTTTTTATCAAGTTCACAATTTATGTTGATCCTCACAATATATTTATAAGCGGTTATAAATATAATACTTATTGTGAGGAAACACAAAAAGTGTGTACCTGATTTGTCATTGTCACCCTCACAACCAACAGAAATAACAATTCTACAAATCTGATCTTCATAGGTAACCAGTAAAACTTAAATGAACCTAAGAGGAATCGTGCCACTGAATAAGGATTTTCTTCAGCCCCAATATAAGAATCACAATAAAACTTGTGAGTTAGACTACAGAAAGAACTTGGCAAAAATTAATGTCTTGGAAGTAAATTAATATCATAAAGATCCCCTTATTCATTTTGACTATTGACATAACTCCAGCATTGTTCACAGACGGAGGTAACATACAGTGGACGGAACCTCCATATATTGCGAATTTCATGCCCGCATTCGACCATTTCCTTTTTTTTTTTTTGAAATAGGAAAATGAGGAATAGATTGAACTTGAAATTGTAAATGCCCTTGAAAGAACTCGTGCCACGCTTTGCTGCGGGAAAAAAAAAAACAAAGCGATAAAATGGACAATTAGCATTATAAATAATGACTAACATTTCCAATGGGAATAGAAAATAAAGCAATAGGAAAACACTCAGATCGTGAGTGATGATATTGGTTGTCTAAGGGAATAAGTACAAAAATATGCCCTTCAATTGCAAAAATTATTGGTAAGACGCTCACGCCGAGCCGCATCGGAACCTAATTGCGAGCTAGATCCTCTCTTCCAGTTTTGTTGAATGTTCCAGTTCGTTAATGGCTAGAATCGTTCACTGGGAAGGAGAGGGGGAAGGTTATTGCGGGTCAAAAATTCAAAATATCCTTAGCGTGTGCCATATGCAATAGGTATTAGTGTTAATATTATTATTATTATTTTAATCTAGATTATGCAGAAATAATTGTTGCCAGACCAATACCAGCCCCTTGACCAGACCTTGTGAACGTTCAGTTTTTATTTTATACTCGTTTACGTATATATATATATATATATATATATATATATATATATATATATATATATAATATATAAGCCACTCGTTTACGTATTTCCAATACATAATTAAGTAAACATTCTTGTTGTCCTTTTTTGGAGATATTTATAATTCGGTTGTATGGATGCGCTATTGTAATGATTTTGTTTTTTTTTGTTGTCTTTAGAAACAATAAAGAATTTTGTGCAGCAATTGTCTTAGCTACAAAAGACCTTACCTGCTTGCTATCGCCATAAGCGTTCTTATACGCATAGTCAAAATATTTGAGCTTGATGACTTAAATTCAAATATACTATAATCCTTACAGGAAATCTGCTAGAAATCATGATTAAAAGAACACGACAGAATGAAAGTCATTTCCTCAAATAATGCAAATTGGATTGAGTGGCTGTCTCATGAAGTTCCAGGTATCCGTGAAGTAGTAACTGGACTGTGAATGAATGAGTCACTGGGAACTTAATATTTCACCGCCTAACCCCTCCCATTGATCCGTTGAGAAAGTCACCAGCTAGGTGTAGGTAGGCAGATGAACGAGGTTTGACCTTTAAAATATTTTCCTCTCTCTCTCTTACTTCATTATATTGTCTGATGTCATTGCAATTAATAGTAACGAATAATAAATCATTCGGATGTCACCTTTCTGACGGCAAGGGAAACTTAAATAGAATTCTTTGCAGTAGTTATGTGGTATTATAAGATTTTTATGAGATGTATATAATGAATAATAAAAAAGTGGGCTAAAATTAATACTGAAATGAAAAATATAAGAGGGGCTCACTTGAATACAATAGGGACATTATTTCTATCAATTCCAAAGGTGATAGGGAACCCACAAGTCTATGAAATAATAGCTGATATTTTTTTAAAGAGGTTTATTTAGATGAATAATTATAACTATTATTAGTAATTGGTGTATGTATGTACCTGAACTTCATATTTTCTTAAACTCTATGTAAATAAGCCATTTTTTTTAATTGAAGATTTTTGTAAATACTTACTTAACCTAGACTATATGATTTTGGGTAAAATGGGCGATAAACAACTAATGGTGATGATGAAGATAACCCCTGCTAATTAGCCCTAGTTCCACAAAGTGGGTGTTACTAAATAACATAATTGTCGAGACAATATGTTATATTTGTAAAATATTTGACTATATTTTTCTCTTTGTTGTGTGTTATTTTTAAAAGGGCAATGAAGATGAGGCTAGGCCTTTGAAAGTTAGATTTGTAACAAAGAGTTAAATCTACTGGATATGATTTTTTATCAAACAATGTATGTCTATCATCCGTTATTTCAGCAATACATCAGGCAAAAAAGTAGAAATACGCAAAGGCATTAAAACTGCAGAATATGGTATTTACACACATTATAAAGCAAATCTCTTTTTTCAAAAAGTTTATTCTAGATATAGGACTTTACAAACAAGGCAGGTTGTCACACAGATTTTTAGGAACAATCTGGTAGTTAAGTTAAATTTTATTATTATGATAGAAACTTGGACCTCGAGTTATTCGCTCACGTTTTCATTAACAAGCTACTAGCTCTGAAGAAGGAGGCATGAGCCTCTGGAAATGAAAATAAAAATATTCTTAAAAGAATAAGGCTTCTAGTAAGTCAATCTACAATAAAAAACATCTTTGCACTTCTATAGAAGTTTTATAGGTAGATATATATATATATATATATATATATATATATATATATATATATATACACAAAACATAAAGGCAATTAAAAATACTGCACGCGAAATTAATAATTCGAAACTAGACATAAATATGAACTTCGAATCTTATTTTCACAAATATTTTAAAGTGGGGGTTATTTCTTCCCTACTCATGTCCGTTTGTAAAGATCCAAAATAGAGTATTTTTGCATTTTCTAAAACCGTCTACACTTCATTTTAAATCTGCATACCCACAGCTGTATGTTTAGTTGGCCACACAAGGATAACATGAATCAATCATCAGTTTCATCAGTTTTTGCGGCCGCCGAAAGAATATTTTCCTAGAAGTGTAGGAGGTTCGAGGAACTCCATTCACTTATGAATGAAAGAGCCCCCCCCCCCAGCACACACAGTAACGATTCATTGACTTGTTATCGTAACGTTTCATTGATTGACCACCAGATGGCTGGGACCTTGGCTCGATGACAGTATTGACCCAGTTTATTGCAATTATATAGCATGCATTTATGTATTATTCAGGCAGAATTTACTTAGTGGCCCGAAGATGCAATGGCTGTCACCTTGTTCCGAAGGCTTATCATTAAAACTGCATGGGGCTTAAAAATAGAACAAGGAAATCCATTTCAATGCGATTTAAATCCACTATATATTTTTATTCATCGGTTAAAATATTTAAAGACCTTTTTATTTTAAATAAAATAATCGAAATACCCGAAACTTTTGGACCTTTGCTGAGAAGATTGAATAAGTTTATTTAGAATTGGAGTTATTTTGTATAATTATTATTATTTATTAACGTCCACTTTTTGCAACTTAGGCTAATCGGGACGGGTTATCTACAGTACCACCCTTTTCTAGCTATATTTTGTATAAGGCAATATGAATTAATACAAAGAGTAAAATATTTTTTTTTTCAAAAATGGAACACAAGATATTGGGTAAAATTATATACTTTTCAGCTTCTAATGGAAATTCACAACTTCAATGAGGAAAAAAAGGCACACATTTTTTTGTTTTTTTTTTAAATTGATTATAGTAAAAAAAAAATATATCATTCTATATTTTAATCCTACTCAAATTACTATAAGGCACATTTAAGAGGTTTGTGTGCAGTGTTTTTAGTAGATTTCCCTTAGGGGAAATCAGCAATTGAAGTCGTACTCAAGACGCGATTTTCAAAAAATGTTTTCATATGTCCATGGATCCTACCCAGGAGATGACAAAAATGAGTTCCGTTCAAAATTATATATATATATATATATATAACAACAAGTTATATATATATTATATTATATATATATATATAGTATATTGTTAACGCTCCTAGCGGTCGCAATTTTGGCTTGATCGTTACCAAACTTGATATTTAAAAGTTTTTTGTAAAAAGACAGATCAAGCTCGTTATTGGCTGAAATCGGACAAGTGGGAGGGAGGCCTAGAGGGGGATTTTCGAAAATCGAAATGTCTCTGTTACTGTATGTCGGATCGAAAAATTGTCTAGAATCAATCTTATTGAAAATTAAATTTACTATCAATGTGTTATATACATTTATTTTCTATCTTGAATATTAACCGAGATATTTGCATTTATATTATGTGTGTGCACGCAACGGATGAGATGCTATCGACTAACTTCGATCCTAGTCGTGGATTTCCGGGAAAAGCTAGTTCGGCCGTTTCCGCAACTATTTGGCTCTCGTGAAATTTCTATATTGTAAAACTTCACGTGGGAAATCTGCTTATATTACGCAGCCCCCTTTTGCTGTTGCCCCCTTGGACTTTTGTTAACTTATGTTTAAATCATTTATAATGTTGGGGGAGGGGAGGGTTTGGCCAATGTGTTAACCTAACACACTTCCGGGCTAACATCCAGTTATGAGTCACAGGACAAAGAGTTTTTTTTTTTTTTTGGTTTTGATCCCGAGCTTATTAAATGATACCATGGCTAGAAAATGGTGATATCCTAATATTTACTTGTCCCGGTTAATTTCTTTGCATAAAATGGGGGCTAACTTAATAAAAAAATAACAAAAAGTCTCAAATATATGGAATGAACGAATATTGGCAGGTCAAGACAGAAATATTAATATCTTCTTTCAACTGGAATTTTCTCGACGGATCCAGGGACTTAATATGCCCATGGTTATGTATTAATGCTCAGGGCAGATTACCCACTTCTAACAGAACATCTCAGCAACAGTAGCTGAGTACGACCTTGTTTATATGGAGTCTTATTGCATAATCACAACGCATTTGAATGCACAGAGTAAGTGCTACCGTCATGAGATAATAGGTCCCTGGGTTGGAATATTCTAAAAGTGCACTTTCATAACTCACTAAATGACTCTTAAGTCTATTGTAATGATTAGGAATAACAAAATTTATCTTTTAATAAATACTTACTGATTCATAAATAAATAAAACGTTGCTAAACATAAAAAGTCCGTCATGCAGGGGCTGCGTAAACTAAACAGATTTCCCACGTGAAGTTTTACAATAGGGAAATAAGCCTAATAACAACTGTAGTAGTAAGAAACCTCTAAACCTAAAACATTATTTAGGGCGTAATAACCCAGTAGTTTCTAGCCCCAAAAAACAGTTAACCTAACCTCTAAACCTATTCACGAGGGACGAATAGTTATAGAAATGGCCACCAGAGCTCTAGGCGGAAAGTTCGAACAACCTACTCGTGACCACACGCAGAATACAAATGCAAATATCTCGGTTAATATATTCAAGATACAGAATAAATGTATAGAACAATATTTATAGTAAATTTAATTTTCAATAAAAGTTATTCTATAAACTATTTCGATCCGACGCATAATAACGGAGATATTTTGAATTTTCAAAAATTCTCCCCTCTAAACCCCGCCTCCCACTGGTCTGATTTCAGCCATTAACGAACTTGATCTTTCTTTTTACATAAAAACGAGTAAATATGGGGCTTGGTAACGAACTAACCAAAATTACGACCTTTAGAGCGTTAACAGACAAATATATATATATATATATATATATATATATATATATATATATATATATATATATATATATATATATAATTTTGAACGGACCTCATTTTCGTCATCTCCTGGGTAGGATCGATGGACATTTAAAGAAATTTTTCGAAACTCGCATCATGAGTACGACCTCAATAGCTGATTTCCCTTAAGGGAAATCTGCCAAAAAAAAAAATCCAAATCCTACTTTAACCTTAAATGATCTTTAACAATGAAGTGGACAAGGGCAAAGTTTGAAATAAAACTTCTCCATATATTCATTTTTGATTTAATTTATTTTTCAATTGTGCACTACATATTTCGCGTCACCCAGAACACCTCTTTTGGGAAAAAAGATAATTTCATTTGCTATTGGCGGCTATATGATCCATTAGAATGAAAAACAAAAGTTTTTATATTTGTTCCCGAATTTGGGTTCCGAAGGAGGGGGGGAGGGGACAACATGAACTAATTGTTAGTTGTAAAATAAATTAAATGAAAAATGCTTGTAGAAAGTTTGATTTGTAATACTATCATCTGCTACTTTAAAAAATATTCTAAATATTAACTTTAATATCAAAATAAATTTTGGCAGGGAAATGCATTCAGAGCATTAAAGCCTAAACGCTTAAAGAAGAAAACCTGCTGTCGCCTTATCAATCTGATTTAACTGATAACGTACTGCACAGTCAACCAACCTTCCAAACAAGGTGAAGGAAGGTCACTGCTATAAGGGGTTTAGACATACTCCTCCCAACATCCTTTGTCAAAACTCATCAACTCATCAATCTCAAAAATAGAACATTTTGATTAAATTTTGGATGATTGAAGTTAAGAACAGAAAATCTTCTAATCCAATTTCTTTCTCAGTCATTGATGTCGGATGTATATTCTTGTGTAATTGGAAAATGGTAGTTAAAACACTGCCATGAATACAATTTCATGATTACTCTTCCTCATGAGTAAAATTGATTTGTTTCAAGGAGACATTTGACATGCAACTTCTCGCATGTTGCTTCAAGGAGCAAATTGACTAGAAAACAACTTGCCTTCAGTGAAGAACAACAAACATAATTAAATGAAAGTGTTCATAAGACTTAAAATTGAAATTAACATAAAATATAGTGTTGCAATGAAATATCCATTATTGTCAATAGTAATTAAAATAAAATATTGTTTTTTTTTATTTGGGATCCTGTGACCAAGAAAAAATGAGCGTACATGCAAGAAAAAAGGAGTCAGTAAATAAATAAAACTTATCCTAAGTTCCCTCATATTTTAAAGTAAAAATTTTGATAAACAAATACTCAAAAATATGAACTTGAATTAATGAGCATAATTCGTATTCCTCAGTAAATTGGGGCATAAAACGTAAGACGACAAACATAGCCGGCCTTAAAAGCCTAAATCAAAAAAATATTTTTTAAGCACAAAAATGAAAATAACATCAACAACCATACATAGTATTTTTAACGTTTCTCGGAGAACATAAACATATGACAAAACATCTTATGCCTATGAAGAAAAATGCAAATTATATATTAAACGTTAGATACTCCTAATCATATATTTCTGAACCATTAATAATAATCGCCTCAAACGAACGAGTAGTACCACATTAGTTTATAATGGTGTATAATTTTATAATAAACTTATACTATAATGTGTATAATTTCAGCATAAATTTAATGTGTATAAGTCATAAATTAACTTTGCTAAAGAATCATTAATGACTTCATTATTTCAATTTGCAAGGAAAGCCTTACTTTTTCAGATGTTAATGTTTCGTGTAGCTCAAATAAATCTTAAACTAGCATCGAGAAGTTAAATATCGTTCTAATTCAAGGGATTATGAAGTACCATTAGGGGATAATTGTTTAAAGCTACTGGGCTATATGGCTCATATATCAGACAAATTTCAGTGGAATAGCATAATAGATACCTTAAAATTCGCTGAAATAATGTTTACAATAAACTTAACTGTGTAAAAAAGTTCAAAATTTTAAATTTACAGCCGACCTGCACTAATCAAAAAATAGGTAACCGGCGATCAAGTATATTACATCTTCTGACAAATTGAGAAATATATTACTATCTGTTGTAATTACAACGAAGTTCAGAAGCCGATTTAGTTAATTATGTGAGTGTAAACATTGAAGCTCGTGCTACAGAAACCTTCCACAATGTTTCGAAAAGTCAAGTCAAAATTGACCGTACTTGCAGTTGTAATTTCAAAACAGTGGAACTGTTGTAAACGATTTTCAAACAACATAAAAAAAAAGTCAAATAACAATTGTAATTAAAAATCTTATAGAATTAATTGTTATTGGATTGAACTCTAAAAATAATAAATTTAGAAAAGAGGTTCGAATTGTTTTTAAAAGTTTGGTCGAATGTCCTAATCCTACTTTCCTCGAGTGTGAGAACCCAAAAGTTTTAGCAATAAAACACCATGTACGTTATTCTAGTATGCCAAGGTGCTGTCTTAAGTTTTTCACACAAAAAAAAAAAGAAAAAAAAAAAAAAGAAAGAAAGAAAAAAGGTGAAACAGCTATTTATTGTTAATAAATAATTATCTATTTACTTACTATGGCCTTAGTGGAGCTTTGAGCGGCGGTTAGCCCCGCTACGAATACGACGGCTGCTATCCTGATAATCATTTCCCGAGTTCCGATCTACACCTCCCCTGAGCGAAGACTGCTAGTAACTGAGCCGGCACGTAGTGGGGACGTATCTATATATCGCTATCCCCACTCCTCGCGGGCTCTTATCACTCCAGCACTGCTTTGTCTCTTCAATACCTGATAATGGGCTTTGTTTTAGATCAGGCCACAGGTGTCCTATGCCTCTCTTTCTTGCTATGCCTCTAATTATAATAAGCCTTATCAAAATTGAAGCTAAATTATTTATTTTATGGTACTGAAACACTATATTCCCGTTACCTTTTAATAACTCGTTATTCTTTAGAGAATAGGATAATAGAAGAATATGAAGATTCTAAATAATACTAAGCACAAATTAATTAGTGCAATTTGTTTGGAATTTTCTGTCAACCCTAATTCGTGCATCACTACATAAATGATTGTTCTCTTTCAGATCAGCAATATCTTGAATTTAAACGTATTCAATTTCTGTAAACTTTAGTTTGATATAAATCATTTATTTAAGTTTATATGTTAATGAACTAAGGATATTCGGATCTCAGTTTTGTGGCTCCTCACAATTTATTTTTAAAAACGCTCAGTGCTTTCAGGAATTTGTGCTTTATTTTTTTTTGTAGCTCTGATGATAGGAATGTAAATTCCTGAAATTACTAAGTGTTTTTAAAAATAAATTGTGAGGAGACACAAAACTGTGTTTTGATTAACCTGATTCATCACCATCACCACCAGCAGAAAAAAAAAATAATGAACTTAATTATATAAACTTAAATTGTACTAGAGCCGGAATAAAACTTTTAAGTGCAATCAATTACTTATTTTACTATATATTAATTACTTATTATATATATATATATATATATATATATATGTGTGTGTGTGTGTGTGTGTGTGTGTGTGTGTGTGTGTTAAAGTGATTTACATAATATCTACTTTCAATTGAGGATTTATTTCTAGGTTAACTTTGATCTAATTGTCACCCCTTGAAGTTGTATATTAATGTTAAAGACGTTGAGTGCATTATAAATATTTACATAGATGTGAAGAAGTATTGTATATATCGAAAATACTTTTTCTCAATACAAATCTATCAATCACATTTCCTATTAATTTCCGCCCAGTTCTCTTATATTACTAGAAAAAGTAAATAAATCTTTCGCAGGAATAGATATAATTTTATTAGAGGTATAATCAAACTGCATAAATTATGATGAATAGCATTGGACTTTACACATTCCCTTAACATAGTGGTTTCTTCTTTGACATAAGAGAGGGTAGTCTGCTATATTTCAAAAATGTTTTAGGATCACCCTTTTCGTTACTCTGTCTCAGAAGAGCTCATGTTACCAATTATATGTCAACCATTTTTTTAAAAACTCCGTTGTTAAGTACAATGTTTTTTATAGTTAGGCCAGCGTGTCTATATTTCTGGCAAACCATTTGACTTTTCTTAAATGAGAATGTATTTTCACATTATATGAGTGTGCCAATGTACATATTAAAAGTCACTTAATTTAAATTCGTCTCAACCTCCAATAGGCGGACTAAACGAAGGACGGAGGGCTTAGAAAACTTTTGTCTCAATAACCCCCACTACCTCAAATAATTTTACCATTGAAAAGCTCTCTGGAAAAGTCAGTTTTTTGTTTTTAATTTTAAAATTACAGAACGGCAGATTCACGAATGACGAAATTAAATTTTTCCTAAGCCCACAATCCAATTTTTACTACCATTGGGGATAAGGTTTTGTAAATTTCCCAGCGAATGCAATTCTCTTAAGCTAAACATATTTTATCAAGAGTTTGAGATAAAGGCCCTTTTCGAACTTTTAACTACTCTTCTATATATTTTTTCCATATAATTGATTTTCTGATAAACTAATAGTAAATTAAATATGGCGATGAAAGTTCAGTGGTTACATATTTACTTCCTTTTTCTACATTGGCTAGTCATAACTGTGAACTTTTATTGTTTTCTTTCTGAAACTTGTCTGTCCATATTGCATTCCCCATTTAGTCTTTGATCACAGATATAGGCACTATCTGAGTTGACTGAATTATTATTATTATGCTGGTCAAAGATACTAAATGACGTAAGTCTCGAAACATTGATTTTGATTCTAGTGCTTCCAGAGGCCTCCTTGAAGGTAGAGTTTTCATATCCCAATCTGGTCTAAGTCTATCTCACTCCATCTAAAGATAACAAGCATTTGTTGTATCCAATAATGAATATTATTTTTAAAACAAAAACAGGCGCACACCGGCATAATTTCAGTTTTGTTTTATAACCCATTTCACTCATAATGTGTACTAAACACTAATAGCCGTATCCCAAAAATAGTTTTGTTATTTTTTTCCAGGTTTTTTGTTATCTACAGTTTGAAATATGATTGTCTTCATTTTTATAAAATTTACACAATTAAGGATACTTGGACATATTTTTTCAGGCTTTAACTTGTACTTTTATATTACAAATTAAGGAAAATTCATATATTTTTTTCATTCTTTACTTTTTTAACTTTGTGACATTACAAATGTAGATATGTTTTTAGCTAGTGTTTTCAATTGTGATTAATATTATATGATGTTAAAGTTTTCGCATTTCTCTCCCATAAACTTGTACTAAGTTAATACCAATTTTACACAAAATTCTAACTAATTATATAATTTAAACTTTTTCTATTCTTTCTTTATATATTTTTTTATTTCAATGGTAATTTAGTTGCATAGTTTCATTACCTTTGATAAAGCCTTAAATGTCGCTTTATAACAAAATATACATTTGTTTGTATTATTATTATTATTAATTAACGTCCACTTCTTGCTGCAATGACTAAATGGGGCAGACAGATTATCTACAGATTGACTCCCATTTCTACCCATGGTGGGAATAAGGATTTCTTTTATAGATTTAGTCTTTTAATGGAGGTCGATTGCCCAGACTGGAATCGAACTCGCAACGCTTTAACTCATAAGGCTGAGTTTGCCTGAGACACAAAAAATAAATTTAAAGTATTTTTAAACTTTATTACCTTGTGCGTAATCGAATTCAAATAAAATAAAGCACCAAGTGGCAGATGCTAGTTAAGTTATTTTGAAAATAAAAAAAATTATGTTTCTAGTGAAAGGTTTTTTGGAATATCATCCATTCATCCATTTTATTTGGTTGGAGGCTACAGGAGAAACTAAAAACATAACATCAATAATAAAGCAACAGAAGTGGAAATTATTTTTGAGACTCCTGTTAAATTTTGGAGTGCTGACTTCTGATATATAAACAAAAAGAATAAAATAGTTTTACATTAGTTCCTTACTAATACAGACGTATCATGGTTTTTGAACCGACATTGAAAGTTTGGCTGCTTCTCTCGCAACTTGTTTATATCATCAATATAAAAATAAAATTGTTTTATATTTATCTTTTTTTTAAATGAAGAGTCATAGCATAGGAGATAATGAGTAACATCTGGGCCTTTATTATTATAATCGGTCCTCTACCTACTGTTATGAAATCAACTTATAATTCATATACTGGACAAATCACCAATTGTCAAATGTAGGTCATTGACGTGGAATACTGTCATGTCACAATTATTCTTACATAACAGTTTTGCAGAGCAATTTACTCATTTCAGAGGAAAATAAGTTCTTCGATGAAATTAAAACGCAAAGGCTAGCTTCAAATTAGCCACACTTTTAAGACTTTTCTAATGTAAGTTTTTAAGATTATACTTTGTGGAACCAAGATCATTTATTAATGATTACAGACATATTCAGTGCTATTGGCGTAGTATGTTAAAGTTATGGCATAAGTGCTCCAGCACATCAAACCACACGAGTTAGTTAAAGTAAATGTGTTTATTCGTTTGGGTGAGTAGTAATTCCTTTATGTTTAGGTAGATATTTTGTTTTTTCATGTGCAGGATACATATAGCTTAGATTTATTAATACATTTAATGTGTTTAACGGCATTGCAGGTGTGTTTAGTACAAGCAGTAGGTTTCAATTTAAGTGTTGTACTTAATTAACCAATATATTTGATTTTTTTTAGTTTTCAGCATTCAGTGAAGCCCCGCTCCTACTCATGACATATTAACAATAAGCTTTATGAGATGACATTTATTCCACTCTATTGTTTTCATTGGTCATTTATTGTGTGAGTTTGACGAACAAATACATTGTGTGGTGAACTCATCAATTGGAATTTCTCCGTTATTAACTCGAAAATGTATATGAGATATTTATATGATATGTGCAGCACTTCAGTTCATAGACTAGGAATAGGAGGAAGGGGTTAAAGGAGAATCTCCTTTATCGATATTCAAAATATTGCTGTATTTTGGTATCAAGAAATTTTGTAGGGCCTTTATAAACTATCGATTTTCTAAAATTGTTGTTCTAAACATTTTTCCTTAGCTAAAGTTTTAAGCAATTAATATGGTTTTTACTTAAAATTAGAAATAAAAAGTATAAGGTGAGAGGAGGTAAGTAGTGTGTCTCACCAGCTAGTGGAAGTGTTCTTAGTTTACACACCCCCTGCGTGACAGACCTTTTCCATGGAAGAAATTATGATGTTCCCAATTCGTCGATTTCCCTTCAGGAAAAATTCCCTACATACCGAACTCTGTGAATTGAGGAATATTCACAGTGTCTAAAGGAGCTCCATGGGTACAAGGATCATAGGGTCAAGATAAGAGAATTTATTGTGGCATCTGTCCTTTTCAATTTAAAACATCCGCTTAGTAAAATAAAAAAAGTATGGGTGTAAAAATAGAAGCCAGTCCCAACAGTGTTAGATAAGACTGTATTGGAATGAAAGAAATCCTATGTCTGCTGCTTTGTAAAATAATTTTGTTTAATATATCGCCACTGGTTTTTTAGTTCATGAAATTTCACATTATGTTTGAGATGTTAATTTAATGTTATATTCATGTTATGTCTTTCCATTGTTGATTATTACAAATATGTTCTGCCCTTTATAGTAATTGTTGATGAAACTCTGTTCTAGTTTTCCCTTTCTGTATTTCGCGTCGTCAGTGCCCTGTTGACTTACCAAAAAACAAGAAGTAACCGATCTCTAACAGTTAAAAGTATTGCAGAGCCAAATAAATAACACAATCCTAAAACAATGAAACACTAACTTTCCTAAAACTAAATAACAAGAAATTTACATACAAATTGTCCTTTAATATTGTTTTCAGCAAAATTGTATTACATAACTTTTTTCGATAATAGAATTAATAACGGATCACTTTCAGACCTATAAACGAAAATCGACATTAATTTTTAGCAAACAAATTAAATAATACAATGTTCTATTGTCATTATGATGGCAGTGGTTTACATGGGGGCCATCTTGATTCCAGTTATTGGTTTATTCACTGCATTGTAGTAAAGATGTAATCAAAGGAAAACTCATTTTGTGACTGATGTTTTATCTTGTGATTTGCAGCCGGAACACGTGAGTAAAGATCTAATATTTGGCCATTATCAAGAAATATGAATGTTAATTTCAATCCTTTTGTCTTTTCTAAAAAAAAAAATTGAGTTTCAAAATGGTGGAAGACAAACAGGGAGAAGTTTATTTTTCATGGCATTAGTTTCAGAATGATTTAAGGTGCAAATTAAATTGTTTCCCACAAATTTAAACAGCTGGCTGGGTAATGTGTAATAGAATTTTTTGGGGGGAAAAAGTCATTTTTTGTGATTCTGGAAATTAGAGAGAGAGGATGAGAGAGTTTAACTGTTAAACCTCAATGTTTTGTTAGAAAGCATTTAGAAGCCGGAAAAAAACAGTTTTATAGAAAAATTATTTTTCAGATAAGTTCAGCAAAAACTCATATCATTATCTATTAACCAACTTTTCATTGATTGTTGAACTTTTGGTTAATTAATCTGACATTGTAGTTTCCATCATTATAAACTGTGTCTTTACATGACAAAAACTATAAAATTACCAAATTAATCCATGTATGCGTACTTAATGTATATGTAAATGGTACTCACTTTACGACACAGCGGTACTATGCAGGTATGTGGTTGCCTCAGAAGTAGCCAAAACTGGAATAATCAGAATTCTGTAGTATTTACATTGTAGATCGGAGGAAGGGACCGCCATGACCTTGGTGGAAGATCCATGCCTAACTGACCTGGAATTTCCTCTCTTTTTTCCATTATTAATTTTCTACTTAGACAAGGTCCTTCAATTACAGATTTTCTTTCGGTCTCGATTGACGGGTTCCTTCTCATGAGGGTCAACTTCTCTTCGACGTGAGCAACTAGAGTTTTTACTGTCGTTGCGCAGAATTGGGCTTCAGTAGGAAAAATATTCCATTAGTCTCATTCCGTTAATTCATTTCCGGGAATCTCTCGCCTGAATCACAATATGACGGCAATTTGAGTCATGAAATCCGCTAAAGTTTTTACGTTAGGAAATGATTTTCTTGAAGACACGCCATCAATAGAGTCTTTGCTGTCATGGTCGACAACATTTTATTAAGAAAAATTTCAACAATTATATAGGATAAGTATACAGATAAAAAAGAGACGTTATATGAGATGCGGATGTCCTGCTGAGACTAACATTATCATTAGTGGATATTTCATTTTAATTCATTTACAGGTTTAACAACATGGGCCAAACTAATTTATTTCAAAAATCTACAGATGCTCAGGTTATCTATGTGAGTAAGGCTTTATAACTTTTTATAAAACTTCACGTGGGAAATTTGCTTAGTTTACGCGACCCCTGCCTGACGGGCTTTTTATAATTAAGAGTTTACTATCGAGATTTAACACCGAACACTTGAAGTTTCCAGAACGCCAATATGGGACAATCCTAGATAACAATTTCCAGTCGGTGTGATTGACAAGATCTAGGATACCTGTTGTTGTTGGAGAAGAGATAATATCTGTGTTCTAATCGGCAAGTTGTAGGAAGCCCATTGTACCTGCCGATATACTGGGATAATGGTCCGCATCTGATAATATAAATAAATAAACCAAAAGTAATTACACCTGTAAAATTGGGAGAAGTATCAACAGACCCTATTATATATATATATATATATATATATATATATATATATATATATATTAGGCCTATTAGTGGGCAAGCCCACCTGCCCATATGATTTTGATCAACTGGCACTTCCTTGTAATATCACTCATTATATTATTGAATACATATGTAGAAGTCATAAAATTTTGTAATTCAAATTATGGATAATTAATATGTATAATCATATGATATTTAACTCACAACAACTACAACACAATTTAGAGTCACCATCACAAATTCACACAATTTCTAACGGAACATGGTCAGGACAGGACATTGTTTAACAAGATTTAAAATTCAAGACAATGACAAATTTACTTGCGATTTACAGACAACACAAACGTTTTTACAAATACTTTATGACTCTTCAACATTTAATCAAAATACATTTTAGATGAAATTTAATAATGAATATAATTTTAAAAGGAGGTAATTGGCCAGAACCACCTCATATTATATTAAATTAATATAATGAACTTATAAAGTTTATCGAAAGTATAGATATGGATGTACCAAAAATACTTTAGAATGTAAAGTTGATTGTGAGTAATGAGAATCATAATTCAATATATTTAGCTTACATAGATTCGCAAATTAAACATCGGTTGAGTTTAACTTTAATTGATATGTTTTTGTTCTTATTTTATTTATTTATTTTTTCATTTCATTTTTTAATTTTCTTTGTAATTATCTTAATTATTTGAATATTTTATTTTATTATTATTATTTCTTGTTTATAATATTTGAGTAGATAGTTGATTAACGTATATATATATATATATATATATATATATATATATATATATATATATATATATATATATATTAAAATAAAAATGTATTTAAACATAATCATACATGTAAAATGCCATGTGGCAATGGAACATGTATTCAAATAAATAACTCCTCATTGGGTTACTATGAGGAGAAATATAAAACAAAAAAAAGTAGGTTATTTAATATTGGTATTTTCTAAAAGAGTTGTTACACTTTATCATTATTGATAAATTGCGTTGCTTAATCAATCAATTTCGTGATTTTTATTCCATTAAAGAATAAGATACAAAAATATATAAAAGTTATAATAAAATGTCACTTAATATGTTCATGGACACACTTAGTTGTTAGTCAGCCACTTCAATTATGGCTAACTAATAACTGAGTTGAATCATGAATCGTAAAATAAAATGCCACTAAAAGAGATGTTCTGGCCTGAATGGTAAAATTTGTTCCACCTTCAATTAGTATTCTTCCCCATTGTTAATTTATACTCTATTGCAACATTGTACATTCTCAGGCTCTGTTGTTTCCCGCTAAGGCAAACCGTAATGTCGCACTTCTGTTTGTCCGTCTGTCTGTCACATACCTTATACCCTTCAAAGACGACTAATATTTAAGAAATCAGGCATGCATATGTACAATGTTAAAAATTACTCGCCAAAAATAATCTGATCCAATAATTTTGTGAGAGGCAAAAATGTTTAATGTAAGATGTAAATAAACATACTTTTATAGTTATGGCTGAGGAGCCATAAAAAAATTTTGTGATTAACCATTCATCACCCTCACCACCAGCTAAAAATAAATATGTTTTATATAGAATCAATCTTATTGCAAATTAAATTTACTATAAATAATGTTATGTAAATTTATTCTGTATCTTGAATATTAATCGAGATATTTGCATTTTTCTGTTTTCAGCTTCTGAGATGAGATCGGCTAACTTCAGGTCTAGTCGTGAGTTTCCGTCAAGAGCTAGTTCGGGCCGTTCCCGTAACTGTTTGACTCTCTATTCTGAAATTTCTCTATTGTAAAACTTCACGTGGGAAATCTGCTTAGTTTACGCAGCCCCTGCGTGACGGACTTTTTAAATCATGTGTATAATATCAACATTTTTTTTGTTAAAATTTAATTTCCTTTTTGTACGAATGAAGCTTACAAATAAATTACATTAAACCGCATCTTTGAATGGCACATATCCTAAAGCTAGTTGAAATTATCGGAATAAGTTATTATTATAAGTTTCGCCTTCAATATTGTGGAAAATAGAATTTCATCATCTGTGCAGTAATTCGTGAGTAGCCCAGCTCTGCCAGGACTAAGCTACGGACGAGGCAATCATCAGTTTCATAAGATATCTAATTAAATTATTAAAATTATTCTTTTCACTGGTTATTAAAGCCTCTTGCAAAGTTCTTTCCTCAAATTATCTATTGCCCTACCGTAGACGGCGTAACAATTTTCTTACCTTTTAGCAGAATTCCCGTAGGGGAAATCAGTTATTGACGTTGTACTAATGAAACGATTTTCGAAAAATTTCCTCGAATGTTCATCGATCCTACCCAGAAGAAGATGAAAATGAGGCCCGTTTAACTCTCTCTCTCTCTCTCTCTCTCTCTCTCTCTCTCTCTCTATATATATATATATATATATATATATATATATATATATATACTAGCTGAGATACCCGGCTTCGCTCGGGAATTCATTTGGGGCTGAATGTTGGTGGTATATTTTTGGCAAGGCTTTACTTTGCACAATATTATGACATTTACCCGTCACAGTGTTTAGGGTTAACACCCGTCGTTTATGTGGATTTGTTAATAATAAAATTATTTTTTTATGCAAGACTTCACTGTTCTGCATATTGTCATATTTCCCGTTTCCTGTGCATTATGCATAGATTTGAATTATTAATGAGAAAATATTGACATACATTTGAATAAATTTTTTCATTTGAGGTACCTGGTAGTTCATATTGAAAAGAAGTGTTGAGAAAATTTCTCTAAATAACAAATTAAACAGCTTTTGTTATTTGCATATTTGCCGAAACCCCAATAGGAAATCACTATTTTAATTTCAGACCTCCCTTACAACTCCCACTCCTGCCCGTCCCTAGAAATAGTATGGCTTATTATAAGGAAGGCGTTAGTGCTAATTCAAATACCGAGTTTGGTTTACTTCGGTTGAGTCTTTTGTGCCAAATAAACTTGTGGACTCCCGCTATCGGTTTTAGCGTATAACTCATTTATACTTCCGTATACGGCAAAAGTGCATATTACAAAAGTTACTTTAAATAACAAAATAAACAACTTTTGTTATGTGCATATTTGCTGAAAAAGCAATAGGGAAAGAAATATCGCTATTTTTAATTTCAGGCCTCCCTTATAACCCCCACTCCTGCCCGTCCCGTGAAATGTTAGTATGGCTTATTATAAGTAAATCGTTAGTAATAATTCACATAGCGAGTTTGTTTTAGTTCGGTTGAGTCTTTTATGCCAAATAAAATTGTGGACTCCCGCTATAGTGTTTAGCGTATAATTCATTTATACTTCCGTATACGGCAAAAGTGCATATAACAAAAGTTACTCTAAATTACAAAATAAACAACTTTTGTTATGGGCATATTTGCTGAAAAAGCAATAGAAAACGAAATATCGCTATTTTTAATTTCAGGCCTCCTTTATAACCCCCACTCCTGTTCTTCTTAGAGAATATTAATATAGCCTAAAGTCTAAGTTGGGCTAGTAGTAATATACATACCAAGTTTCATAAAATTCGGTTTAGCCGTTTATGCGTGAAAAGGTAACAAACAAACAAACAAATAAACAAACAAACAAACAAACAAACAAACAGACACCAAAGAAACAAAATGCAGTTATGGTGTCTATGACATGTGAAACGAAAAGTTATCGTGAAATTTCGCGAAAAAAATCAATGTACAGACAGAGGTTACAATTTTATATATATATATAGATATATATATATATATATATATATATATATATATATATATATATATATATATATATATATGTTAATGCTCTAGCAGCCGCAATTTTTGTTTGATCGTTATGAAACTCGATATTTAAAAGTTTTATTCGATATTTAAAAGTTTTATGTAAAAATGAAGATCAAGTTCGTGAATGGCTGAAATCGGACCAAGTAGAGGCAGGGAGGGTTATGTGGGGGAATTTTTCTAAAATTCGAAATATCTCCGCTATTATACGTAAGGTTCTATAAATGTTATTATATCTTTATCTTGATTATTAACCTAGATGCTTGCATTTTGTAGTTTTTAGCAGTCACTAAACCCCCAATTTTATTAATGGCACTTTAAAAATAAGAGAATATATGATAAAATGTCTTATTCCAAGAATAAGTACCAAATATTGTTTTCAAAGGACGTTTATTATGTGAGATGCATACGATTATGACATCAATTAAGATTTCATTGACCACCTTCTGCACATCGGATTTTTTCTTAAAAGTAGAGAATATATGCTGAGAAGAGATTAGTTTCATTCCAACATGAGGGAAATTTGCTTAGTTAATGCAGATCCTGCGTGACGGACATTTTTTTATACAAAATGTTAGTAGAAGGATCAAATAAAGCCAGAAGGCAGATTGCATTAGTTCTAAAGTAGTGACCAGTGGGAATAGACAGAATTCCATGTTCACTCTCACAGCTACATAAAATATTAAGTTCCGGTTTAGGAACCTACAAAATTTAGAGAACTACAGTTTTGATGAAGAAGATCTGTATAATTATATAATGCAGATCTATTTGAGTCCAGGACTACTAATAATCTTAATATATATAAATCTCCTGTCACGATGTTTGTCCGCGATGGACTCCTAAACTATTATTTTATAAGATTATACCTATTATAATATAGCGCTCAGCTGCTATAAACTATCATAATACACCTTCAATAGTTGGTAAAGAGTTCTGGATCGAATTAATATTCTTCCGTTTTTCAACAAAGAGTATCGAAAGGGTAGTAATGTCGCAACACATTGCATCGTCACAATTCCAGCAAATGCATGCTTATTATTCCAAAGGCTCTTGAGGCTGAAGGATTTATGATATCAGGAGAATACTGAGCGAACAAACACAGAACACCTGAACACTTTTTCGCTTCTTATTTATTTAAATAGTTTGTGCATTTTGAATTACAATAGTTCCGATAACACCTGGTTTTAATCATTTAGTTCCCTTTATGCTCCATGACGAATAGTTTAGCCATCCTTTTCAGAGTTCCGACGCATTAGTATTCCGAAGTCTTCTCAGGAGGAATATACTGTTTATCTTCCTTCTGTCTGAATCATGGTCCCCCCCTGGAGTTTTCCATAAGTAATCGTACACCTGATTCTGGGTGAGTCACATTTCCAGGCATTATAGTAAAAATGCAATTAAAAAAGTAGACGAGTATTGTTTTCTTAATTTTTTCTTTTGTTCTCCCGAGACCGTGAGAAATCTTTCTCTAAGACTATGATCTATTAGCATTTTAAAGCTATAAAATTTCAATTGATTTATTGGAAATGCTAACGCTACAATCCTTATTGAGGCAATTAAAAGAATACTTTCGGTACTTATTTTAAGATTATCCTTAGAAAAGAACTTACTCCCAAGCAAAAGCCCAACGGCCAAAATAAATTTAGCCTTGAAAGTAAGCCGTTCCTACATAAGGGATTTTTTTTTTTTTTTTTTTAAATTTTCTGTCCAATTTATTATTTTAAGGCTAATTGCAGCGTAAGATGTAGAGGCTTAAATTAGTTTCTAGTCTACCCGTAGGTGGGGCTCAAGATGTCGATATGTTTTTAGTGTGCCTGAAATGCCTTTGAATTCACCAAGTCGTTTAATAATTTACCTTCGTCTCTATAAAAAATATTAATTATTTACACTTTTAGTCTTAAATACAATTAAAAGGATTTTGTCATTATTTGAACGCAAGAACATCGCTGGAGATGGATCACATAATCTAGTATTACATAAACTAAATATAGAAACAAAATTATATCAATTATCTATTTCAAGGACTCAAAGAAGCCGAGTGCATTTTAATGCATGCTCCTGCTCCGTAACACTTTGCTTTATATCAACCCGTTCTAACTCTAATCTTTCGAAAACTGATTAAACTGTCCACACTTTTGCTTAAAGTTTATAAGTATTCATATCATGATTTTCACTATTACTGCCACTTTAATTCATGATTCTGCAATTTCATTGATATTGTCAATTTAATTGGTAATTTTGAATCAATTATGTTACTGCTGATAAACTGAATGGATTGTCTGAAGTTACAGACCTTCCAGCTTAAACAGTTTAATTAGCGAGGTCGTCAGTAAATAACGTACTTGAATAGTACGGGAAAGGAACACTCAGTTATATGCTGTGGAAGAGCATTAAGACCTATTCTGTGAAAACTATGGCTAATATGAGAACTAAGGTATAGCTAACAGTGCAAAAGCAGGACTTCTTGGGCACATCCTTTGTCGGGTATACCATTGGAGAAATATAATGTTATAATTTTCGTGTCGTAAATAAGTAATAGGGACAACTGATATGTGCAAGCTACCACTAATCAAGCCATAATAGGCTTATTAAATTTGCCCAAGGCCACCCGTTGGGAGTGCGGCCCAAGACGGAAGTTGTGATTCCAATGCAGAGCGAGGGGTCAGGAGGGTCCTTGGCGACTAGGAAGACGCATGGTGCAGAATGAGCAATGACCCAGATTTACATGTACACATATCGGGGAGACAGGCTCAGCAGATGAGCTGTATCCTAGGTTAGCGGGACTAGCACGGTGTTTGAACCCGACTTGTAAAGATGAACTGTTAGTGGGCTCCTGGAGCGGTCGTTGTCTTAAATGTCGGTTGAGGGGGAGGGGTCTCCTTTTTCTTTTTCTTCCAGCTATTCCAATTGTGTGGGAGAACGGGTCGCTCGGCCTGTGGGACTCCACAAACCAATGACGCACCGCTCAGTCACCTCTTTCTAATCATAGTCATTCAAAGAAAGCCTTTCAGCTGGCAATTAGAATTCCTCGACCACCTGTTGAAAAACATGGCACTAATCTGGTTGACATCTACTCAAATGGAAAATAGGTCAAACGTTTTGAGGTAATTCCTTGTTAAATGTTTCTATTTTTTTCCCCGTAACAGTACCATATGAATATTTATTCATTTTGTTAATGCTTGGCAAAATATATCATTTTTTTGAGTTAATACTAAAAAATATTTTTTACGAGTCGTTTTATTGGCATTTCACAAGGCCCATCACTTTCTTTGGGGAGATATGAAACCCAAGAGGCACCTTCACTTATTATACTTGTTTTATGATCGGCAAACTGGAGTAATGATAATATTTTGATAACGGTCATTTTGGTGGAAATTTGGTAATTTACTTCTGTCAAGTCCAAGTGATGATCTATGATCTTCAAGGGTTCGGGATCAGGACATCTGCGTCACCATGAATGAGTCAAATTATACCAGATTTTGGGTGCTAGCTTTGAATGTTAGCTTGGAAACATCATTATTTTGGTTGACTGGATAAGATGAAGAAGAACGATGATTCCTTTAAATTTCTTTGGCAGCTCATGTCTGGCGTAAATCCAAATGGGGAGGATAGCAATATGGAGGATTCAATAAGCCGTTTCTGGATGACAGTAATGCTTTAAAGGAGTTCTGTTTTAAATATGAGATTTACGAATATATGATGAAGTGGCTAATAGGTAAGATAGATGAAAACAGATTGAATTCCCCAAATTAATAGATCCAGAAGGTCGTGGAGAAAAGTGGGAGTTTACAGGGAAGGGACGAACTAACGAAGGGGGTGAAGGATATATAAATAGTGGCTGGAGATTTATTTTTATCGTTTACGCTATTTTACTACCAGAATGCTCTAGTGGGTGCAGCTTTATCTAGAGGGTCTAGGAACCTATTCAGTTAAGGTCGTTCGAAACGTCTATGGACTTTAACCCCACCACAACCGGCTGACATGATGCTCCATGGACAACTCCTTGTAAGTTGTCCACATGATGGTGGGATGCATGTGAGATTTGATTACTTAGTACGTAAAACCTTCTATCCCAAGACCCCCATTGGCGGGTAATGGCCTCCAAGATGTTATGATTCTCAATTCTGAACGAGAAGAATTCACGAATTTTACAAACAAAGACATTTTATATAAGTGTCTTTGTTTGAGCATAGTTGGTCTTAACACTTGAGTCGCAGACGGATTTGCATTTGGGAATCAACATGACGTCTATATTATACCGTATAAACATCTAATCACGAAAATGAACGTCTCGTTGTTAAATATGCGAGAGTTTGTCGCTGGGATTGCGGGGGAAGGAAAGTCAAGGACGTCCCTGGTCGCAATAACCCTGGATCAATGTTTACATTTCAAACGGAAGACTAGTCAATTTTTTTTGTACAACAGAAAGGTGACCTCAGCCTCTCATGCTTACCGTAGAATTTTAAATTTCAATTTGGGGGTGGGGGGCAGGACAGCGGCTACATTAACTGAATGTATTAAATATTCTTTACGCCCCGGAAAAACGATATTTTCTGACTTATGGAAAACAGACCAAGGACTTCTTAATAAATATTGGCCCTTAAATGAATAATTCTACGAATTGTATATTATTTTTTATTGTCATTAGGCACCGAACTCGTGAATTAAGCTTTCATTTTTGTTTACATTTGAAGCTTCTGAAATGAATTACTTTAATCATCTGTTCTTCACTAGCATTAATTTAATAATAAGATAAATCAATCTTTTAGAAATAAGTAACTTGTGTGGGTAATGTAAAAAAGACTCCAATCTGGAATGTGCCTTTCTCATGACAAATTTGAAATCTTCCTGAACACCGAAAGGGCTCAGGTTTGCCATGTGAGTTAAAGCCTGGGCCTTAATCTCACATGGTAAACCTAGAGTGGCGAGTTACTGGCAATACGAATTTATGAAGATTGTCCCGCCCTGAATAGGAAAGGGTGGTAACCTGTAGATAACCCGTCCCAATTAGCCCTGATAGCAAAATGTGGACTACACACCGAAAATTCAAAGTATAGGCGTTATTATGTGTTGGAGCGAAAAATGTTATATAACTAAACTAACTCCAATATTAGCATAGATATTTGCATTTTTTAATTCTTAGCCTGCAGTTAACACCCACTCTTCCTTATTCCACATTAAGAATAAGCTAGTATATCACAAAACGTCTTATTTCAAACATAAATACCACATACAAGTGAAGAATGAGTGGAGTATACAGAAAAAACTCGATATACAATAAATCTGTCTCATTAAATAAAATACTCACTCTCACCCTGGCTACAGAAAAGTGTGATAACCTGTAGATAACCCGCCCCAATTAGCTACAGTAGCATAAAAGTGGACTATCAAGCTTTTATACTTGTTAGTTACAATAATTGACCTGTGTGTATTTTCGTATAACATGGCATTGCTGCTTGTGGGAAATATGCTTAGTTTTTGCAGCACTTTTTTTTTTTTACATTACCACCCGTTTGAACACGACGAAAACTAATTGACTGAAAATAATAACAGAAGTTTACTTTTATATTAATTACATTTATATTAACAGGCTTGGAATTAATCACTATTAATTTTCAACATAATCAATTAAGTCATTGTTTCGCCTAAATGTTTCCTTGCTTTATAGTTTAGAACTGTTAACAATTTTTTTGCCTGTGAAATACGAAATAAAAACATAAATACCATAAACATTAAGACTTGGAAATATCAGTAGCCATTAAACTCAATTAGTCCCATAATTGGAGTTACGTCATTGTCATCATTGCTGGAACACCGATATTGTCTGGTAAAAATTCTATTGACTCATGTGTTAAATGCATGTAGTTGAAGCTCTTAATACCTATTGTATAAGCAACTGAGTTGAAAAATCAACAACCACTTAAAAATAGTATTTTGAAGGTCTCAATGGTGAATAATAAACCGCAAATTGAATATATCTTTTTATAATAGTTATTTACATCTCTGAATAAATAAGTAAATTATTGGGAATAATTCCAGAATACACACGTTTCTCTAACAGAACTTGTTAAGTCTTCTATAACCAACATTATGAACTACATTGAATGAGTGTTTAATTAGGTAGTTGTACCTTCCTTGTTCCATCATGTAAGACTGACTTATGATTTCGATTTCTTTAACTTCAATTTTGGTAGCAGAAATATTTCAAGACTGGAAGCTCCACAAATGACAATAAATTCATTTTATAACTACATCATTTCTAGTACACAGAATCAAACGCCATAAAGAGTGAATTTATAACTATGAAAACGTACAATATCAACGATAGAACTACAACAGTTTTTCTGCAGCGTATGTCTTGAGGAATATATGGCATCTTGTAGGTTATTCAGGTACTTCGGCAATTAACTAAATCCGAACTTTAAAGAAATATTTATCTTCAATTTATATTCCACAACAAATCTTTCTTACAATTGATGTAAGTTTCAAATATCACATGTGATTTTCTTGTTATTTTATCCGACACTGGTTTAGCCATGTGAGTTAATGTGTTGATCTTAAAACACATGAAAAAATCTATAGTCAGGGTTAGAAATGTAAATATAGAGTAAATCTAGGGGCTCCGGTTAGCCATGTGAGTTAAACCGTTGCCTTTAATCTCACATGGTAAGCCTAGAGTGTCGAGTTAGATTCCCGCCTGGACAAAGGAATTTATTTAGTGACGGAATTCATTAAATAAAATGCTGACTGCCACCCTGGCTAGAGAACGGTAGTAACTTGTAGATAACCCGTCCCAATTAGCCTTAGTTGCAAAAACTGGACGTTAATAAATAATTTAATTTTAATGGAGAATAAAAAAAAAGAAAATGAAAATATATTTTTATAATAGTTATTTACATCTATGAATAAATAAGTAAATTATGGCGAGAAACCCCAAAATACATACGTTTCTCTGACAGAACTTGTAAGTCTTCTATAACCAGCATTATGAACTACATTGCTTCGTGGTGTTTAATTCGTTAGTCGTACCTTGTTCCATCATTCAGTAGACCATTCGGTTTAATATTTACTTCGAAGAATAGCTTATGATTTCCATTTCATTAACTTTAACTTCGGTAACAGATATATTTCAAGAATGGAAACTCCACAAATGTCAATAAATTCATTCTATAACTACATCATTTCTAATACTCAAAAACAAACACTACACTGAGCGATTGTAATACTATGAAAACGTACAATATCAGAGATAGAACTACAACACGTTTTCTGCAGCGTACGTCTTGAGGAACATAAGGCATCTTGTAGGTTATTAACGTAGTTCGGCAATTAACTAAATCCGAATGCTAAAGAGATTATTATCTTCAATTTCTTGGGCGAAAAAAATGGTTCCTCACCCAAAAATCCTTACTACTTTTGTTGTAAGATTCAAATATCACATATGATTTCCTTGTTATTTATTCCGACACTGGTTGTCCATATGAATTGATGTGTTGGTCTTAAAACACATGTAAATCTAGAGTCGGGGGTTCATTAATTTAGTGACGGGCTACAACATTCAAAAAATACAATCTTCGTTAGAAAAGGGCTGAAATCAGTAGACATTAATGAATAATTTTTTTTCTATCAAAATATCCCATTAATCAATAAATATTTACTAATTTCTAATAACATACTACTAAATCTACTAAAATACATGGATTCCGTATTCCGAGTTGGTATTCTGGCAGGCGGAAGTGACTTCTGATGTAGAACTCTGGCCAGTCAAGCTCCAAGAACCGTCAGGTCAACATCCAGGACCTTCGGGCACTGACGATGATCCACTGCATCGTAAGCGCTCTGCCGTTTTAATAAATTGATATAGTGGAAGCATAGTTTTCATCCTACCTACTTCAGAAGTCACTTCCACCTACCAGAATACCAACTCGGAATATGGAAGCTCGGGAAGCTCAACTTGGCATCACCTATTGGCACGCAGTTACACGTAAGGCCAGTCTAGCTCCAAGAGCCTTAAGAAAGAAGTAAAAATCCAGTTATATTTCTTTAGTTGTTCGTTTATTACAAACCTCCTACTTAAGACTACTGGTTTTCAATTGAAAACACATTCCGGGAATCACCTCATCCTCCGCAACTAGACAGTTTCACTTTTAAAACTAAAAGAGAAATCCATTATTTTCAATGAAACTCCAACCCCTCTTTGTCTGAACGCTCTAAAATCCATTGAGGTAAAAATTAATATTCATATGAATAAATTTAAATAAGATACAAGTGGAATCCAGGTATAGGTAGGATGAAAGAATTGGCTACACTTCCACTATAACAAATTATTAAAACGGCAGAGCGCTTTCGATACAGAACGTCAGTGGGCGAAGGTCCTGGATGTTGAACAGTCGGCTCTTGGAGCTAGACTGGCCTTACGTGTAACTGTGTGCCAATAGGTGATGCCAGGTTGAGCTGCCGAGCTTCCATATTCCGAGTAGGTATTCTGGTAGGTGGAACTGACTTCTGACGTAGGTAGGATCAAAGAATTGGCTACGCTTCTACTATAACAATTTATTAAAACGGCAGAGCGCTTACGATGCACAAGGCCCACCAAGTGCTTTAATAACATGATTGCCCTGTCCATGTGCTTTGGTGTGGAAGATACCTACTCCAGCAGGTGTCAGGCGCGCCATTCGTAATAGTATATAGTCGAAATAGTATGACCCTCTCAAGATGGAGGCATGAGCATCGGACAGTTAAATTAAGGAAAATTAAATTACTGTGAAGGAGGAAGACTCCAATCAACCTATCTGCAATTCCTTTACTCTCGACGTCAATGTATAAATACGTCAGGCATCAGATTGTGTCATCCAATGTCCAATAGCCTTAACACGCTCCATGTTTTGCCCGGGAATGCCAATGTTCACTTTAACTCCAATCTTGCCAAAATGCGCCAATTGACTAGTACCAAAAACAATAATTCTTAATAGTATAAATTAATTAATATACTTAGGTAAACCAAAAAATAGAAAAGGAAACTTAAACACAGAATAAAAAATGTTAATGTAAAAAATTGTTTATAACAATAAAAAGGATTTGTATTTATATGGTTTTAACCTCGCACAGAGAAAAGCATTTCACCACAGATCGGCGTGAGCGACCATTGGCTTTCTACTTTTTTGAATCTACAGAAATTTCATCATGGACAGACGAGGAACAAACATAACCATTTTATTAGCTCTAGGCCTATAGCTTACAATAGACATGATATTGTCGAAAAGAAGGTATGCCGAGTCTATTTTTAAGTCGTTTAAGCAGCGTAAATTAAACTGATTTCCCACGAGTTGGTATAACACACTTGTGAACTCATCTTACCAGATATTTTCAATTTCTATGTATAAAAGTCCGTCACGCGGGGGCTGCGTAAACTAAGCAGATTTCCCTCGTGAGGTTTAGTAATAGATAAATCTACACACTGGTAACACAACAACACCGTGAATTAATACAAACCGAAATAAGAAATGTTTCATCCAATTTCAATAACCTGCCGACAGGAAGCGTTAGGTTAAAAATGTAAACAAACGGGTCGGCCCGCCTCACACCGGAAAGAAAAACAATTACTGAAATATATCTATATATATATATATATATATATATATATATATATATATATATATATATATATGCTTTTTACATAAAACAGTTAAATATCGAGTTTCGTAACGATCAAACAAAAATTGCGACCGCTAGAGCGTTAACAGACATATATACATAAATATATATATATATATATATATATATATATATATATATATATATAATTTTGAACGGACCTCATTTTCGTCATCTCCTGGGTAGGATCGATGGACATTTGAAGAAATTTTTCGAAAATCGTGTCATGAATACGACCTCAATAGCTGATTTCCCTTAAGGGAAATCTGCTAAAACCAATGAGTAGAAGGGGAGGGGGTGGTGCTCTTAACACTTGAGTAAAATACGTAGAACCACAATTGTAGAACATCAATATGGTTCCATAACATTATACAATCCTATTCATAATAAAGGGGATATTTTGAATTTTGGAATCCTTCTCCATCTAAACCCCCCCCCCCTATTCCATGTCTGATTTCAGCCAGTATCAAATATGATCTGTAGTGTTGACAGAAAATGTTAAATATCGAGTGTGATACACATCATATAAACATTTACGAGTTAAATCATAAAATATTAATTGATGACTTCATCACAGATGGTATTTGCATGTATCTCCCAAAATATCCACTACTATAACCTGACTCTGATGATGTGAGTATGCCCTTTTATTGATTCCAATTAATTGGTTCCTCTACCGACCGGAATCTCAAGAGAAAGTCAATATAACTAGTGGAATCCTTTCCGAAGACCAGGGGCAATTGAGCCTCTCTGAAGATGGAGGCATGATCCTTCGAAAGTACTAAGGAACTTAAAAAAAATCCGTTACGCAGGGGCTGCGTAAACTAAGCAGATTTCTCATGTGAAGTTTTACAATAGAGAAATCTGCATACTGGTAACACAACACCACCTTGATTAAATACAAACGGTAATGAGAAATCTTTCAGTTAATTAAAATTAATTTACAACTGAAACGGCTTCTGAATTGTAAGAATAATTTATATTTTATAACTCAAATTTTAGTAGTCCAAGAACTAAAGAAGGGGGGGGGGCGGATGAACAGAACGTATTTGCATAAATGTCACAAAGTAATGAAGGTTACGTAAGGTTAGAAGAAGCTTCCACCTGAGCCGAGGAGTTAAGAAAATGGCCGACCTAATCCGAACTATAACCGACCACGTGTCCCACAGACTTCATAAAAATGCAAATATCTCGGTTAATATTCAAGATACAGAATAAATATTACATATAACAATATTTATAGTACATTTAATTTGCAAAAGGAATGGTTCCATACAATTTTTTGATCCGATGCATAATAAGGGAGATATCACCAATTTTCGAAAATCCCCCCTCCCTCTGGTCCGATTTCAGCCATTAACGAACCTGATCTGTATTTTTACATAAAACGGTTAAATATCGAGTTTTGTAACGATCAAACAAAAATTGTGACCGCTAGAGCGTTTACAGACAAATATATATATATATATATATATATTTATAAAATTTTGAACGGACCTCATTTTCGTCATCTCCTGGGTAGGATCAATGGACATTTGAAGAAATTTTTCGAAAATCGCGTCATGAGTACGACCTCAAGAGCTGATTGCCCTTAATGGAATAAATAAGCTTCATTCTTCAAAACCTTCAAATAGTTTTTGCTATATCTGGACATAAGTTTTTTAGCAAAAGTATCATTTTACCGAATTTTAGCTGATTCTACAGTAGGAAATTGAATTATTGCTATTCCTTTATTCGTTTCAAAGTCGTTTTTTTGTTTATTTTGTTCTTGTTGTGTATACATTCTAAATACAAAAACTTCCTTTATAATGGTAAATATTGGTTTTGCATTTTCCCTTTTCTTTTTTTTACATACATAATTTTACATTGATTTTAAGTTTATTTAAAAAAAAAAATTTAATATTTATTAATTTCAATGCATTTATAGTGTTTTCCAAAAAAAAAAAAAATAATATAAGTAAAAATTGATAAAGGAAAAAGGGAAAAAAGTAGTCAAATTCTATTATTTCTTATTCAGTTTAAAAGGAAAGATGAATACGGCATCCAATAGTTTCACAACTGGTAGAAGAATCTGCTTGAAACTACTGATGAAGTGAGTACTAAAATTGTGCTCATCACAGTTCCCAGAGACATCTTACTAACAACACTTTATTTAAATTTCTCCGGTTTCCGGAATCACCTTCATATCTAATACAATAGAGTCCAGCAAAGTGATTACTATACACTCCAAAAAATATATACAACGATACCCTCAGTCAAGAATTGTCTACATACTACAATATGATAGTCCGTAAGTTCTTTAGTTACCTTTGATCTTGCCGCCGAGCAGAGTGGCGCAGTGGAAGCGTGCTGGGCCCATAACCCAGAGGTCCGTGGATCGAAACCACGCTCTGCTAGCATACTTTTTTTAAACTGATTACTTATAATTCCACCAAAATTTTACTTTCAATTAAATAGCGCCAGTAATCTGTAAACCAATTAATGGGTAAAAAAAAATATGAATGCACAGAATTGTCTTACTGCTAGTCGCTTCTGGACTAGTAATCAACCTTTTTTATAAAGGAAATTTAAATTGACTTTTTAACTGTAATAATTAACAATTTGTTTACTTAAATTTCTGAAAATGTTAATTCTATAAACCATTATGATCCTGAACATTAGCTCAATAAAATTATCGTAATTGGGAACTTTGGTTCTACTTTTTTAATAAAGTTAATGATTTCATTCTGCAATATACCAAAACAAATTTAAATTATATGATCAATACCAAAAAGAAAATAATTACTGTATTTTGACCCCCCCACTCAATTAACGTGTACTTAAAGAAAATTGTGATTTTTTTTAATAGGAACATTCTGGATATTTATGAATGCTTCTAGTATGCGGAAATTGAATAAACCATAACCCTGTTTGAATTTCCTTATACATTTTTTTTGCTGTATACAAATCAAAGTTAAATCACCTTCGTTTATCATCAATGAAAAATTACCATGGTTAAGGACTCGTGTATGTAAAATTCTATTAAACTACTCATAAAATGAATTGTTTTGGTATCTGTAGGTAGAAAGTAAAATCAAATGACAACTTTTTTGATGAATTTTATAAAATATTATAGACATCATTGAAACAACATCGGTGGATTTGACAGTGTACAATTGTAGCCATTATATAACCAGGCATTGTGGGTTCGAGGCTAGATATTCTGGATAATGTTTAGAAAAAAAACAACAGAACTCGTGCGCAAAACTCGAAGAAAACTCTTTCATTCATAAAAAGAAAATAGAAAAAAGGAGAATGTAAACTGGTATTAATAAATCGAATTATTTGTCAAACATTTCTATTTCTTTATATATATATATATATATATATATATATATATATATATATATATATATATATATAATATAGATGTACAATATTCAGTATTAGATCTTTACTCTTGCGACTCTTCGTTCAGTTTTTCATTGCCTATTACCATTAAGCATTGATCACTAACACCCGAAACCAAAGAAGGAAGATGAGCAATTTAGGTATTTTCATTATCAATATAAACTTACTCATTTCATAGAGTAATTGTCAGCATTAACAGTCATTATCACTGGCTATGCCTATTCACACCGGCTGAACTGAGTCAGTACTTGATTCTCGGAACAGCCTACTGTAACAGTTGATTCACCTGACCCTGTATGCCGAAAAGGAAAGCAAAGAGGAGGCGTACAGATATTGATGATCGGCTGGTACAGTCATTTTACTTTTAATTTATAAGTTTACATTGAAAGTTCAGAACTTCTCTCTAAGCATGTTCCTCCAGTTGCATTTCTTTATCTTCGCCATTCCCCCTCCTTGTCAGAATTCTCACTTACCACATATCAGTTGGGCTAGACTGAAGGGTATATTAAAGTTGTAAACTGCATACTTGTACTCGCTAATAGTCTATTAGTCAGCTTACACAGGCTACGGAGGGATGGCTATCTAACAACTCTGGCCTTAAAGCGAAATTTCTCATGCCTTTACAAGTGTGAATGGCATTTTTCTGATGATGCCATTATTGCTGGATGCAGAAGGCAATTGGAAACCAATGCATGTCCTTGTGACCCTATTATTCCCTTTTCGGTCCCGTGAAAATCAGGTTTACCTGTTCACAAGACCAATTACCAGGTGTAGCCTATAAAAGTCCGTCACGCAGGGGCTGCGTAAACTAAGCAGATTTCCCACGTGAAGTTTTACAATAGAGAAATCTGCCTAATAACAACTGTAGTAGTTAGTAACCTCTAAACCTAAAACATTATTTAGGGCGTAATAACCCAATAGTTTCTAGCCCCAAAAAACAGTTAACCTAACCTCTAAACCTATTCACGAGGGACGAATAGTTAAGGAAACGCCCGCCAGAGCTCTCGGCAGAAAGTCCGAACGTAGCCTACTGGTGACCACACGCAGAATACAAATATCTCGGTTAATATTCAAGATACAGAATAAGTGTATATAACAATATTTATAGTAAATTGAATTTGCAATAAGATTTATTCTATACACTTTTTCGATCCGACGCATAATAACGGAGATATTTTGAATTTTCAAAAATCCCCCCTTTTAAACCCCCCTCCCACTGGTCCGATTTCAGCCATTAACGAACTTGATCTTCCTTTTTACATAAAACGATTAAATTCCGAGTTTGGTAACGATCAAACAAAAATTGCGACCGCCAGAGCGTTAACAGACAAATATATATATATATATATATATATATATATATATATATATATATATATATATATATTTATTCTATAATATATATATATATATATATATATATATATATATATATAATTTTGAACGGACCTCATTTTCGTCATCTCCTGGGTAGGATCGATGGACATTTGAAGAAATTTTTCGAAACTCGCATCATGAGTACGACCTAAATAGCTGATTTCCCTTAAGGGAAATCTGCTAAAACTACATCTTTGGCAAGTCCTGCTAGGTGCCTGCCCCTTCTGGTGTACCGTTCAACAATTTTTTTGGCAGCCTTCCTTCAAATTTACCTAATCGCTCCAGGGCATTCTTCTTTGTAACGATGTTAACATCAGGTTTTCCGCTCAAAGCAAACTGCGATTCCCTATGAGTACTCCAATTATTTTTCATTTGTAATGGATGGGGTTCCATCGATATATCTCCATTATTATACGTCGGATCAAAATATTGTATTGAACTAATCTTATTGTAAATTTAATTGACTATTAGTATTGTTTTTTTAATTTACAATTGCTTGGAGGATTATTCTCATGGAATTGGGGTCCGCTTATATAATTTTGTTAATCTATAACAGTTGCTTTATGATACAAATATTGATTACATGTGATTAATAACAAGTTTTTGAATTTTAAACAAAAAAAGATAATAAAAATAAAATGATTTAAAGCAACCATAAAACATATTTTCTCTAATATGGTTTAATAACCAGCTAATGCTGGGATTTTTTAGTTTTCAGCCTTCTAAAACCCCCACTCCTACTCAGGTCATAATATCAATAAGCTGTCATAACACGACCCTCTTTATTCTAAACTTTAATTGCAAATATTGCTTTCATGAGAACTTTATAACGCAAATTATTTGGGTGATGACATCAGCAACTAAGATTTTAGATTTCTTTCGAAATTCTTTATTAGATCTATACCATACTGGTGAACATTTAAATATTTCAGTCTTAACTGAAGACCATATTTCTTATTGGAATAAAATGGGCCAGGAATTGAGTCAGGGGGAGGGGGAGGGATGTCGAAAATTCAAACTATCCCCTTTATTATGAGTCGGATAGAAACATGTTACATAATCAACCTAGTTAAACTCGTAATTCGTACTCTACATTTCTTGTCCCATACCTTTTATTTTGTAACTCGAGTGTTAGCAGAGGTATACGAGCTTCCTTGTTTTCATTCTTCACTAAACTTTTTTTTCCACGAGTTTTTTTTTTTGCATGGAAATAGAGAATATTTGTTGCGATGAGATCACTAGTGCGTCTTACCTGCATGTGGGAAATCTGCTTAGTTTTCGCAGCCCCTGAGTGACGGACTATTTTCCTTTTAATTCATTCAATATTTTAAGAATAAAAATGTTAGAAGATTTCAAAGTTCACTTTTGGATACATTTAATATAAGAAATCATAAAACTTGTTGCTTGTACACTCAATATTCATTATCGAACAAATCCCATATTTTTTAAATTGTCTAATACTGTACATAAATAAAAATTATATGTTTAAATAGACTTACAATTACACTACTTCGTACTACTAGTATTACTCTTGATCAGTATTATTTATGATATATTTAACGTCTAATCTGTTATAGTAGTTCTGATTGTTAGTAGTATTATTTTCAAAATATTATAGTAATAATAGTAGTAATCCCCCAGAAGGTTATCCGGGCCAATGGAAGAAATTCCCAAGAACAGCTAACCTCATTTCATCCATGTCCACGTTGTTCTGGCACTATTTATCGTTCATTTTCGGAGTCTGAGTGAGTGCTCCCCTCTTTTAGCAGATTTCCCTTAAGAGAAATCAGCTATTGAGTTTGTACTTACGACGGAATTTTCGAAATTTTTCTTCAAATGTCCATCGATCCTACCTAGTAGATGACGAAAATGAGGTTCGTTCAAAACTGTATACATATATATATATTTGTCTGTTACCGCTCTAAGTCGCAATTTTTGTTTGATCGTTACGAAACTCGTTATGTAGTCGTTTTATGTAAAAAGAAAGATCAAGTTCGTTAACGGCTGAAATCGGACCAGTGTGAGGGGGGGGGGGTTTAGAGGGGAGGATTTTCGAAAATTCGAAATATCTCCGTTACTATATGTCGGCTCGAAAAATTGTAAAGAATCAATCTTATTGCAAATTAAATTTACATTAAATATTGATATATACATTTATTCTCTATCTTGAATATTAACCGAGATATTTGCATTTTTATTAAATCTGGGCGGCTAACGGACGGGTGACTTTCCCGCCAAAAGCTAGTTCGGCCATTTCCTAAACTGCTCGACTCTCGTGAAATTTGTCTACTAACATAAAACTTCACGTGGGAAATCTGCTTAGTTTACGCAGCCCCTGCGTGACGGACTTATTATATTAGATGCTATAACTACATTAAGTTTAACGAGACATTTCGAGGAGGTGGCTATGAGGTAATTATTTTACTCTAGCATTCTGTTATTTTGTTGTTTTAGAACATGCTAGCATGTTAATTTGAATTAAAAATACTTGTTGAGATAACACACGAAAAGACAGTCTTCACGAGGTTATGAAGAAGATCTACTATTATCAATTATGCTAAGAACAACATTCAAACGAAAGTAATAGTAAGTACTTTACTTATTAATTTTGATTCCATATTCTCTACATAGATTTCTTGGCCTCGATACTGATTCTTCAGAGGCGATTACCATCAGTAAATATTGCAAAAATGTTATACAATATCCAAGTATACCTAAAGTTCTGTATTCATCATGAATGTAATCTCTCATAACTATATTTCATTAATAAATGCGATTAGAGTTTATTAAAATAATATATAGGTACTTACAGTGATTGTTCCTCTTACACCATTGAAACGATATTCCCTCCATAAGTGAAGTGGAAAGCAATTTAAATAGATAGTAATAAAATATATTAATATAATATTGGTGCAGTTCGCTCTATATATATATATATAAAATAAAATACTCATATTTTTTAAGTTGAAGTTTTTAACTGAACTAAACTATTATTTTATATTTCAATTGAATTTATAATGTTGTATTATTCCATTTTTAGCGATGTCTGGTCAAGAGGAAGTTTTGATCCCAAGAATGAGGTTTGATGTCACCAGTCTAACTCACCTACGTTCAAATATTGGGTTAGGCAACATTCAACAAAAATGCCGCGGTTGTTAGATCTTTGCAGGGATATACATCAACATCATTTACGTCATCTCCTAGGTTGGATCGATGGACAAATGGAGCAACCCCTTTATAATTGAGTTTAGCGAACTGACCCCGCAGGCCAGGAGTGCCCTCAGTCTATACTGATTTTGAAGAAAACTTATACTCCAAACACATCCATACATGTAATAATAGCATTTTAAAGGTCGTGGCCATCCCGAGGAACATGGACTCAATTGCCTCCAAGACCAATGTATACAGATTTTTTTTCTGTGTCGTTGTCAAACAAGGGAATTCGTTTATGAGTTGATCATCCACCATGAGCATTTTACTTCCTTTCTTTACGCTATTAACATCCCCCTTTCTGTCACATGTACTTATGGTCCTGAGCATGATTCTAAATACCATAAGCTGTGTGGAAGAGTTAGTATCATAAGTAAGTACCTCTCAACATTAAGGGATATAAGAATTTTCACTGAAACTGGTAGTTTCTCTCGCTTACTTTAGTTCTAGTCTCGGAGAGTATGGAGTACTGAACGAACACTAATCTTGCCCAAAAACGCCAGTATACTCATATGACACCCTATGCGTGATCACTTCCATCTTTAGACCTCTGAATTTTTACTCCCAACTTTCTTCCCTAGTCTTACTTGAGAAGATATTTTCGAATAAGTCTTGCAGTACCGTGGTCTACCTAAGACATTCAACCATTTAAATACAAATCTACAATTGCGGAATGTACGACCGTTCCAAGAGTGTCTCGAGTCGTCAAAAAGTATCACACGAAACGAGGAAGCACAACTCGAGCAAACATGAACATCTGGTCAACAGTGCATTACAAACGTCCAAAGGAGTTGACCCGAAAAATCGCAGTCATCTGCAAATACTTTCGTGGGCAAAATTACGTTACTCATGACTTTGTCAATAGTCGCTGCGTCTCATAAACGTCTGGTCAAAGTTAACCTATTAATTGAGCCTCTACGGTCCACAGGGCGGTTCTACGAGCAACCTTGGTTTGATTTGTTCACGATTAACACGTGTAAAACGTAGGGACCATTTAAAATTTTACTAGTGTCCACTTCCCCCTCGGTTTCAATAATTAATCCTCGTTTATTTGTATTCTCTGCACGCCTTGTCTGAAGAACTTCTTCCAAGGGTCAAGGGAGTTCAGTACTCCAACTTTAACTTCCTCTTCTAACTAGAATGTTTAGGCTCTAGGTTTACTAGTTACTGAGATAACTCACTGGCAAAGATACACTACTTTAACGACTGTCGCAAATATTTTGTCATTGTTCCCTAAAGTCAATGAATCAACCTTCCCACGATTTTAAGCATAAGCCCAGAACATCTCACTGAACAAGTCCGGGACACTTGAAGCTGTATCTATACACTCCAAGCTAATTTTACCCCTAAACGACTAAAAGTGTAACTTTTGTAACGTCTAATTTGTGCACATTCCTTTTGGTTGATATCTCGTAAGAGTGAAGGAAGTAAAAATTATTTTATTTGCCATAAAAAAATATAAAAATAATGTTCTATTTCAAATAAAATCATTTTTAAATTTGATTATATGCACAAAAACATTTAGTATATTTAATTTAATAGAGCCACAAGGAGGTCATGTGGTGTCCAATCTGATTATACAGCCAGATTATTACTGAAATCAGTGAGTTATCAATCTAAATTTCACCTCGTTTATAACCTAAATATGTATTTACAGAACGACTGTCCCTATTCACAACGAAAAATTGTTTCTAATTCAGCCCAATGATAAATTAAAATTTCTCATTACAAACGTCATACGGATGATTCACTGACTTCAAGCAGTTATTTGAATGACGGCATAAGAAAATAAAAAAGATGAGTAGAGGTTTGACGAAAATGGAACCTGGGAGCCGATAAGAAATCTTTATCAGCTGTTTTAGAAGTTCCTTTGCAGAGGAAGATAACACCATGAATGGAGTTGTACTGATAATGAATTAATCACTAATTGTTTCGTTAATAATATAAAGGCAGCATACATTGTAGTTTAAATAGTAAATGTATGTTTACCTGACATTGTTTAAATCCGTTTCAACTAACTTCTAGAGTATTCGTCTTTACAATAATTTATAAGGAAATAAAAGCAGAATAAGATAATAACTTTATTTGTTTAAGAAAAGCTCCTCTACAAATAATATTTAGCATTGTTAACATATTACAATAGTTTACTCATAAGTAGTCACAGTAGTATACTCAAAGAGTCTAGCATTCCGCTGAACAGCACAGTTTTACCAATGTAATGAGCATTTGTTCCCAAAACGGAAGAAAATGGACAAAATACATCATTTCTCATGTTGATTAGTATTTCGGGAAACAGCTCAGTAAAGTGCTGTGTACAACTGATAAGAGAAATTTCACTCGTGAGAACCATTTGTATTTATCCTCAAGACTAAAGGTTAATAGTCGACTCAAACATTGTTTTGGTTGCCACTCTTCGGACAATTTCTTCCAATAGTTTATAGCATTCTGTAGGATGAGGGTCTTGTGTGGGAGGCGTTCTGTTTCAAGGCAAACAGCATAATATGCCTTATCCTTTAGCCAACGGTAATTTAAAAAACTCCTGTTGGGTTGGCTCTATACATTCTAAATTCCCAAGTCCCCCCAACCTCTGAAGCATATATAAAAGTGGACAAGCCACAGACTCGAACAAAGTAATTTTTGCGCCCCAATCGTCACTTGCGCTTTTCCACACAATTCCTAAGAACCTTGAGGATAGGATTCATGCAATTTATTTTAACGTTCAAAGGTAATAATAGTAACACTTTTCGATCTGAACCATGATTTTTTTAATTGAACACCTTCTCTTAACTTCCCTCTCTTTCTGGTTCTGTTAAGCCATTTGGCTGCATGACTTTTAGTTGAAACTCGATATTTCGTTTTGCAAAAATATTTAAATATTGAGATTGGTAACTATAAATACACACACACACACACACACACGCACACACACACACACACACACACGCACACACATATATATATATATATATATATATATAAATTACCTTACTCAATATTTAAATATTATATATATCTTATTTTCGGCATTTTGTCCAATAGTTCGGTGGACAATAAAGTTCTCACAAATACGTGTCAAGAGTTCAACCTCAACATCAGATTTCCCATATGAGATTCTTCAGGTTTTCTAATTAAAAAGAAAACGAGTCCCATTCCATAGTTCAATATGGAAAATATATTTGTCTAAATATATATAAGTATCCTGCCTCTCTTTGGGAACGTTTGACACAGTCCTTGCTTTTATCGCAAAAGAATATGCTACCAGCAGAATTTCATCTGCGTGAAGGATAATGAATTTTGTTTGTATGTATTCAACCCCTCACTCCCCTAACATATAAGACTTTCAAAGCATCTTGCTATGACAGCTAGCAAAGGTACTTAAGAAATAACTAAGGGGGTTCAGGTTGGCCCTGCGAGTTAAGGCGTTGGTCATAATCTCGCGTGGTAGACCTAGGGTGGCGGGTTCGAATCCCGCCCTGGGCAGTAGAAATGTATTTAGCGACGGACTCATTAAATAAACTCATTAAGCCCACCCTGGCTAGAAAAGGGTAGTAACCTGTAGATAACCCGTCCCGAATTGCCATAGTTGCATAAAGTGGACGTAAAAAAAAATAACTAAGAATATCGCCCAGGAGTACGCCTTTATTTAACTTTACGAAATTTTGCGATAAAGTATGCTTACTTTGAGATGAGTTGAATTCACTTTTCCTACTTCTAGGTGGAATAGAAATATATTGTGGGGAAATGTATTAGGAAATAAGATAACATCAAAATGTTTGAGCGTATGGGGTTTTCTCAAGAATCCGTTGGTGTAGGAATCCCCAAACTGATATCACTCCAGGCAACATTCATAAATTGATAAGATTATAACAAGTGGACTGATAACAAGTGGACCTGACGAGGCGTGGAGTAAAGGAACAAGAATGATTCCGCCTACCTAATATTAATGAAAATGCTTTAAATATAATAGTTGTAAAAATTGTTGCGTTTATTGGAACTTAGAATAAAATAATGTGTTTGTAATCCAACTTTATTGGAAAAAATGATAAATTCACGGACGGTTTATGCATGCATTCGGCAGACAGGAATGCAATCTTAGCTCCTCCGGTGCTGACCTATCCTAACAAACGTTTTACTTTTTTTTCGAATCACTAATTCCCTGCTGTTTGAATATCTTACATGACCTCAGATCTAAGTCTGATTTGCTTAGTCATTCTTAGATGTGTTCGTAAATCGGAGACCATTTTGTCGGGAAAAGTACTATCTTGCCCCTAGGACCAATCTCGCTCAAACTTCATGTAATGGTATTTGTTTTTATCTCAACCACTTTCAGGGCGAGGGTAATCTGTTAAACAACTAAAGTGTTAGCATTTATTTCACTACAAGTAGTACTAAAACATCCTGCGAAATAGCTCATGATGGGACGTGATATGACTGGAGATCCAAGCATAATACTGCATAGATGAACGTTGAATACATTCTGACCAATGATTTAGTCAATTAAGTATTACACATAGTGCAGAATTTATTACATTTATTGAACTCCACAAGTAAGGTAGGGTAATAAAATTATTAAGTTAACCCGTGGCACTACGAACTTAGAACAACACGTATCTTTAATCATATTTGTTAGTTTACGAATCGGATAAACACTACTAAAACTTTCTTACACGATGAGCAAAGATTACAAGGAGAATTTAAGCAATTAAAATAAACCACAGACAGTTAAAAAAAAATCCGTCAAGCAGTGGTAGCTTATACTTATAAGATATCCCATGTGCTGGTAACACACGACTTATCTCATCTCACCATAAATTCTATATTTCTAAGGAAAATTCCGATGAGTAGAAGTTGGAGTTTGCAGAAGGCTGAAAACAAGAAAATAAGAATAACTGTTAATACATGAGTTAACAATAAATACATAGATCACAAATTGTAAAACATCAATAACATTACATGATTAGTTACAATTTGTTTTTCAGATATGATTTATGAGTCATATTATGATACAGGAGAAAATTTGAAATTTCGAACCCTCTCACTCTCTAAACTCTCCGTAAGCCTTGTGGATTAGAGTCACTAATGAATATGAGCATTAGAGTTGAATTAAACTGTTATTAAAATATTGAGTACGGTAAACATCGAAGAAACATTTCCGAGTCAAACCGGAAATCTTAATAGATGACGTCATCATACTACGTATTTGCGTGTAACTAACACAGTAACTAGCATTGTGTGCAAGTATAGAACATCAAATTTACAATACGATTAATTCGGTACACTTTTTCAGTACGATGTATAATAACGGATATATTGTATTTCGAATTTCCAAAATTCACACCTCTAGAACTCCCCCCCCCCCACTTGTCAGATTTCAGCCATTAACAAACTTCGTTATTTTTTCTTTATTTATTAACGTCCACATTTTGCTATTGTGGCTAATTGGGACGGGTAATGTACAGGTTACCTCCCTTTTTTAGACAAGGTGGGGCTAAGGATTTTATTTAATGAGTTTGTTACAATAAATCCCTATTTGTCCAGGCAGGAATCGGACTCGCCACTCTTGGTTTGCCTTGTGAGATTAAGGCCAACGCTTTAACTGACATGCCTAACCTGAGCCCATGTTACTTTTACATAAAACACATATATATCGAGTTTGGCAACTATCAAACAAAAATTTTGACCGCTAGAGCGTTGACAGACAAATATATATATATATATATATATATATATATATATAAAGTATTGAACTTGCCATATTTTCTTCATCTCCTGTGAAGGAGTTACGGAAATCATTAGAAACAACGTAGAGACCAACCTTAATAGCCGATTTCTCTTAATATTGAGTTACAACATAGGAATGTGAGCGAAATTAGTGTATGTACAAATATACAACCTGAATGATGACTTAAAATATAGGATGGATGAACGGGAAGTCATAGGACAAGATGTCCTTATCGGATTGCACTCGGGCATACCGATCATTAGGAAGATGGAAGATGTCAAGCTGAACTTTCCGCCTGAGGATACGTTCGCTGAATTCCTTAGGGGATTGCCCAAATTCTAGGAGTTTGGGCGGCAACGTATGTTCTTATAATTACTAACACATGTAGCGATTATAAGAATCAGATGTGTTTGGCATAACAAGATGTTGTTTGTCAGCTGTTCAGTTGAAGCCTCATGCTATCATACAATTTTCCACTCTGCCTGGTATGTAAAGTGATCTCCAGTAAGTATTACATAAACTTGTGATTTATAATTAATAATATTTATCTATGTATACTCAGGAAGGAATGCAACATGGAGTCAGAACTGGGCCTAATTTCATCCGTTCTTCATCTAAGAATCTTGTCTTGTCCAATTTCTTTTAATACGACTGTAACAGTCTTAGATAATTGGTATAGAGTATATTATGCGGTAATAAAACACATGGTTATAACAGTTATTAATTACGCTCACCTTGGTTCTACTGTCATCCCATACGCTCTTTGATGTCTGTTTGTATATCACTTACTATAACAGCACAGTGGGAATTATGTTGTAATATTAACTTTATAATATACTATGTCTTCCAGTTTATCAGTCACACACAAAAATGTATTTACGCCTTTAAACCTTGTCATGAGGAACTGTTTATGTTTCTTCTGGAAAATCGTCCAATCCGCAGAAATATGGCATTTCGAATATTTCCCACTATAAAACCAATTTAGCTTTCTTTAAAATTATAAAAACTTCAATTCCGGGTTGGAAGTTATTGTTTGCGGAAGTTAAAATTTCATTAGTTAGTCTTCCTCTCATGCTACCATACCTATTACATTAGCCGTAAGACTGACAATCTAATTCCCAAATTTGTTACTTTTTTTGTTAATACCTGTTAAAATCATTTTACATATTTAGTATAGTTAATCAGTTCAAAACTATCTAAAAATACAAAATCTTTCAAGAATACTTAATTCCTGAGTCTGATTAATAAAATGTGAGTAGAGGATCCTAATTATATAAAATGACAAACTTTAATTGATGTAAATTAAACGCAAGGACCGCCGCCGGTAAATCAAACGGATTTTCTCATCATATTGTATTTCCTATTTATCTCTTAGTAAGTACCATGTCTAAACAATAGAAATAGAAATGAAAGCTGGGCACTAGATGAGTTATATAACAGTAATAAATGAAAATTGCATAATAAGAGTAAAGGTTTACTGGAGAATAAAAGTAAGTTAATATTTGAGTTTCGGAAAAATTTGCTCAAAAACAATAACAGTATATCATTTTGTCAAAGATATTAGTTTCATAACAGAATAAGATCCAATACGTAAAATCTAATTACGATCACATCTCCCAACGCAATTTCAGGCCTCAGGTTAGGTCTTTAGCGCCTTATGAAACATTTAAATATCGGTAGTTGGTAGTTAAAAGTCCTAAAACATAAATAGTCACTTCTAGGACGTAACAGAACTGGAGTCTTTACTGTTGTCATCACGTAAAAAAAAATATTTTTTTTAGATCCTGAAGAAATAAACCGAGCATTGAAATTTAAGCTGGCCATTAGATGTATAGTAATATGACAGCTCAAAGTGAAATTCATCTATACAGGATTGAGGGTTCAGTGAAAGCTAAAATCACAAAAACACTAACATTTCCATATGTTAATATTCGAGTTAAGAGAAAACCTTCAATGATATTACACTAATAAAACTTTCATACATGATGAGCAAAAACTACAAGGAGAATTGAATTAAAATAAACCACAGACAGTTAAAAAAAAATCCGTCAAGCAGTTGTAGCTTATACTTATCAGATATCCCATGTGCTGGTAACCATAAATTCTATATTTCTAAGGAAAATTCCGATGAGTAGAAGTTGGAGTTTGCAGAAGGCTGAAAACAAGAAAATAAGAATAACTGTTAATACATGAGTTAACAATAAATACATAGATCACAAATTGTAAAACATCAATAACATTACATGATTAGTTATAATTTGTTTTTCAGATATGATTTATGAGTCATATTATGATACAGGAGAAAATTTGAAATTTCGAACCCTCTCACTCTCTAAACTCTCCGTAAGCCTGATGGATTAGAGTCACTAATGAATATGAGCATTAGAGTTGAATTAAACTGTTAAATATTGAGTACGTAAAGATCGTAGAAACATTTCCGAGTCAAACCGGAAATCTTAATAGATGACGTCATCATACTACGTATTTCCGTGTAACTAACATAGTAACTAGCATTGTGTGCAAGTATAGAACATCAAATTTACAATACGATTAATCCGGTCCACTTTTTCAGTACGACGTATAATAACGGATATATTGTATTTCGGTTCAGTGAAAGCTAAAATCACAAAATCACTAACAACTCCATATGTTAATATTCGAGTTAAGAGAAAACTTGTACTGGTCCGATTTCGGTGGATGACCGAATTGCTAAAGTTTTTCATGAAACATTTAAAAATCTATTAAATATTTTAATAAATTATTATTATTTAGTAACTCCCACAATGTCTACTATGGCTAATTGGGACGGGGTGCCTACAGGTTATTTTCTATCCAGACTGGGTCTAGGGATTTTATGTATTGAGTTCCCACACTAAATAAATTCCTATTGTCCAGGCAGAAATCGAAATCACCACTCTAGGTTTACAATATGAGTTGAAAGCCAACACTTTAACTCGCATGGCAAACCTGAGCTCCATTTTCATAAATTAATATTGGGGTCGTCCAACAAAAAATTACGGCCTCTAGAGCGATAATATTTTTATATTTGAAGGATGCCTATTTTTTTTTTTCACCCTATTCATCATAGATTCAAATTTTTGTAAAATCTCGTTATGAGTGCATCCTCAATAGCGGAATTCTCTAAAGGAAAATTTGCTGATAGATAGGCAAAACTAGAATATATCCCTTTTGCATGACGACTATTTTGTGTATAATGATGCAAAATATATATATTTTTAAATTAATATAATTGAATTCTCGTTTAAGTTGACACGCATCTCTGACCAAAGAGGTTTATTAAGTCAAACAGTTGTGTCCTTGAAGAGCTATTGCAGAAAACACGTGCCTCCTTCAATGCGAAGCGTAAGAGAGCTCATTAAAACAGCTCGATGCTTTATTCTCGAGACGACAATCGATTTTTTTTTTATTCCTCGGTAGAAATACGAGGAAGCTGTGTTATCAGCTCTTTCTGTACAGTGCTTTTAAAGATAAGCCATAAAGTACCATATCAGGGAACGATGTCTCAAGCAGTGATGGCACTTTTGAATTCGAGATGAGTCAATGGCAGAGTGAAGCAATAAAACTATTTGACTCACGACCTCAATCATGAGTAATGAGACACAGATGAACAAGGATTCTATCTCAAGACCAATGCATTTTACGCTGACCACACATTAAATGCAGTTGCCCTTTTTTGTCGAAGGCCACACTAAACTGCACTGATGAATGCTCACTCTATTCTCACCAATGATTTAGTTAACTAAGTATTGCACATAATTTAAAATTTATGACTGAACTCGACAAGTAAGGCAAGGGATGTTAAATATACAGTCAAACCGTGCCCCTACGACAATAGAGTAAGTCAAGACTTTGCCCATACTTGCTAAGTTACGTTTCGGACATTCACTACTCTCACACTCTTCCCGAAGAGCAAATACTACAAGGCGATTTACATCAGCTGTAATGTAGCACTCACAGTCAAAAACATATTGCCTCACTGCAAAAAACATATTACTTACAAATAGATATCAACATACAAAGGAAATCCGTATGTAGAAACTATTTTTGAACATTTAAAAGCAATACAATTTTATTCAAAAGCCTTAAGAACTAATAACATATTCTTAAATTAACTATATTTTTATGTTTTCAACGTTTTTTAAATGTAATATTTTCAGTTAAAATTAAAATTTTATTTAAAATTATTATTTCATTTAGCAGATTTCCCTTAAAGGAAGCTACTGAGGTTGTACTCACATTGTACATACGCGATTTTCAAAAAATTTCTTGAAGTGATCGTACACAAATTTCTCATCGATCCTACACAGATGACGAAAATGAGGTACATTGAAAATTTTGTGTGCGCGCGCGCGTGTGTGTGTGCGCGCGCACGTGTGTGTGTGTGCGCGCGCGCGCGCGTGTGTGTGTGTGTGCTATTTATTTTGTACTTTTGTAACATTTAGCTTTGTAAAAATGTTAATATTTATTTAATTTTGTAAAATTATATTCAAACATGTTAATAGATGAATCGCCATTGTAGCGGCATCTCAAATAAATAATAATAAATCGGACCAGTGGGAGAGGGGCTTAGAAAGGGGAATTTCAAAAACTTAAAATATCTTCGTTACTGTATTGTATAGAACCAATCTTATTGAAAATTGAATGATCTATATTTTTTTTCCATACATATATTCTGTATAATGAGTATTAACAAATATATTTGGTTTATAGTTTTCTACTCTCCTACTCAGGCCATATTAATAATAAGCAGCTATATCATGGAACACTTTATTACAAGGTTAAATAACAAATATTGTTTTCAAGGAACTTTTACTTTGTTACATATATACAAATACGTTCTGTACATAATAATATGTACATATAATAATAATACAGTTAAAGAACATTGAAAATACTGGCTCCATACTTTCTGAATGAGAATCTCCACGAATGGAGTATAATCAGAAGAACAGGAAGTTAAAGACAACGGCTCTTGTTGTTAGATAGAAAACTGATAACAGGTACTCTTAGTACTCATACATGAACCCAGACTGTCATCCAGTATTCCTAGAACGTTAGGTGGAAAACGATGGAATGGCACGACCAAAACCCCAACACGTCGGCAATATGACTGGCCCTGTGGAAGGATATACAACGTTGATGACTTTCTGTTGAGGTTTGTCAATCGTTCCACTTTCAATGACATAATCATCTGTTAATATTCCTCACAAATTCAGAAATGGTTTGCAAGTATTAAAAAAATCATGTTTTGCCATATTCTGATATCTCATGCCTACCTATATGGTTCGTGCCATTACAAATCACATTAGCAAATCAGAATTCATAATGAAAGCTATTACAGGTATTTAAATGTTTATCACATTCAGATCACTCATAAAATATAAAGAAAAAGCCCGGGGAATTAATTTTGCCGGAATACGTATATGTGCAATGAGGTAATACTGGAATTTCAGGAATCAGATCAACAGGTCTGAATAATATTGAGGGCTAGCAAAGGAAACAAAAAAAAAACAACTCCTTCCACATTACAACAATATGTGCAGAAAAAATTACAATAAACTCATTTTTCAATAAGGTTGCTCCATGCAATATTCCAAAGCAGATATTTACAATTTTACATTTCAGCTATATCTGATACACCACTTTTGTTTGATTTCGATGAATTCCAGATTACACCATTGGTTTTTGATGTAATATTTAAATATTAATGCTCCTAAAACAATACTGAGGCGTCTGGAGCATTGGTATTATACAAACTTAAATTAATTCGAACAGACTTCATTTTTTTTTTCATTTACTTGGTAGGAATGTTGGACATTGTTTTAGAAAGTTATGAATAAACCCTTTATGAGAGCACCCTCAATCGCAGATTTCCCTTGAGGGAAATCTTCTTTTTCCTAAGGTTTAGTAAGTGTATTTTAAGTCTTGAGAGTTACTTCCAATATTCCGAAGTAAAAAGACGGAAACGTATAGCCTAAGGTTGTTCATTACAGCCTGGCTCTGTTCCAATGTGGAAGCAGATTGAAATTCAAGAAAATGTTACCAAGAGTGGCCTTAATGTGCTTTCAAGGGCGCCCGATCATTAACAGTTGCGACATAATTATCATATTCACTCTTTTAGCCGGGGCATTTCATGGGTTTTCATTCATTAAGAAAACATGGGAAAATTTGTGACTACGAAATTAATATACGTAAAGAAATAGAGTAGTCAGAACAAAAAGAAAAAAATACAATTATTTTGGAGCAACGCAGTTAGTGCAATATTTTTTTGGCAAAAATTTAGTTCTTGTTTTCTATCTTATCCGCAGTTTCTTATTGAAATTTGCATCTATAATATTTAGGTAAAATTTGACTTGGAGACATATACGGTTCACAAGTGGGCAATTAAAATTGCTTTACTGACGAACTTCCTAAATAAAAATGTTATTACATTCCTTACTAGAAATGTCCGTCACCCCAACGTGCGCCACGTTTTTGACTTTATCTCAAAACCTAAAAGTTCAATTAGAACAATATTTTGTATTTAGACTTCAAATAAACTGCTTCATAATGTAACATCTTTTTGTTAATATGACACGAGTAGAAGTGGGGGATTTACTGATGGCCAAAAACTAAAAAATGTAAATATCTCGGTTAATAACCAAAATAGTGAATAAACGTATATAACCACTTCTATAGAAAATTACATTTTCAATAAGACTGATTCAATAAAATGTTTCAATCCGACCCAATAATGGGGATATTATGAATTTTTGAAATTCTCCTCTCTAAACACCAACTCAACTCAAACTTGTCGGATTTCAGCCATTAACGAACTCGATCTGCCTTTTTACATAAAAGAGTTAAATATCGAGTTTGGTAACGATCAAACAAAACTTTTTTCTGGTGACCAGCCCTGCTAAAGTTTATAGCATTTCTACTAAAGCTCTCTAATTACTGTTCCTTTCGTTAATTGCCTATCCATGATGAAAATCTTATAAAAGTAGGGTTTCGGGAAAAGATTGTTACTATTATAAATATTGGGGAAAGGGGAAGTCGATTTATTGGAGATTGTATAACAAGAATTGATTGATGTTTGGATCACTGAAGTTTCAACAGAGGAATATTTGAAAAGGCTTGATATACCTTACATTCCGAAAACAAGACCCTCCTAGAGGAATAATTTGCATCTTTCTTGATGGGCATTAATAGAAGGCTTTTGAAGTGGTTAATGAAAAACTCCGTTACACCGATGATCTTATTTCTCCCGCAGTAAGATCCCTATATAAACATGAACTAAAATGTTAGTTGGACTTGAAATGATTAATGACTGAAGCAAATAAAGTGAAAATCGGATAGCAGAATTGGTGGTTTATAAAAGGCTAAAACCCTAATAAATCCTAATAGGCTAATAAATCCTTTAATATTTAAGGCAAAGAAGACACGTATAGTTGCAGAAAATAAAAATTCCAACAATATTGGTTATATAAAATTGTTCGAGCCGACTCATAGTAACATAGCCCTATGCCAGTATCATATTACCAGTACCTACAACATTCGATACATTTCAATGAAACGGTTACATATTCAGTGTGGAGTTGATAAAATGAAAAACAGTGTAATTAAGAACGTAAAATCTTCAATTTTCCTCACACGGAAAATATTTACACTTATGTCACACATATATGTTGAATGAAAACAATATTTGGTATTTAAACTTCAAATAAAGAGGTTCCTGTTGTAACAGCCTATTGTTTATATGACATGACTAGGAGTGGCGAATAAATGAGGGCAGAAAACTAGAAAAAAGAAAGAAAGTGCAAATATCTCGGTTAATATTCAATATAGAGAAAAAATAAGCACACAATTTATAGGAAATTAAATATTCAATAAAATGAGTTCTACACAATTTTTCGACCCAACTCTAAAGGAGATATTTTTAATTATCCAAATTCCCCTCCTCTAACTGGCCCAAATTCAGACAGTTTTACATAAAGTGCTTCAATATCGAGTTTGGTATCGATCAATCGAAAATCCTCTAGAGCGTTAACTGAAAAATATATCTATCTCTGATAGCTAGCTGTACCTTTGAACGGACGTCATTTTCGTCATCTCTTGGGATGAAGCAATTTTTCCCATCATAAGTACAGTCTGCAGGTATAACCGAAGAGAGACAATGTAGTTTCAACCAAGCCAACAATACCGTTATCTGAGTGTGTATATATAATTCTTTGCAATCCTAAAACTACCTGGAAAGCTGAGAGGAATATTTAAAATGCCATGAAGTTACTGTTGTGTTATCGTTTAACTTCGGTCCTGGAGAATGCCATTCGAATTAAAATAACAAGCCTTGGAGGTACACTATATATCACTTTACCTTACACTTGGCTATTGCAAATGATGGTATCTACGCCAGAATATTAGCATCGTTGGCAGAAGGAACATTTTGTAGCCCAAGAACGAAGATTGGAAATCTTGGGAAAACTAGGGAAACAAAATGCGGTAAATAAGTAAGTTGAAATGGAAACTCTCTTCTGGGCTTGAGAAACTCTCTTTAAATATTTCGACGAATTTAGATAGCTTTTGTAACCTTCATGATAATGATGCTTCATATGTTGTTGGATATACTTCTGGTTTACTAGACCTTATAAGTCAATAGAGCCATAATAAAGCATAGGTTCTGACTGAATGAAGAAAGATCCTAATTGTTACGAAATGTAAGGGTATCTTCCAAAATGTGGGGTTGTGTTTCTGTTAAAGCAAAGAGTGCTTTGCAGATATGGAATCTCCAAACCTGGCATTGCAGCTTTTATTAAGATCCCTGTGGACGACAACAAATGCGAAAGATTCCTAGAAAAATTATCTGTTCTTAATAATACTATATTGAACTGATCATCCGTATTATGACCTTTGGGAAAAATCCTAAGGTATACTGTGAGCATAATAGGCACTAATATGACTCCCTGACACGGGTGGTGGCGTGGTTAACCACAGTGTAAATTAATTTAGAAGGATGATTTACCCCACCTTCCCTTACCGCACTTATAATGAGCAAGAACTATGAAGCACTCTAATTGGCTGCCCCGGGCCAGGATAAAAGTGTGGAGCAAGGAGCTCTGGGGGGGGGGGTCCTCACCCAAACCATACACACTGTACTATTCGGCTTGGTAGGCAACAAGTGGTTTTACAAATCACTCAAGTAAAATATACTTCTGTCAGGACCGAGGAATTTAAAAAAGTTTGTATTTATTTTATTAAGAACATTGCATTCTGTAATACGTGCATTCGGCGATTAATTAAGTAGTAACAATGTAACATTAAGTAGTAATATTGATACAATAGTTTGTTCTTGGTTGACAGTTGAGATCCTCTATTTAGCACTAAGTAGAGTAGTCTGACTAAGTTCCTGTCTTTTGATTATTGTGTGAGATTTCCATTTAAGTCGGGTGTCCAAAAATACTCCATGGTAGCGTACACAATCGGCTGGTGGAAAAATAATATTGTAGAAATGAAAAGGACAAGAATTGCGCCGAAGGGAAAGTGCTATGGTGAGACTTACTTACGTTTATCTTTATTCGCCATGTTTTCCACCATTTTTCGAACTCGATTAGGTGTAATTGGAGATTCACTGACAATTAAAAAAAAAAATGTATGAAAAAAAACCCAGTAGTCCATTATCAATTAGGAAAGACTTCACATTTCCAATTGTAGCACATTGAAGTACCTTAAAATGAACGTAACAGAAGCAATAAATGGCATGAATGAAGATAAAAAACCTAGACGATAAACGCTGCTTAAACTAAAGAGATTTCACGTGATGTTTTACAATAGATAAATCTGCGTACTGGAATCATTTAACACCACCGTAAATACAAATGACAATGGGGAATGATTCAGTCAATTTAGATTATTATAGCCTCCATAACAGGAAGCGCATTTTTCATTTAGTTTTTATGTTACACATCTGTTATTTTGTATATTTATTGTTGATAATGTATACACATTTTTCTTTAATTTTGTATACTACTGCCCGAATATCAATAGTCAATGAGGATTAAATATGAGTATAGTTTAATAATATCATCCATTAGCTATGATCATTTGACCAGTCATGAAATAACCTTGTGCGGGTAATGGGTTGACATATCTAGCGAAAACCCAGTCTTCCGTAGGAAGAAGCTCAGTCTTATCTATGCCTTATCTAATATAAAGTGATATCGAGAAAGCTTCCCGTCTCGTCCCCATGGATTCGCTGATAAGAAGATTTTAGTGACAATCAGCTGTTAGATTAGTCAGCGACTGCCCGGAAGGCGTGTGGAGAATCGGCAGCTAGTTTCTAGGAACAGCTCAACAAGCGATGGGTGACTCAGAGCTGTGAGTCAGGGCCTTGGTGTTTATCGAGCCGAGAGGCCCACTCCTCCTCTATCAGGGTGGCCATGAACTGGGTCACAACGGCCACTTACTAGTTCATCAATGGGGTGTCTGGAGGCTGTCATTCAAAACACCAAATACATTTTTAATTTTCACAACATGGCATACTGTGTACACATATAAGAGGGGCATTGTAATAAGTGCTACGTCATTGTTAGCAGACTTCCTTTATGGGCAAAACAGCTATTGTAGTTATACTCATGATGGGATTATAAAAATATTTCTTCAAATGTACATCGTTTCTACATAGGAGATGACGAAAATGTGTTCCCTTCAAAATTATATATTTTATACTAGCGGACCCGACAGACGTTGTCGTGGATGATATTTCAAGCGATAAGGATATTAAATTTAATATTATGTTTAAAACAAAAGCTACTTTACTATATCTCGTTTGTACTTTGTTATACGACAAAAGTGAATATAACAAAAGTTACTCTAAATAACAAAATAAACAACTTTTATCCTGTGCATATTTGCCGAAAAACCAATAGGAAACGAAATATCGCTATTTTTAATTTTAGGCCTCCCTTAAAACCCCCACTCCTGCTCCATCTGCCGGGCTGATTTCTGAATCTAAACCATCCAGAGCATCTCCCAAACGCATACAAAAAAAATCATTCAAATCGCTCCAGCCGTTTAGGAGGAGTTCAGTGATATAAACACGTACAGTAGAATTATATATATAGATTTGTCTGTTCACCCTCTAGCGGTCACAATTTTTGTTATATCGTTAAAGAAATGGATATTTAATCGTTTTATGTAAAAATCATGTTCGTTAATGTCAGAAATCGAACCAGTAGGAGAGGGGGGTATTTCGAAAATTCTAAATATCTCCGTTATTATACGTCGGATCGAAAAAGTGTTTTTCATTATCTTGATTATTAACCGAGATATTTGCATGTTTTAGTTTTCGGCCTCCAGTAAACCCCACTCTGAAGTACATTATTTAAGGCCTAAATACGAAATTTTTCTTTTATTGAACTTTTACGTTTTGAAATTAATACAAATACGTCACGCACGTGGGAAATCTGCTTAGTTAACGCAGCCCCAGCGTGTCGGACTTTATTATACGCACGCTTGCTATTAATCCCAGTGTTTTGATTCTGGTTTTTCTTTCTGACAGTTCACTTCTGAAAACGTGTGTGCACTAGATGGAAGGTGCCTTATAAGAATATTTTAAATAAATACAAAATGCCCAGGTCAGTATATATATATATATATATATATATATATATATATATATATATATATATATATATATATATATAAACTAAATGAATTTTCCAAAGCGATTCTACGATATATATCCTAGTCGAAATTCAGTGCTCGCTGAGAAGCGAAGATCCCAATAACTACTTACTACTGCTGATAATAAAGCATTTTGTGATATAGAAGAGTATTGTGAAATTTCAATGTGCAGAAGTGGGAATTACTTTAGAATAAAAATTTTCGTCAATCCTAAATTTAATACGTTGGGTTAACACTGTCGTAATGTGCTCATTGAACCTCATTCTCTGGATCTACCGAAATCCATTCAATTTTGAAAAAAACGTATTACAACGTCGCGCGTGATTCTCTTTCTCTGGTAAGTCGTTCTTTATTAACCTGAATCAATTTATTATATCCTCAAATCTGTGTTGATTGATTCTGAATAAAGTCTATCTTCATGAGTCAGAGGAATGTCCTTACATGATTCAAAAATCAGAGGAAATGATTTGCACGAGATGTTGCTTCCTTACTTCAGGAAGTGATTGGCTGTGTTTGACATGCGTAAATGATTCATGAGGTAAATATTAGTGTTTCACAACACTCAAAACTAGTTTAACTATGATTGCATAGTGTAACAGGTTGTAATACTAAATTTAAAAACCTCTTATGGATTAAATTGTTATCATTACTGTTATTTATTTACGTCAATTTTTTGCTACTATGGCTAATTGGGACGGGTTATTTACAGGTTACCACCATTTTCTGGACAGAATTATGATTTATGGAATTAGGATTCATTGTGGGATAAGCTCTTCATTGAAATTTAAAAATCATACTAAGCCCATTGCAAGAGTTAAAATTTCCCTTCTTTGTCACTATTGGTTATCAAAAACACAGTTTCGAAATTACTTGAGAAGAAGGAATACATATGTTATTTGTATATTCAAGCATACCAATTCCCTGTATGTTTTTCATTGAGTCTTTAAGCTTGAGAGGACGTGCTTTAAGATAATTAATAAACTGACGGCGCTGATTTTCTGGCAGACATTCTTTGATAATTAGAGAATACGAACTATCGCAAAGATGAAAGTCTATCGCGAACATGAGTTTTACAAGTAATATCTATTTCTTTTAAGCCTGGAAAGGTCGTAATTGTTAAAAGTGGAGTTAGTCTGACAGGCGAAGTACTGTTTCTCGTTTTACTTTCCTTATGGTAAATTAACGAATATGTAAACGTTTTTATTCAAACGCTTTTTTTCATTTCTTTATAACATTCATAATTAAGGGGCGGAGGTGGACATGTGGATACCCCAGGACCACACTGTTTATGTCATTTTATGTATTCAAGCTTTGAGATAGGTCTTCTATAAGGGCTCTCGATGCCCACCCAACATCGTGTGGCAATTGATTATTTTGTTGAATGAAGAAGCAGCAATCTCTGTTCAGGAATGACACTACAATACTGCATGGAATGCGACTAGCTGACAGCTTGATCCCCTTCTAAAGCAGTGTGGCAGGAAAAGAGGCCTAAAATTAAAAATAGCGATAATTCATTTCCTATTGCTTTTTCAGGAAATATGCAAATAACAAAAGTTGTTTATTTTGTAATTTAGAGTAACTTTTGTACACTTATGTCGTATACCGAATTATAAACGAAATATACGCTAAACCTATAGCGGGAGTGAACAATTTTATTTGGCACAAAAGTCTCAACCGAACTAAATAAAACTCGGTATGTGTATTATCACTAACACGTTCCTTATAATAAGCCATACTAACATTTCTAGGGACGGGCAGGAGTGGGGGTTATAAGGGAAGCCTGAAATTAAAAATAGCGATATTTCGTTTCCTATTGCTTTTTCAGCAAATATGCACATAACAAAAGTTGTTTATTTTGTTATTTAGAGAAATTTGCTCAACAATTCTTTTCAATATGAACTACCAGGTACCTCACCTGGAAAAATTAATTCAAATGTATGTTAATATTTAGTCCTTAATAATTCAAATCTATGCATACTGCACAGGCATAATAATAGAATTATTTTTTTATGTAAGACTTCACTGTCCTGCATATTGTCATATTTCCCGTCTCCTGTGCATTATGCGTAGATTTGAATTATTAAGGAGAAAATACTGACATACATTTGGCATAATGTTTTCAGGTCAGGTACCTGGTAGTTCATATCGAAACGAAGTGTTGAGCAAATTTCTCTAAATAACAAAATAAACAACTTTTGTTATGTGCATATTTGCCGAAAATGCAATAGGAAACGAAATATCACTATTATTAATTTCAGGCCTTCCTTATAACCCCCACTCCTGCCTGTCCCTAGAAATGTTAGTATTGCTTATTATAATGAAAGCGTTAGTAGTAATTCACATGCCAAGTTTTGTTTAATTCGGTTGAGTCTTTTGTGCCAAATAAAATTGTGGACTCCCGCTTTAGTTTATAGCGGGTAACTCATTTATGCTTCCGTATACGGTAAAAGTGCATATTACAAAAGTTACTCTAAATAACAAAATAAACAACTTTTGTTATGTGCATATTTGCTGAAAAAGCAATAGGAAACGAAATATCGCTATTTTTAATTTCAGGCCTCCCTTATAACCCCCACTCCTGCCCGTCTCTAGAAATATTAGTATGGCTTATTATAAGGAAATTGTTAGTATTAATTCACATAGCGAGTTTGGTTTAGTTCGGTTGAGTCTTTTGTGCCAAATAAAATTGTGGACTCCCGCAATAGTTTTTAGCGTATAACTCATTTATACTTCCGTATACGGCAAAAGTGCATATAACAAAAGTTACTCTAAATAACAAAATAAACAACTTTTTTATGTGCATATTTGCTAAAAAAGGAATAGGAAACGAAATATCGTTATTTTTAATTTCAGGCCTTCAATATAACCCCCACTCCTGCCCGTCCCTAGAAATGTTGGTATGGCTTATTATAAGGAAGACATTAGTACTAATTCACATACCGAATTTGGCTTAGCTCAGTTGAGTGTTTTGTGCCAAATAAAATTGTTGACTTCCGCAGTAGTTTTTAGCGTATAACTCATTTATACTTCCGTGTACGGGAAAAACGCTTATTACAAAAGTTACTCTAAATAACAAAATAAACAACTTTTGTTATGTGCATATTTGCTGAAAAAGCAATAGGAAACGAAATATCGCTATTTTTAATTTCAGGCCTCCCTTATAACCCCCACTCCTGTTCGTCTTAGAGAATATTAATATAGCCTAAAGTCTAAGTTGGGCTAGTAGTAATATACATAACAAGTTTCATAAAATTCGGTTCAGCCGTTTATAGGTGAAAAGGTAACAAACAAACAAACAAACAGACACGAAAGAAACAAAATGCAGTTATGGTGTCTATGACATGTGAAAAGAAAAGTTATCGTGAAATTTCGCGAAAAAAATCAATCTACAGACAGAGGTTACAATTTTATATATATATATATATATATATATATATATATATATATATATATATATGTGTGTGTGTGTGTGTGTGTGTGTGTGTGTATTTATAAAATTGTAACCTCTGTCAGTACATTTATTTTTTTCGCGAAATTTCACATTTTGTTTCTTTGGTGTCTGTTTGTTTGTTTGTTACCTTTTCACGCATAAACGGCTGAACCGAACTTTATGAAACTTGGTATGTATATTCCTACTAACCCAACTTAGACTTTAGGCTATATTAATATCCTCTGAGACGAACAGGAGTGGGGGTTATAAGGGAAGCCTGAAATTAAACAGGACAGAACAGCGATATTTCGTTTCCTATTGGTTTTTCGGCAAATATAAACATGAGAAAAGTTAATTCAAACAAAGGGTTAGAACCGCCAATATAAATGATACTATTGTCATACCTCTCGGTGGAGACCGTCGTCATTGGCTGATGGTTGAGTACCGCTGGCAAGCGCTTTCGATGCGATGGCATCATCTTCAAGCCTGTTGATAGTTGTACTGAGTTGCTTGTCCGTCAGTCAGTGGGTTTTATGCTCTGTTCACCGTATTAGTTGTTTACGTTTAGTCCAGATCTGTTTACTTACCATTAAGATCTGTCATACGAGGGATGTTGATGTTCGGGTAAATTGTTTCGTGTGGTGGGTTGTTTACGTTTTAAATCGAGATCTGTTTACTTACCACTCAGATCTGTCAACGGGTTGTGTTAGTGTTCAGGTTGTTATGTGGTGGGTTGTTTACGTTTTATTAGATCTGTTTACTTACCATTCAGATCTGTCAAACGAGGTGCGTTTAAACTAGTGTTCAGGTAAATTGTTATCGTGTAGTGGGCCATTGTCCTCATCCGTATGGGTGTTTACGTTTCTAGTGTTAATGTGTGTGGTGTAATACATATGATATGTAGATACGGGTATAATGTAATATTTGTGTCATTGTTATTATACATTAAAAATTATGTATCATAGAAAAATGAATAAATAAATGATTAAATACTATATGGAACTACCTGCGTCGTCGCTTTACCTGTTGGTAATCCTGCGTGAGTCCGTCCGTTGGCGTCTTCCGTTTATTATTCCTTTTAAAAAGTTGTAGTGGTTCTCCAGAAGCAAATAAACAACAAATGGGAATAGCTAGAAAATAAATACCACTGAATTCGTTCATGTAATAAAAATTTAGATAAACGACAAGTGAGCCATTTTGCTGTGGACGTTTTAAGGAAAGTTAACAAAAACATAAATTCACAATCATGGTAATTCCTACCTAAATTAATATTTAAGTAATAATCAACACGAAATCAATCCCACATGACTAGATCAACAAGTCAGACACAACCATGCTTGTTAATGTTGATAGAATGTGACTTTGTATTCTAATGATAGTTAGAAAGCTGATGTCAAGAATGATATCAATTACTTTCTTTAAATGTGACTATACTTGTTTTGTGCTACTTAAAATGCCTCTTCATGCAACCCTCTTAAAACACAAATTGATCATCATCATCACATGGCATGAAAACAGACTCGAATATGTTAAAGAATGAAATCAATAAGATAATTTAACTCAGCATATAAGATTATTTTAAGTCTTGAAATGCTATTTACAAACGAATATGAGCACATTTGTCATTTTAGTAGATTTCCCTCAAGGGAAATCAGCTATTGAGGTCGTATTCATGACGTGATTTTCGGGAAATTTCCTCAAATGCCCATAAATCCTACCTAGTAGATGATGATAATGAGGTCCATTCAAAATTTTTAAATATGTATATATATATATATATATATATATATATATATAATCTCAATCTATCTATTACTTGTCTGCTACCACTCTAGTGGTCGCAATTCTTATTTCATCATAACCAAACTCGATATATAAGCGTTTCAAGTAAAACCAAAAGTCGAGTTCGTTAATGGCTGAAATTCGGACCAGGAGAAGGGGGGATCAGAGGCGGAGAAATTTTAATATCCAAAATATCTCCGTTATTATGAGTTGGATCAAAATATATAAACGAAATATACGCTAAAACCTATAGCGGGTGTGAACAATTTTATTTGGCACAAAAGACTCAACCGAACTAAATAAAACTCGGTATGTGTATTATCACTAACACCTTATTATAATAAGTCATACTAACATTTCTAGGGACGGCCAGGAGGGGGGGGGGGTTATAAGGGAGGAGTGAAATTAAAAATAGTGATATTTCATTTCCTATTGGGGTTTCGGCAAATATGCAAATAACAAAAGTTGTTTATTTTGTTATTTAGAGAAACTTTTTTTATATACACTATCATCGTATACCGAAGTATAAAGGCGTTATACGCTAAAAATTATAGCGGGAGACAACAATTTTATTTGGCACAAAAGACTCAACCGAACTAAATAAAACACTCAGTATGTGTATTAGCACTAACGCCTTCCTTATAATAAGCCATACTAACATTTCTAGGGACGGGGAGGAGTGGGGGTTATAAGGGAGGCCTGAAATTAAAAATAGTGATATTTCATTTCGTATTGGGGTTTCGGCAAATGTGCACATAACAAAAGTTGTTTATTTTGTTATTTAGAGAAATTTGCTCAACAATTGTTTTCAATATAAACTACCAGGTACCTCACCGGGAAAAATTAATTCAAATGTATGTTAATATTTTGTCCTTAATAATTCAAATCTATGCATAATGTACAGGAAACGGGATATATCACAATATGGAGGACAGTGAAATTTTACATAAAAAAATAATTTTATTATTAACAAAACCACAGTAACCCCAAACACTGGGACGGGTAAATGTCAAAATATTGTGCAAAGTAATGCCTTGCCAAAAAAATACTATCACCATTCAGCCTCAATTGAATTCCCGAGCGAAGCCGGGTATCTGAGCTAGTGAATGATAAAACGAAGGCACTTATATCGCCGTAGGTTCTAATATCGGAGTCTATTATAATTATGCCTTGTTCGGAAGGCTGTTGATGTATATTGAAATCATTCCATTTAAGTCCTGCAATAAGCTTTCAATGACCAAATTTTTCAAAAAGAAAATTTGTCTTTTTGATCATTTATAACCATCATAGAATCTGAAGAAATTTGAGAAAGGCTGGAGCCCATGTTGAATTCGTTAATTAACACTGCAAAAAAAAAATAAAAGAAAAAAAAAGCCTGTAGGTAGTAGACTTTTATAATCCCTGGTTGACGCTAATGCACTTCTACCATCTTCTCTTTTTGCCTGCAGGGGTATCCGACAATGTAGCTGCAATCTCATACATAAATAGCATGCAAATTAAATGAAGAAGTTTACGAGCCATGAAGAAAGATTGGACAAATTTGGAACGAATGGAGAATGCAACGTGATTAAACTTTATATTTGCACAAATAGTAATGGCTTTAGCCTTCTCTACTTTTACGGGGTACAGCATAATAGAGTTTGCTGTACAATATACAGTGCAAAAAATATAAAAATCTATTTCCAAGAATGTAACTGTATATTTCTATAATATTGCAAGAATATTTGATTTATATTGTAAGAATACTTGTAACAAAGCTAATTATTAAACAAGATCAAAGCATAACCGCCTCAGGATTATCTTAAGTTTATTGTCAACTGATTAATGATGAGGTTAAGACATTTCTGGGTAGCTATAGATATTGCAAATTGATTTAATGAAAAATTTGCCTGTGTCGCCTTCCTATGGCCAGGCATTTTAAACAGATATTTTAGCAATTGGGGTTGTAACTTTGACAAGATTTTTGAAACATTTCTTCTACCAAATGTCTACCAATCTTGCCCAGAAAATGACACAACTGAGGTCTCGTCTAAATTATTTTATATCATACCGAGCTACTAGCTGTACCTAATTTTGGTTGCAGTAATGAAAATATAAAAGACATAATAGAAATTTTTTAATTATTCCTTATTTTTGTGGTGCTTGAACTCTTCCACATTTTTAGACAATCATTCCTCTCTGGCATGTATAGAAAGCATAACCTGGAGTATAAAGAACATTCTACCTGAGAGGCATCCATCGGGAACTAGAATTAGGCACGACTACATTATTATTATAAGAATAACTTTATTATATTTTTAACTCAATGAGGAATTTAATTTGATTTGATTCACTTTGTTACTAGAAGTTCTCTTGGCTTTGTATTTAAAACCCAAGGTGGAATGAACGTAAGACTCCTGATCCCTTAAGTTCGGCTACCATGTATGGAGGAAGTCATTGGAGGAACTCTGTGCGTTCTGGGCGAGGAAGAGGGAACTGGAACGCTCCCAAGTGACCTCCAAACCAATCCAACTGATCTTGTAAATACGGCCTCCTCTATTCAGAGGTCGCCTTACAGGAAATGGTTAACTAGTAATTTACACGTAAATCCACGGTTCTTAGGGAATCTTTAGACTTTTATTAAGCCGGCCTAAAAGGAAATATGGCAATAAATGCCAGCCTGAATTGTAAATTCAGTTCAGGACGTTCTTATTCAACGTCAGGTCACCAGAATTTCAATACGTTACTACATTAGTCTATGATGAAACTTTTGGACGGTGCCGGGACAACTATATTTTAAGTGTGTGTGGTGAGTAACCTGATTCTTATCTATCTTCCTCTAAAAAACATATTATGCATGGAAATTCTTGAGTCCGCCATTTGGAGTTCTGATGAGCTAATGTCTATCAGAATAGACAGATATGACACTTCATTGGAAAACTAATTTTGAGATTATCTATACTCACAATGTTAACCATTATCCAACACTTCCTTCCGATTACTTTTCGGTTTGATGAGACTAATGAAACTTTGAGAAATCACTTGAGTTGGAATAGTCCTCGAAATGATTGTATGGTATTCGTCCTATTAATTTCTTTAGTATCAAAACTACTAGGCCATCATTGCTCAACATATCACATGGGTGATGACAGCAGCTGATATCCTTTGAACGAATTCGACTATTCATCTTTTGAGCACTTTTTAAAAACAAAAAAAATTCCTTTAAAATTATGAATATATGGTACTTACAAAAATAATCGTTTAGGAATATTATATTTGCAGTTTTACTGATAACTTATCTTAAAATTGTTGTGTTAAGGAAACGCAAATTGTAATTCGACCGTCCCAATTAGGAATGGAGTAGGGGTTTATTATTATTATTAATTTAGCTAACCATCATACTTGGATGAATTAATTAAAAGAATTCGGACCATATACCGCAGAATACAGTAACTATGATTCTTGGAATGATATTATTAATTTTACCGGTAGTTGGAAAATATTTTGTTTTTCTAAATAAGTCTGTTTTGCTGTAAAGGAAAGATGTTTTAGTTTGATAGTTAAACGCTCATCCAAACTAGCCTTCTCATCGAGAGCTTTGTGGATATTTCCATCGTTTAGAACATACGTGGGCAACCACCGGCACGCGAGTTAATTTGGAAAACCCAATCAAACAAAAATATTACACTACTTACTCCAAATGAGGAAGATGAGGAGAGATTTGTGCGTTTGGCAGTACTTATAAATGGGAACAGTTCTTTTCAATGATGAAAGTTAATAAATCAAAACATCGTACAAGGCTGACTGACGATAATTTGGAAAAATGTTTTCGTCTTTGTATCAGTGGAATTAATCCAAACATCGATGGATTAGTTTCCCAAATTCAAGCTCAAGTGTCTCATTGATTTCGGGGTCGCTATTTCACTTTCGTTGTTTGTAATAATTCCAAGTTTTACGATTTAATTATAATGTTGTACCTATTTTTTCAATTTCATTTTGTTATTTTAATAAAAATTAATATAAAGACATTGTCGTTATAATTTTATATCTATCGTTAAAAATTATGAACACTACTTTTAAAAGCGGCCCGCGAACATATTTGCACACTAAAGTTTGGCCCACAACATGTCAAAGGTCGCTCAACCCGATCTAGAAGATGAATGTCGTCGATATCAGTTGACTGATGAAAATATCTGCTTTTGTATTTCAAAACGGTTCTCCGTTATCCTCATTAGTCAATTATTGACGACTGAAGGAGGAACATAAGGGATTTCTTTTTATAATCCGAGGACATTGCAATTCCTAGGCTGTCTGTATCAAACAAGTCAATATCCCTTAGCAAGTGTTCTGACCCAGCGAATATCTCATTTTCCACTGACATGCTGTAAAACTCGAAGATTTTGCATATGGTAGAAGAGATTCTATCTTAAGTGCATAGCGTCCTCCGCTAGATTGCAGTGGCTTGCTTGTGATTAGCTGTTGCTAACTTGTCGGTTTCCTAGAATAGCTGCTCAGGCTACAGTCAAGCTGCAAAGAATTCATGATCTGCATCTAGACACAACAGCGGATAATAGTAAGGACAATGCTTTTCTCACCTTTGCCATTTCAAAAAGAAATAAGATGTCCAGCTCACTTGGGCTCTTTAGCCACTGTCTAATTTTACCAATTTTTTTAAAGAGTGTACTTTCATATGATCTTAATTAGTCTCCTGCCAGTGAGATAAGTTCCTGATAGTTATTTAGCCCCTTCTTTGCCTCTCAGGAAAGAGGGTGGGCGGGCCACTCCACAAGTCCTTTGTGACTTTGTCGAACCAGTTCATATGAGACCAGCATACAATTAAGAATATATAATCCAAGCATTAATAACTAATACACCCTTAAAATGCCTAAATTAAAACACATTAATACAATTATGCAAATATAATTACCACACAGATTAGAGTTTGGCTTTACAGCGTTAAAGATAACACTAATTTTCTAATAACTCTGGCTTTCCCTTTTTATGTCTATAACTGAACGTTTGTTAGTTCAAAAAATGATACCCAATGCATTATTATATGCTCCTTCCGTGTCAAATGTTTGCTTTACAATTAGATTTCGAATCAGCCATAAGTTCTCAGGCCCTTATTTTGTTGTTGCAAAGGATTCTGGGCGAATAGGTTTGACCATGAAAGACATATGTTTTTTTTCTATCTGCATGCGCTCACTATTATAGGAAATTTTTTTCTAGGAGGGACTTTTTTGTAGGTGGATATTTTTTCAGCTGTTCCTTATAAATAACTCCTCTAACCTTTTTGTTCTTGACACATTCTTTAACTTTCTTCATATTTTCTCCAATAGCTTTAAATGCCCACTGCCTTTGAAAAGGACACTAATGTCTTCCCAATGTGTCCATCCTTTTGCTTTTATATCACATTCAAATACATTTAAAATGAGTTAATTTGAATCTGATATGAATCTGGTATTGTTTTGAGGAGGGTCATTACCTGGAAACACTTGTGTACCATATTTATTCATGGCGTGCAAGTTTTCCATATTAAGAATCTCACTCGGAAAGCGAAATAATACACGAAATTGTGATTTGGCCCATAGCCAAGTATGGCAGTTAACAGTGAACACCCACAAACGAAAGTATCAGGGCCTTGCTCGCCTAGGAAAGAAGTGCATTGCGGAAAATTTTTGTATCCGTTAATGAGTAGCACAGATGGCGCATCAGAAGCAATGCCGAAGTAATGGGATTCTATAGCAAATCTCACATTACATCCAGACTTATCAAACAGGGTTAACTATGGTGGTTGGAATTGAATACCTGATTTCCCAAGAAGATGCTATGCCATATCGGAAGAAAGTAGGAAATATTCCAGTCAAAGGTGGAGTAATGACCTAGAGGAGGACTTCTAGAAACCTGTCTGGGAATTGCGAGGATTGGTAATGAACATTGGTGAAGGACTCAGGTCCTTCAAGAACTGTAGCGTATGGGGAATAGGAACTTCCCCATTAGTTAGAACTACAAATAAATGGACACTAAATATTAGTTTTATATTTTTCCCCTGAACTTCCAAAATCATTCTACTCATTCAGAATTTATTATTAAGTTCTTCATGGACGTGTTGATTATTATGAATGATTGAGTATGAAGAGCCTGGCGTTGAATGAAAGATACGCAATTAGTGACACGATAATAGTGATATATAATACTCATATATCAATCTGTAACATATATATCTCTTCATTAGGATAACATATACATTAGTGATCAGATTTAGAGCACTGACTTTCTAAGCTGACTATAATCTCTCTCATGGAAGGTATGGGAAGAGTCAACTCTAAATAATAAATATTATATAAAGAACTAAAATAAATTTGTCTTGAATAACTCTTATTAAAGATCAAAACAAACACCCAAGAAAATGTATTACTTTCTGAAGGCTATGCACCTGAATTGTCTTAATAAGTGCAGGTCCTTCGGATTTTTTATCAAGTCTACATTTTGTAGCTTTCATTATTATTTTTTGTATGAATAAAATTGTATTATATCTGCTGGAACTCGAATCTAGCTATCTAAATTTACTAAATCTTATTTAGTTTTTCCATAAATTTGTTTTAATATTTTATAACAACAAAAATGATTTTTATTCTTCTAATTTTTACAAGATTTTGTAGAATACAATTTATTTAGAAAAGAAAATTTGTTTTTTTAATTTATCTGTGCATATATCCTATATTGTGTGCCAGATATATTTAAGGGCGCACTGTATAACCAGTAATTGTCCAAATGAAAGTGATCCAATGTTTTTCTGTTTCTTAAAAACTCAGCTATTGATTTCTTAGAAAGTAATTTCAATTAAGTTCTGCTATGTAATATCAACGCCTCTATCGTTAATTCTATCCGTTTTATTGGCAGAATTATATTCAATTCTGTGAGTCAGATATCTGGAATTCATGCATCTGCAGCTGTTCTGGGTCAATTTAGTCTTCAAAGAAAGGGGAAAAAAAACCTTCTCTATCACATCGAATCACCCAGTAAATTTCCTCCATCGCGTGTCAGGTTCTTTACTTCGTAAAATAAAATAACGAGCAAACTAAACAACAAATCTAAAATGGGTTAATATTATTTTCTATGGCTATGATTATTGTTATTCTAAGGAAATAATAAAATTGATACTTTCGAGTAATATTCAGCTTTCGGAAGTTCATTTGAGGATTCCTGATGGCCCATCAACTGGTCTTGAGCCATGGATCTTCTCACAATACATCCTCGGATATCATAAATGAATTATTCATAAATGTCGCACATTTACTTTTCGTTATTGTTCGATGTTTTGTGGTTCGAGGATTAAATTTTGTTTTGAATTTTTTATATTCTCTTCTCATTGTAACCGCTCGGTTTACGGCATAAACACTCTCAAAAGCAGGTATAATTGAATTTCAGAAGTTTTATGGTCAAGTGCTTCAGGTTGTGGCCATGCTGAGTGGCAAAGAGCATGTGTGAACAGGATAGTTCCCCTGAACGTGGGCAGCGGTTTGATTCTCTAAGCCAATCCTCAGTAAGAAAACGCTTAATATTTTAACAGGATATTCCTTTAGGGAAATCAGCTGTTGTTGATATTACTCAAATATTTCTTCAAATAGGCATCGGTTCATATGCTTTGTTTTAGCAGATTTCCCTTGAGGTGAATCGGATATTCTCCATCATACTGAAGTAATTGCAGGAAATAAAAAGCTCGGACCACTGTGTTCTAGTTTCGATAAAATTATACTATATGCCCGCCCAACACTACTTGAATTAAAACAATATTCAAGCAATCGTCAGTCATATTATTATTAAAAATGAAAATAAGAATAAGTGAAAATATTCGTAAAATAATGAACCACTGTCATAATAAATTATTTTCTCAATATAAATTGTATTATTTAATTCTTAAAAACTGTTTTACCAATTATATATTTTGTTTAACATATGCTCACACGCGTGTGCATGCAACATATGTAATATATAACGCACACGTAAATATATATATGTAATACATAAAACGCATGGGTATAATTCATTTTTCGAAATAATTACTTAAGTTTATATGACCTGGGCCAATTTTTATTTATTATTTATTCGTCGCGCTACCCATACGCCATCCAAGACATTGCCTATGAAGCCAAACAATGTTCTCCTCTTCTTCTTGCCTGCTTTGTTGAGATTTACATTTTATATTAAAATAAAATAATATTGATGCATGCTAGTCAATTAGAATAGCATAATAAACTAATCTTGAATTATGTTAGGCACCTAAGAAGCCTATTGAAAGGAGTCTGTAAAGGAAAATAAATGGGAAATATCTAGGAGTACCTCGTTAGCTACCAATAATAAAACAAATATTTGAACGGACGGCTTCCATCATTATGGCCATGACAACTTGTCGATTTGGTTAAATCGGTAGTATTTCCTTGAATCAAGAACGTAGGTGATATTTTCTACGTTTTTCTATACCTTTAGAAACGTCACTAAAGTTTGAGGATCATAAAATGCTTTGATGAGTGCCAATTACTTTTAGTTTGATGTAATATTGCAATAGTTCCTAAACACAGCATTCCAGTAAAGCCAGTTCATAATTAGATTTAATTTTTTTTTAATTAACGTCCACTTTGTGGTATTAGGACTAATTGGAACTGGTTATCTACAGGTTGCCTCCCTTTTCTAAGCAGGGGGGGGGTAAGGATTTTATTGAATGAGTTCGTGAATAAATAAATTCCTGTTGCCCCGGTGGAAATCGAACCCAGGATTAATCAATATATATAGCTGACACAAGAGGCATGTGCCACAGAAAAACGTTGTCTCTGGAATATATTCCATTTCTTTATTTTGTGACTGAATTATTTGCTGAATACAATTCAGAAGTTTTCTAGTGGATATGGTATTTAATTTTCTTAGCAGGCTTAAAGTACACACCACAAATACCTATCTTCAAAGGAGACTTTTTATTTAGTCTGCCTTCAAATAACATAGCCTGGGAATTCGCTGAGTTTTAACTTAAATTTTTTTCTCTCACAGTTGGAAGATTATGTTTGTTGAGAGTTATTCATGACTTTCAATTTTAATTCTAGATTTGGCTTTGAAGATTACGCAAGTAGTCTCAGCCCGGCTACTCCAGTTTTTTTAAGAGATTTACTATTATATTCCCAAAGCTAGCTGCTGAGAATTTTTAATCAGATACCAGATTATTAACTAGTGTATGTCCGTTTCCCGCAATAAAATCCTCCTATTATTCTTTCTACATCTGCCTGATTCTAATTCTACATTCGGTCTATTTCGCGTTAGAAAATCATTACGTTAATACAGTTTTACAAGGATAAAACAGCATCATTAAGTGCAATGTGAAACTTTTGATATCTGATTAATTTAAAGTTGAAATACAAAATAAAAACAAACTATTATCTCTTGAGGGGTTTTGAACTCTCCGTCAATGCTTTAAATGACCACAGGTTCGGTGTCCTCGAGGCCTTGAACTGTTAGAGGAAATTCTATTATATTAAAGTTCAATGAGATAATGGACAGCGAGCTCAGAATCATTTTAAATGTTGCTTAGTGCTCAAATTTTCTGTGCACCTTGATTGAAAACATTATATTCCCAATGTTATGTACAGATGAAAATACCTCTGTTTCGGAAAACTTGTGTTAATAGAAAATTCCCTATTCTATTTACCACTTTGAATTTCTTTGAATAAAAAATAGTCTTGCTACAAGCGTACACTTTTCCAAAGTACAGTCAAATATGTGGAGTTTTTAGTAGATTTCCCTTAAGAGAAATCAACCGTTGAGGTCGTACTAATGACGCGATTTTCAAAAATATTCTTTAAATGTCCATCGATTCTAACCAGGAGATGACGAAAATGCGGTCTGTTCAAAATTATATATATATATATTTGTAACTTACCGCTCTAGCGGTCGCAATTTTTGCTTGATCGTCAACAAACTCGATATTTAAACGTTTTATATAAAAATAAAGATCAAGTTCGGTAATGACTGAAATCAGATCAGTGGAAGGGGGATAGAGGGGAGGATTTTCGAAAAAATCTCCGTTACTATACGTCGGATCGAAAAATTGTATACAATCAATCTTATTGAAAATTAAATTTACTATAATTATTGTAATACTAGCTCAGATACCCGGCTTCGCTCGGGAATTCATTTGAGGCTGAATGGTGATGGTATATTTTTGGCAAGGCTTTACTTTGCACAATATTTTGACATTTACCCGTTCCAGTGTTTAGGGTTAATACCCGTTGTTGCCATTTGTTAATAATAAAATAATTTTTTATGTAAGACTTCACTGTCCTGCATATTGTTGGAGAAAATATTGACATACATTTGAATTAATTTTTTCAGGTGAGGTACCTGGTAGTTCATATTGAAAAGAAGTGTTGAGCAAATTTCTCTAAATAACAAAATAAACAACTTTTGTTATGTGCATATTTGCCGAAACCACAATAGGAAATCATTATTATGAATTTCAGGCCTCCCTTATTACCCCCACTCCTGCCCGTCCCTAGAAATAGTATGGCTTATTATGAGGAAGGCGTAAGTACTAATACACATACTGAGTGTTTTATTTAGTTCGGTTGAGTCTTTTGTGCCAAATAAAATTGTTGTCTCCCGCTATAATTTTTAGCGTATAACGCCTTTATACTTCGGTATACGATGATAATGTATTTAAAAGAAAGTTTCTCTAAATAACAAAATAAACAGCTTTTGTTATGTGCATATTTGCCGATAATACAATAGGAAACGAAATATCACTATTATTAATTTCAGGCCTTCCTTATAACCCCCACTCCTGCCCGTCCCTAGAAATGTGTGCATAGCTTATTATAATGAAGGCGTTAGTACTAATTCACATACCGAGTTTGGTTTAATTCGGTTGAGTCTTTAGTGCCAAATAAAATTGTGGAATCCCGCTTTAGTTTATAGCGTATAACTCATTTATACTTCCGTATACGGCAAAAGTACATATAACAAAAGTTACTCTAGATAACAAAATAATCAACTTTTGTTATGTGCATATTTGCTGAAAAAGCAATAGGAAACGAAATATCGCTATTTTTAATTTCAGGCCTCCCTTATAACCCCCACTCCTGCCCATCCCTAGAAATGTTAGTATGGCTTATTATAAGGAAATCGTTAGTATTAATTTACATAGCGAGTTTGGTTTAGTTCGGTTGAGTCTTTTGTGCCAAATAAAATTGTGGAATCCCGCTTTAGTTTATAGCGTATAACTCATTTATACTTCCGTATACGGTAAAAGTGCATATAACAAAAGTTACTCTAAATAACAAAATAAACAACTTTTGTTATGTATATATTTGCTGAAAAAGCAATAGGAAACGAAATATCGCTATTTTTAATTTCAGGCCTTCCTTATAACCCCCACTCTTGTTCGTTTTAGAGAATATTAATATACCCTAAAGTCTAAGTTGAGCTAGTAGTAATATACATACCAAGTTTCATAAAATTCGGTTCAGCCGTTTATGCGTGAAAAGGTAACAAACAAACAAACAAATAAACAAACAAACAAACAGACACGAAAGAAACAAAATGTAGTTATGGTGTCTATGACATGTGAAACGAAAACGAAAAAGCGTGAAATTTCGCGAAAAAAATCAATGTACAGACAGAGGTTAGAATTTTATCTAACTATATATATATAAAATTGTAACCTCTGTCTGTACATTGATATTTTTCGCGAAATTTCACGATAACTTTTCATTTCACATGTCATAGACACCATAACTGCATTCTGTTTCTTTCGTGTCTGTTTGTTTGTTTGTTTGTTTGTTTGTTTGTTTATTTGTTTGTTTGTTTGTTACCTTTTCACGCATATAAACGGCCGCTGAACCGAATTTTATGAAACTTGGTATGTATATTACTACTAGCCCAACTTAGACTTTTAGGCTATATTAATATTCTCTAAGACGAACAGGAGTGGGGGTTATAAGGGAGGCCTGAAATTAAAAAAATAGCGATATTTTCGTTTCCTATTGCTTTTTTTTAGCAAATATGCATATAACAAAAGTTGTTTATTTTGTTATTTAGAGTAACTTTTGTTATATGCACTTTTGCCGTATACGGAAGCATAAATGAGTTATACGCTATAAACTATAGCCGGTGTCCACAATTTTATTTGGCACAAAAGACTCAACCGAACTATACCAAACTCGGTACGTGTATTAGGACTAAGGCCTTTAATATAACAAGCCATACCAACATTTCTAGGGACGGGCAGAGTGGGGGTTGTAAGGGAGGCCAGAAAATAAATATAGCGGTATTTTGTTTCCTATTGTTTTTTTGGCAAATATAAACATCACAAAAGTTGTTTATTTTGTTATTTAGAGTAACTTTCGTTATATACACTTTTTTTCGTATACCGAATTATAAACGAGATATACGCTAAAACCTATAGCGGAAGTGAACAATTTTTATTTGGGACAAAAGACCCAACGAAAATAAATAAAACTCGGTATGTGTATTAGCACTAACGCTTTCATTATAACAAGCCATACCATGATTTCTAGGGACGGGCAGGAGTGGGGGTTGTAAGGGATGCCTGAATTTAAAAATAGAGGGTATTTCGTTTTTTCTATTCGTTTTTCGGTAAATATGAACATAACAAAAGTTTATTTTGTTATTTAGAGTAACTTTTGTCATATTCATGTTTGTCTTTTAACAAAGTATAAACGAGATATACACTATAAACTAAAACGGGAATAACTGAAATTATGCATAATGCACAAGAGACGGGAAATATGACAATTTGGAGGACAGTGAAGACTTACATAAAAAATTAATTTTATTATTAACAAATGCCAACAACGGGTATTAACCCTAAACACTGGGACGGGTAAATGTCAAAATATTTGCAAATTAAAGCCTTGCCAAAAAAATACCATCACCATTCAGCCTCAAATCAATTCCCGGGCGAAGCCGGGTATCTGAGCTAGTCTATATATATATATATATATAAAATTGTAACCTCTGTCTGTACATTGATTTTTTTCGCAAAATTTCACGATAACTTTTCGTTTCACATGTCATAGACACCATATCTGCATTTTGTTTCTTTCGTGTATGTTTGTTTGTTTGTTTGTTTGTTTGTTTGTTTGTTTGTTTGTTTGTTACCTTTTCACGCATAAACGGCTGAACCGAATTTTATGAAACTTGGTATGTATAATACTACTAACCCAACTTAGACTTTAGGCTATATTAATTTTCTCTGAGACGAAGAGGAGTGGGGGTTATACGGGAAGCCTGAAATTAAAAATAGCGATATTTCGTTTTCTATTGGTTTGTCGGTAAATATGCACATAACAAAAGTTATTTATTTTGTTATTTAGAGTAACTTTTGTTATATATACTTTTGTCGTATACCGAAGTTTAAATGCGTTATACGCTAAAAATTATAGCGGGAGTCAACAATATTATTTGCCAAAAAAGACTAAACCGAACTAAATAAAACTCGGTATGTGTATTAGCAGTGAGGCCTTCATTATAATAAGCCATACCAACATTTCTATGGACGGGCAGGAGTGGGGGTTATAAGGGGAGCCTGAAATTAAAAATAGCGATATTTCGTTTCCTATTGGGTTTTCCGCAAATATAAACATAACAAAAGTTGTTTATTTTGTTATTTTCAGTAACTTTTGTTATATACACTTTTGTCGTATACGTAAGTATAAATGAGTTATACGTTAAAACTTTAGCGGGCACTAACGGCTGAACCGAACTTAACAAAATTCGGTAGGTCAATTAGCATTAATTCTTACATGATTATAAGTTATATTAAAATTTTTAGGTTCGAACGGGAGGCCTGAAATAAAAATTCACCATATTTACATGAATAAGAGACGGGAAATATAAAAATATCGAAGACTGTGAAGCCTTATCGAACAAATAATTCTATTATTAGCAAATCCACAGCAACGATGGGTATTAAACCTAAACACTGGGACGGGTAAATGTCAAAATATTGTCCAATGTTAAGCCTGCTAAAAAATACCATCACCATTCAGCCTCAAATGAATTCCCGGGCGAAGCCGGGTATCTGAGCTAGTATATATATAAAATTGTAACCTCTGTCTGTACATTGATTTTTTTCGCGAAATTTCACGATAACTTTTCGTTTCACATGTCATAGACACCATAACTACATTTTGTTTCTTTCGTGTCTGTTTGTTTGTTTGTTTGTTTGTTTATTTGTTTGTTTGTTTGTTACCTTTTCACGCATAAACGGCTGAACCGAATTTTATGAAACTTGGGATGTATATTACTACTAGCCTAACTTAGACTTTAGGCTATATTAATATTCTGTAAGACGAACAGGAGTGGGGGTTATAAGGGAGGCCTGATATTAAAAATAGCGATATTTCGTTTCCTATTGATTTTTCAGCAAATATGCACATGACAAAAGTTATTTATTTTGTAATTTAGAGTAACTTTTGTTATATGTACTTTTGCCGTAAACGGAAGTATAAATGAGTTATACGCTAAAAACTATAACGGGAGTCCACAATTTTATTTGGCACAAAAGACTCAACCGAACTAAACCAAACTCGCTATGTGAATTAATACTAACGATGTCCTTATAATAAGCCATACTAACATTTTTAGGGACTGGCAGGAGTGGGGGTAATAAGGGAGGCCAGAAATTAAAAATAGCGATATTTAGTTTCCTATTGCTTTTTCAGCAAATATGCACATAACAAAAGTTGTTTATTTTGTTATTTAAAGTAACTTTTGCTAAATACACTTTTGCCGTATACGGAAGTATAAATGAGTTATACGCTAAAAACTATAGCGGGAGTCGACAATTTTATTCGGCACAAAAGAATCAACCGAACAAAATAAAACTTGGTACGTGTATTAGGACTAACGCCTTCATTATAGCAAGCCATACGAACATTTCTAGGGACGGGCAGGAGTGGAGGTTGTAAGGAAGGCCTGGACTAAAAAATAGCGATATTTCGTTTCCTATTGCCTTTTCAGCAAGTATGCACATAACAAAAGTTGTTTATTTCGTTATTTAGAGTAACTTTTGTTATATTCACTTTTGTCGTATAGAGAAGTATAAACGTGATATACACTAAAATCTAAAACGGGAGTCAACAATTTTGTTGGGCACTAACGATTGAACCGAACTTAGCAAAACTCGGAATATATAAATTAGCATTAATTCTTACATGGTTATAAGCTATATTAAAATGTTTAGGTTATAACGGGAGTGGGGGTTATAAGGGAGTCCTGAAATAAAAATTCGTGATATTTCATTTTCTATTCCAAACCAACCACGGGTACTAACCCTAAACACTGAAACGGGGAAATTTCAAAATATTTTGCCAAGTAAAGTCTTGCCGAAAAAATACCATCATCATTCCGGCTCAAATGAATTCCCGGGCGAAGCCGGGTACCTAAGCTAGTATATATATAAAATTGTAACCTCTGTCTGTACATTGATTTTTTTCGCGAAATTTCACGATAACTTTTCGTTTCACATGTCATAGACACCATAACTGCATTTTGTTTCTTTGGTGTCTGTTTGTTTGTTTGTTTGTTTGTTTGTTTGTTTATTTGTTTGTTTGTTTGTTACCTTTTCACGCATAAACGGCTGAACCGAATTTTATGAAACTTCGTATGTGTATTACTACTAACCCAACTTAGACTTTAGGCTATGTTAATATTCTCTGAGACGAACAGGAGTGGGGGTTATAAGGGAGAGCTGAAAATAAAAATAGCGATATTTCGTTTTCTATTGGTTTTTCGGCAAATATGCACATAACAAAAGTTGTTTATTTTGTTATTTAGAGTAACTTTTGTTATATACACTTTTGTCGTATACCGAAGTTTAAATGTGTTATACGCTAAAAATTATAGCGGAAGTGAACAATATTATTTGCCAAAAAAGACTCAACCGAACTAAATAAAACTCTGTATGTGTATTAACAATGAGGCCTTCATTATAATAAGCCATACCAACATTTCTATGGACGGGCAGGAGTGGGGGTTATAAGGGAAGCCTGAAATTAAAAATAGCGATATTTCGTTTCCTATTGGTTTTTCCGCAAATATAAACATAACAAAAGTTGTTTATTTTGTTATTTGGAGTGACTTTTGTTATATACACTTTTGTCGTATACCTAAGTATAAATGAGTTATACGTTCAAACTTTAGCGGGCACTAACGGGTGAACCGAACTTAACAAAACTCGGTATGTCAATTAGCATTACTTCCATGATTATACGTTATATTAAAATTTTTAGGTTCGAACGGGAGGGGGGTTATAAGGGAGGCCTGAAATAAAAATTCACCATATTTACATGTATAAGAGACGGGAAATATAAAAATATCGAAGACTGTGAAGAATTATCAAACAAATAATTCTATTATTAGCAATTCACCGGCAACGACGTGTATCAATCCTAAACACTGGGACGGGCAAATGTCAAAATATTGTGCAATGTAAAGCCCGCTAAAAAATACCATCACCATTCAGCCTCAAATGAATTCCCGGGCGAAGCCGGGTATCTGAGCTAGTATATCTATATATATATAAAATTGTAACCTCTGTCTGTACATTGATTTTTTTCGCGAAATTTCACGATAACTTTTCATTTCACATGTCATAGACACCATAACTGCATTCTGTTTCTTTCGTGTCTGTTTGTTTGTTTGTTTGTTTGTTTGTTTGTTTATTTGTTTGTTTGTTTGTTACCTTTTCACGCATAAACGGCTGAACCGAATTTTATGAAACTTGGTATGTATATTACTACTAGCCCAACTTAGACTTTAGGCTATATTAATATTCTCTAAGACGAACAGGAGTGGGGGTTATAAGGGAGGCCTGAAATTAAAAATAGCGATATTTCGTTTCCTATTGCTTTTTTAGCAAATATGCATATAACAAAAGTTGTTTATTTTGTTATTTAGAGTAACTTTTGTTATATGCACTTTTGCCGTATACGGAAGCATAAATGAGTTATACGCTATAAACTATAGCCGGTGTCCACAATTTTATTTGGCACAAAAGACTCAACCGAACTATACCAAACTCGGTACGTGTATTAGGACTAAGGCCTTTATTATAACAAGCCATACCAACATTTCTAGGGACGGGCAGGAGTGGGGGTTGTAAGGGAGGCCAGAAAATAAATATAGCGGTATTTTGTTTCCTATTGTTTTTTTGGCAAATATAAACATCACAAAAGTTGTTTATTTTGTTATTTAGAGTAACTTTCGTTATATACACTTTTTTCGTATACCGAATTATAAACGAGATATACGCTAAAACCTATAGCGGAAGTGAACAATTTTATTTGGGACAAAAGACCCAACGAAAATAAATAAAACTCGGTATGTGTATTAGCACTAACGCTTTCATTATAACAAGCCATACCATGATTTCTAGGGACGGGCAGGAGTGGGGGTTGTAAGGGATGCCTGAATTTAAAAATAGAGGTATTTCGTTTTCTATTCGTTTTTCGGTAAATATGAACATAACAAAAGTTTATTTTGTTATTTAGAGTAACTTTTGTCATATTCATGTTTGTCTTTTAACAAAGTATAAACGAGATATACACTATAAACTAAAACGGGAATAACTGAAATTATGCATAATGCACAAGAGACGGGAAATATGACAATTTGGAGGACAGTGAAGACTTACATAAAAAATTAATTTTATTATTAACAAATGCCAACAACGGGTATTAACCCTAAACACTGGGACGGGTAAATGTCAAAATATTTGCAAATTAAAGCCTTGCCAAAAAAATACCATCACCATTCAGCCTCAAATCAATTCCCGGGCGAAGCCGGGTATCTGAGCTAGTCTATATATATATATATATAAAATTGTAACCTCTGTCTGTACATTGATTTTTTTCGCAAAATTTCACGATAACTTTTCGTTTCACATGTCATAGACACCATATCTGCATTTTGTTTCTTTCGTGTATGTTTGTTTGTTTGTTTGTTTGTTTGTTTGTTTGTTTGTTTGTTACCTTTTCACGCATAAACGGCTGAACCGAATTTTATGAAACTTGGTATGTATAATACTACTAACCCAACTTAGACTTTAGGCTATATTAATTTTCTCTGAGGCGAACAGGAGTGGGGGTTATAAGGGAAGCCTGAAATTAAAAATAGCGATATTTCGTTTTCTATTGGTTTTTCGGTAAATATGCACATAACAAAAGTTGTTTATTTTGTTATTTAGAGTAACTTTTGTTATATACACTTTTGTCGTATACCGAAGTTTAAATGCGTTATACGCTAAAAATTATAGCGGGAGTCAACAATATTATTTGCCAAAAAAGACTCAACCGAACTAAATAAAACTCGGTATGTGTATTAGGAGTGAGGCCTTCATTATAATAAGCCATACCAACATTTCTATGGACGGGCAGGAGTGGGGGTTATAAGGGGAGCCTGAAATTAAAAATAGCGATATTTCGTTTCCTATTGGGTTTTCCGCAAATATAAACATAACAAAAGTTGTTTATTTTGTTATTTTCAGTAACTTTTGTTATATACACTTTTGTCGTATACGTAAGTATAAATGAGTTATACGTTAAAACTTTAGCGGGCACTAACGGCTGAACCGAACTTAACAAAATTCGGTAGGTCAATTAGCATTAATTCTTACATGATTATAAGTTATATTAAAATTTTTAGGTTCGAACGGGAGGCCTGAAATAAAAATTCACCATATTTACATGAATAAGAGACGGGAAATATAAAAATATCGAAGACTGTGAAGCCTTATCGAACAAATAATTCTATTATTAGCAAATCCACAGCAACGATGGGTATTAAATCTAAACACTGGGACGGGTAAATGTCAAAATATTGTGCAATGTTAAGCCTGCTAAAAAATACCATCACCATTCAGCCTCAAATGAATTCCCGGGCGAAGCCGGGTATCTGAGCTAGTATATAGATACATTTATTCTCTATCTTGAATATTAACCGAGATATTTGCATTTTTATTAAGTGTGTGCGGGTAACGGACAAGATGAGATCGGCTAACTTCGGGTCTAGTCGTGAGTTTCGGTCAAAAGCTAGTTCGGCCGTTTCCTTAACTGTTAGGCTGTCGTGAAATTCGTCTTTTTTAAAACTTTACGAGGGAAATCTGCTTAGTTTACGCAGCCCCTGCGTGACTGACTTCTCAAATGTGTAGGGCACATTCTAGGGTGTACAAATCATGAATGTGGACCTATTATTCCAATTTATTGAATCTTTGGAAGTGGAAATACCCAGGAACTCAGGAAGAATTAGGTTTAGTAAATACTGTGGTTGTCAGTTAAAAGAGGTTTATCAACACTTAATCAGCTCTGGGCTTGGGTATACATTTGTATTATAATAAATTATATCTCTGTCGGCACGCATAAGTGTGATGACGTTTAAACACATAAAATACATGGAAATTTAATTTAATTAGTTTTGTCTAATCATTTTACATATTTCAAATAATGGGACTTAAACCATTTTTCCAGTCAATTCTATTTGAAACTTTGTTGAAACCAAATATATCTTTAACTACACCCAAGGATGATTGGCGATCAGAGTGATTAACTCGTCGTACACTCCTCTTAACCAAGAACCTGGAATCTCCAAAACGGACGGCTTCATTTCAACTGGGTAACCAATTAGTTGGAAATTATATATTTTATAATTGTTCTCATGAAAATACATGTTATGCAATACAAAGATAATTTAGGGAATTACCAGAGAGAAGCGGTATTCATGTATTTATAGTTTCAATAATAGTAAATAAAATAGTTCATAAATCTCTAAACAGGTTATTTAACACATCATAATATTAATTGTGAAAATTAAGATTATTTTTTTTAGAGTAAAAACATTCTATATTAGACATATTCATTAACTGCGAGTATTAGTAAATATTCCTTGGTTGTATGTTTGTAGCTTTTAGAATTATTGTATATAACAGTTTACCTCAAAGGTACTCAAACGTTTATGTAATAATAACGCGAGCTGTCGAAGGTGCCTGCCTTAATGCTTCCTATAACCACATGTGTACAGAAGTGGGTAAACTAAATATTTTCAAAAATAAAGTGTAATATGGTTTCTTTAATATAGTAAGCTGACCAAACAGCGACTGTAGATGATATATTATTACATAGCATGGATTAAACGTGCCTCACTCCCTGAAGCATTTAATGTTGAGCAGTCTCATACAGAAGGCAACGGGTACTTGTGATCTCATTATAATGCCGAATCACTAATTCGCAATAAATATCACACCAATTCCGTTCATAATAAAACTAATTGTTAAAATTAGATTGCTAATCTACTTTCAAAAAGTGGACGTTAATAAATAATAATCTACTTTCAATTTGTTTAGCAAATTAACGTACAATTTATCCTTCTTACCCTCCCAGCTACCGTAATTAATTGTATTGTTCAATGGTCATTGCACCGTACTTGAAGTATAATTTCACTGAATGTGAACCCTACACAATTTTGAAATTATTTTCTTAGAAAAAATACATAATCTCTCGTATTAAATTGATCTCAGTTCCAAACATACTAAGAATAATCCAGAAACAAAAAGTCCGTCAGAGGCTGCGTTAACTAAGCAGATTTCCCACGTTCGTCGCCTATTTGAATTTATCTCAAAACTTAAAAGTTCAATGAGAACAATATTCGGTATTTAGGATTCAAATAAAGTGCTTCATATTATATTAGCAGCCTATTCTTAATATGACAATAGTTGGAGTGGGGAATTACAAAAGCCAAAAACGTATAACTACAAATATCTCGGTTAATACTCAAGGCAGTGAAAAACATACATAACAACATTTATAGAACATTACATTTGCAATAAGATTTGTTATATACAATTTTTCGATTCCCGTATAATAACGGAGATATTTCGAAATTCCCTCCTCTAAACCCCCCCCCACCCACTTGTTCGATTTCAGCCATTAACAAACCCGTCCTTTTACAAAACGTTTATATATCGAGTTTGGTTATGAAATAAGAATTGCGACCGCCAGAGCGGTAACTTAAAAGAATATATATATATATATATATAATTTTGACCCGACCTCATTTTCGTCATCTACTAGGTAGGATCGATGGACATTTGAGGATTTTTTTTTTTCGAAAATCTGCTAATAAAACCAGTGAACTGGTAATTGTTATTCAATTAAAAATAATACAAATAGAATCCTTTCTAAGGGCCTACCTAAAAAATGTCTTAGAAATTCAGGTTACATTTTCCATAAATGTGAAGCATATTACTCATAGAAGATGACGAAAGCAATGTACAAGGAGTAATTTCCACTAAAAAGTGTAATTAGGATGGAAACCTACAATGGCGTACAGGAAACCTTCTATCTCTATTCGGAAGAAAATAGCATGTTCTTTATATGTAATTTTCATTTCCGTAGTAGTTTGATATTATTGTTTATTTATTTGTTCTTTTAAATCTCAGGTTGGTTTGATGAGTCATAGTAATTAATTAATTCATTCGGTCGTGATGAGATTAGGTCCGGTTCGTGATGGCTCCGAGAGCTACAATAAGTCACTCAATTCTTATAAATGGCGTAGCCATTCCCAACACAATCAGGAATGGAACTTTGAAAGAATAATCTCTTCGACGGAATGACACTATGGGTCATATTTAAAAACAGCCGGATACTCTTCGATTTTACACCAGGATCTAGATGTATTTTCCCTCCGATGCTATTTTGTGCAGGATTTGCGGTTACACACTTAGACATAATGACTCTTGTAATAGCTTTTAGGAAAGAAAAGGAAAAGAAAAAAAAAAAAAAAAGAGACAAAGGAAAATGTAGCATAATTTAGCCGTTCTGCAAATTGTAACACATTCACTAGATGATTAGTTAGTAATAATTTTGAAAGGGTGACAGGTGATCAATATTTACAAAGTGTCTTTATATTAACGTAAACTGAATGCCTCATGTCCGAAATGTCAATTACCTATTCTGCACTTGGAAAATGTTCTTAGATAAACAGAATTCTTCGTAACTCATCAAAGCATATTTACTGCGGTTCTGTTCGATTGAATGGCCTCGTAAATCCTCCTCACAACTATTACTAGCCAACTGATTGCTCTACCACCTGATACAAACAGCTTAATAAAGAAAAGTTCTGGAACTTTATCAAAGTTGAATAATGAGTGTTAAATGATGAGATTGTATTAAACATTTTTCTTCTGCTTATACAACGAAATATTGCAATGGAAATCAATTTATTGTGCATTTACTTAATGTACTTGGAAAAATAAATTATTTACGAGACGTAATTATTTGGATCAGATATTAACGTAGTTTCACGAGCGGCGAAGAATGTGAGGATGCAGATGTTGAGAACACTGAACTATGAAAGTCCAAGGGGCGAATCGTAAGCCGTAATTCGATGCACATTAATTCACAAGTTACGGGAGTCCAATAGAAATAAATCAGGAATATTTTAAATATTATTTCTCATGGTTCATGCAACCTCTTTTAAACAGATCTCATCAGACTGCAACAAGACTAAGTATAAGCAGTAAATAAGCCAGCATTTTCTTCTAAGAGGGAAAAAATATTATGGAAGTAGTTAAAATATCTTGTTATTTCGGAAAATTTGGATGATTTGTCAGCAAATTGAAACTGTTTTCACGAATTTTGCTATAGTGAATTGCTTATAACAGTAGTACTCCAAGAAAGACCTACCCGTGGCACTAAGGTAATTTTTCATCTTTATACCGGAAATACCATGAGGGGGTGCATCCTAATACAGAACTGTTGAAAGTACTAAATAATAGTTATTTATTATACAAGTGACGAAAGTAGATCATTTTACAACTCGAGTGAAACGTTTACCCACACAGCGAAGCGAGTGTGGTAATTTCACGAGAGTTGTAAATTCTACTTTCGTCACGAGTGTAATATTAAATTTTTTCTGTAATCGTGTAATACATGATCAGATCTAACCAGAATATGAACAAAATTAGGATGTTGTGAAGATTATGGTATGTTGTTGGTAGGTTATAAGCATGGTTATGAAAGGTTATAAGCATAGTTATAAAACAACTAGTGATGATTGTGAAGTAGTGCAGTTATAAACAAGTGCAGGTTATAAACAAGGAAGGTAATTATTATTATATTTAAATTTTAAAATATATTGATTATATCCACCTATAATTCATTCACATTTCAATTTATTTTGTTAAAATAAATTCTTACAATGTTAAGAAACATGAAAAAGCATTTAATTTCCAACTTCAAATTATTTTTTAATTTATACTTATTACTAATTAAGAAGGCAATTCACTTTCTTCACTTGTGAAGAAAGTGATTACTTTCTTCACTCTATTGCAAAATGTTTCACTTTCTTCACTCATTTCAGTTTAGTAATGTTACCATTATTCAACGATTACAGAAAAAGGAATTTTCCATAACGAGGGCATTTTTAATTTATTATTTTAATTTAAAAAATTTAAATTTATTCGGGTTCCAAAAAAACCTAACTGTCATTTGGAGTGAAAAGTAAGTCTACTCATAAATGCAATGCGTAACTCCCCAAATGAATTCAATAAAACAGTGAAGCTCTTCTACTTCTTCTTTGACGGACCCCATGTCTAACTCTCACTACATATTCTCTATTTCTTTATAAAGCACCGATAAGTATAAAAGAGAGGGAGAGGGGAGGGGGTTACAGACGGTAGAAAACAAAGAAGTATGAATAACTAGCTTAATACATGAGTTAAGAAGAAATGCATAGAACAACAATTGTAGACCATCAATAGTTTAACAATATTGATTCTATAATATTTTACGATAACGGAAATATTTTACCCCCCCCCCCCTCTAAGCCCCCACCATTTGAAGTCCGATTTCAGTGAATAACAAATATGATCTTTAGCCCTGAATGACACTTTAAATACCGAGTATGATAGTGATCAAATAAACATTTTCGAGTAAAGAACGATTAATCTTAATTGATAACGTCATTATCAAATAACGTATTTGCATGTATCTCACAAAGTAAAAGTTCAAAGAAAGCCATATTTGGTATTTAACCTTGGAATGTAGTGGTTCATGTTATAACAGCTTATTGTTAATATGACAAGAGTAGGAGTGGGGATTTTCTGAATGCTGAAAACTAAAGAAAATCTAAATATGCAGGCTAATAATCAGGATACTGAAACAACGTATATAACAACATTCATAGAACATTAAATTTTCAATATGATTGGTATTATACACTTTTTCGATCCGATCTATAATAATGGAGATATTTAGAATGTTCGAGATTCAACCCCTCTAAACCCCCTCCCCCTCCCCTTCTACTGGTCCGATTGATGCCATTAATGAACTTGATATTTCTTTTTACATAAAAGGAATAAATGTCGACTTTGATAACGATGCAACAAAAATTGCGACCGCTAGAGTGTTAACACACACACACACACACACACACACACACACACACACACACACACATATATATATATATTCTAGCTCAGATACCCAGAGCTCAGGGAATTCATTGGAGTCTGAGTGGTGATGGTATTTTTTTGGCAAGGCATTACTTTGCACAATATTTTGACATTTACCCGTCCCAGAGTTGAGGGTTTATACCCGTTGTTGGCATTTGTTAAAAATAAAATTAATTTTTTATGTAAGACTTCACTGTCCTCCATATTGTCATATTTCCCGTCTCCTGTGCATTATGCAGAGATTTCAGTTATTAAAGACAAAATATTAACGTAGATTTGAATTAATTTTTCCAGGTGAGGTACCTGATAGTTCAAATTGGAATGAATTGTTGAGTATATCAATATTTCTACGCAAATTACTTGCTCCACACATTGTTCCTGGAGAAATGTATAAAACAAAAGTTAATCTAAATAACAAAGTAAACAACTTTTGTTATGTGCATGTTTGTCGAAAAACAAATAGACAATGAAATATTACGAATTTTTATTTCAGGCCTCCCTTATAACCCCCACTCCTGCCCGTCCCTAGAAATGTTGGTAAGGCTTATTTTAATGAAAGCGTTAGTGCTATTGCACATACCGAGTTTTATTTATTTTGGCTGGGTCTTTTGTCCCAAATAAAATTGTTCACTTCCGCTGTAGGTTTTACCGTATAACATGTGAAACGAAAAGTTATCGTGAAAATTTGCGAAAAAAATCAATGTACAGACAGAGGTTACAATTTTATATATATACAGGATCGATGGACATTTGAGGAAATTTTTCGAAAATCGCGTCATGAGTAGAACTCAATAGCTGATTTTCTTTCCCTCGAGGGAAATCTGTTGTTATAAGGGCTTTCATATCCTGCAAACTTTTCCATGTCGCTGCCCAACCTAGTTACACACCTGTTGTACCTCTAGATTCAGACTTCACTATACGCGAGCTTTGTACTGCCTAGTCTGCCTGAGAGCGGGGGGAAGGATAAAATAGCTGATTTCCCTTAAGGGAAATCTGTTAAAAATCTTCCCGTAGTTTTAAAAGCATAGTTATAGTTATAGTAGTAGAGGAGCATAGCGGCCTCCATTTACAGCATGCCCAGCTATTCATCCACTGATATTTATCTTTATTTAGTTGTAAGCCATATTATATACGGCCTTCAGTTTAGTTTTCACACGTGCTTTACATTATCTCTTTCTCCTTCCCTCCATATTCAACACCCAAGCGGACGACTCCACAGCTCCTTCTTCAGTATTTGTATTAGTTCATTCTTCTGCTTTAGTAACCCCTGGTGTTTATTTATTAGTTTGTTTTAGTCCATTATTTTATCCATTTAAGGCAGATATGTTCTTTATTATTGTCAATATCTATATATATATAAAATTGTAACCTCTGTCTGTACATTGATTTTTTACGCGAAATTTCACGAAAACTTTTCGTTTCACATGTCATAGACACCATAACTGCATTTTGTTTCTTTGTTGTCTGTTTGTTTGTTTATTTGTTTGTTTATTTGTTTGTTTGTTACCTTTTCACGCATAAACGGCTAAACCAAATTTTATGAAACTTGGTATGCATATTACTACTAACCCAACTTTAGGCTATATTAATATCCTCTGGGACGAACAGAAGTGGGGGTTATAAGGGAAGCCAGAAATTAAAAATAGCGATATTTCGTTTCCTATTGGTTTTTCGGCAAATATAAACATAACAAAAGTTGTTTATTTTGTTGTTTAGAGTAACTTTTGTTATATACACTTTTTTCGTATACCGAATTATAAACGAGATATACGCTGAAACCTATAGCCGAAGTGAACAATTTTATTTGGGACAAAAGACCCAACCGAAATAAATAAAACTCGGTATATGTATTAGCACTAACGCTTTTATTATAACAAGCCATACCAACATTTCTAGGGACGTGCAGGAGTGGGGGTTATGAGAGAAGCCAGAAATTAAAAATAGCGATATTTCGTTTCCTATTGGGTTTTCGGCAAATGTGAACTTAACAAAAGTTGTTTATTTTGTAATTTAGAGTAACTTTTGTTATATACACTATCGTCGTTTACCGAAGTATAAAGGTGTTATACGCTAAAAATTATAGCGGGAGTCAACAATTTTATTTGGCACAAAAGACTCAACCGAACTAAACCAAACTCGGTATGTGAATTAGTACTAACGCCTTCCTTATAATAAGCCATACTAACATATATAGGGACGGGCAGGAGTGGGGGTTATACGGGAGGCCTGAAATTAATAATAGTGATTTCCTATTGGGGTTTCACCAAATATGCACATAAAAAAAGTTGTTTATTTTGTTATTTAGAGAAATTTCCTCAACACTTTATTTCAATATGAACTACCAGGTACCTCACCTTAAAAAATTAATTCAAATGTATGTCAATATTTTCTCCTTAATAATTCAAATCTATGCATAATACACAGGAAACGGGAAATATGACAATATGCAGGACAGTGAAGTCTTACATAAAAAATTATTTTCATTATTAACAAATCTACAGAAACGACGGGTGTTAACCCTAAACACTGGGACGGATAAATGTCGTGAAAAGTAAAGCCTTGCCAAAAATATACCATCACCTTTCAGCCTCAAGTGAATTCCCGAGCGAAGCCGGGTATCTGAGCTAGTATATACATATATATTAGGTGTCAATTTTCAATATGATTTCAAAACAAATAATGCTCTTTTACTTTCAGCCAACTAGTATTAGTAATACAATTTTTATTTAGAGGACATAAGAAGGACATTTATCTTGTCATGCCTGGAACTTTTCGAGATCATTATCACAACTTATTTCACAAATGGACTATTTTGTGTTTATTTTATCTATCTGACTTTTATCCAAAGTTCTCAATTTTGGGCTATTTAAATCTTCTGATAGTTACATTTTTTCGAATGTTCTCGTAGGTGCTGCTCTCAAATACTTTATTTCGGCTATTGTCATTTTTGCTCAAGTTTTTATCAAGAAGGGCCCAAATCACATCTGCATATTTCCCATTTAGATGCGCCAAATGGATAACGTAATTAATATTGGTCTATGAATAAAGTCTAAATAATTAATGAAATCAGTTCATTCCAGGTATATTTCTCAATTAAATGTTTATAATAATTGCACTATAAAATTATATAGATATCAACATAACAGAAGATTTTAAAACGTTATTTTAAAAATAATAAGAATTATTCATTAATGATAGTATTCTTCTAGCACATGCCATAGTTGAAACTGTACTGAAAACCATACATATCACTGAACACAATTTCTCTCTAATATGAGTTTTATTTTTATTTCTGCGTTTATAGAAAAAAAAAGGATACGTATACTTACAATAGTGCAACTTCCTATAAAGTAATATTCAACTTTTAGTCTTACACTTAAATTTTAACGAAAATTGATAAGGAGCAGAGTGGCGCAGTGGAAGCGTGCTGGGCCCATAACCCAGAGGTCCGTGGATCGAAACCACGCTCTGCTAGTTTCCTTTTTTCTCAATTAAAATTCAGTAAAATTACAGTTTTAATAATAATAACAATTATTTTTTATGTGATACATTTTACATAAACAGTGATAAAGTATTTTCAAAAACAAAACTACAATGGTTCATTTATGAAATAGCTTACTTTTGATTAATCTGTTTCCTCCATATTTTACATACATTTTTCGTTTCAGTAATTTCCGCCTTGTTTAAATTCTCACAAAAGAAGTTTGTTGGGTGGCAATACTGGATGGTAAAATTAAATCCACTTACTCAAACTAGCTATACCAGGTAGATTAATCCTTCTCTAAAGACAAGTATAAGGGCAAAAATAATTTAACAATTGCTATTTGGTTCACAATTTATTGGTATTTATTTGTTTTTAATGATTATCTAATTTCACTACAAATTTTTTCCCATCATTCTCTTTTCCACTTAATTTTATTATATTCCTTTTCCTAATTTTTGTGTTACTTATTATTTCAAACAGAAACTTTAAGTTGTATCTATTATATTGTATTAGACTAGAGACAATCGATATATTGTGAAGCCAGTTACCTTATTATGTTAGACATCCCACATGACAATTTTTGTATTAATGAGCTTTCCTCTTTAACACTCATAATATCTTGTTTCCTGGCCTCAAATCTGAAAACAGTATTATATAACGTTCTCAGATTTAGTTTTTTTTTTTTTTTTTTTTTTTTTAAGGAAATAGAACTTTTGATATCAACAGTAATCATATTTATATTAATTTTGATTGTGACTTTAAGCATATAGAGTTTTCCCTCTTATATATTTTAAAGCTTTTTTTATTTATAATTTGGCATACCATATTCCACATGCTAAAATAAACAAAATATTTAGTTCATCCAAAGCTAAGAAAAAATTACAATATACAGTATAATTAATTTGACTTTTAATTAGAAATGCATTATTGACTCATTTAATAGAGTAAAAATACCTCCAATTTACAGGAAATCACATCTAAGACTTATAAAACATTTTTGTAATAATATCTTAATCCTCCAGTAACTTATTATATTTTATATTACTATATATGGGGGCTCAGGTTAGCCTTGTGGGTTAAGGTATTAGTCTTAATCTCTCTTGGCTAGACTCATGAGTTCGATTCTCAATTGGACAATAGGAATTTATTTAGGGACAAATTCATTTAAATAAAATCCTTAGTTACACTCTTGCTAGAAAAGGGTCTTAACCCCTGAAGATAACTCTTCCCAATTAACCTTAGTAGCAAGTGGACATTTCATACACAGAGTATAACACTTTGTTACTCAAAATGATACAGGCAAGTATTTATGAATTTTAGTTAAGAATAAAGGCTCACATACATTCTTACCATTAAATTATTATTTATTTGTTTTTAATTAATTTATTTGAGCTTTACTTTGAAGCTGATATTGTTATCTTTGCATATAAAAAATATGCTTAAATTTAATTATTTAATCTATATAGGTAATCTATACCCTTTAGTTGCAAGTTTGTCTTGCTTCCACTCCTTCTCACCAATAATAAAAACTATTAAAATATTAGAAATGATTTATGGGAAAGAAAAATATCAATCATAGAAAGTTTTTTTAGCTCTTAGAGGAAAACCAAAAAGGAATATCAAAATGTCACTCTATTACATATACCAGAAAAAAGTAGAACAATTGAAACACTAGAGTGTTTAGAGATAAAGCTAGACTAGGGAACCAACAAAAATAATCTGAATATCAAAACTGATTCAGTTCATCCACACTGTTTCTAAACTACATCCTCATCCAACAATTCCGAGACCAAATATTTGTCTCACAGGACATGACTTCTCTGCCTCTGAGTATTTGACAGCTTGGATTTGAATAAACCTTTTGAAAAATATAACTCAGTAATTGATTGTAATGAGTAACGAGTTGTTGTGATATATATAAGCCCTAAGAACAAAAAATTCAATTGATTTTCCTCTATCAGAAAGTGATATTTATTGCTACGTATGAACAACCCAGTTGGAAAAAAAGCTCATTGAAATCTCGAATGAATGTAAAAAAGATTCTGATTCTGAAAAAATGAAAATTATATATGTCACTATGTATTTTTAATAATTCTGAAAAATCATGCACTTTATATGATGTCAGACTGTGGAAACTAAAAAAATAATAATTAGCGATTTTTTTTCCTATAATGATAATAGGTAGGTCCTAGAGTAGTTCTGTTATTACATGCTATAGTTAATAACTATTACCAAGAGAAATCCTTCCAACCTTCAGTAATCCATTCAATAAGTTTAGTGATGATTTCCTAATAGTGAAGGAACCCAATAATTGGTTTCTATGTGACAATAAATCACAGGTTCATATGAACATACAGAGGTATAAGAATATTTTTGTTTAAATTGTCTAACAAAATTATTTTAAAATTGACAAACAAATGTTTTTAATGTTCGAAACAAAAATATTTTATGATTCATTTTAATATGTAGTCTAATTCTATAGCTCAATACAGAAATCCCACTCTAATGAAGTTTATTTTACCACCAAATTCCTTCTAGTAAAAAAAAAAAAAGTGACATCCAGAGTTTGTTATGTTTGATTTAATCAAACATAACAAACTCTGGATTATTTTCACTAACTCCTTGAACTACACTTTTACAAAAATACTCCCCTCTTTCTATTTGATTTACATCCACAAAAGAGTGTTTATGTGTCTACATCTTGGAACCACTTCATCTTTCTTTCCCATAAATTTTCCCATGGTGTGTTATACCTCTAGGAGGATAATTGATATTGTCTTTAGTGTAATGAGTTCAATGAGGGAAAATCCTCAATAGTCACATTGAGGACTTGTTCAATAAATTTGAGAAAGAATTGAAGGCAACAATAAGCTTCACTAATTATAATTTAGCCTTGAAACTCAGAATATATATATATATATATATATATATATATATATATATATATATATATATATATATATATCCGGAGAATTCAATTTTATATATAAAGGAAAGGAGTAATCCTAAATATTCTTCTTCTGTGCAGTAATCCTGAAATTTCGAACTATGTGTAATCCAGTTAACTAATGGAAATCTTTCAGATATAATTGAAAAAAGTTTGTCTCCCAAGGATTATTAAACCAGACATATTTACAAGCACAGTAATGATATACAGATCCTTAATAATTACCCTATGTTAACAAAAGTTGAAAATAAGGTCATTAAGAAGGTTAAGGAATATAGTACGAAGTTAACTGAAAGCTAAAAATGTTAGTATTTGTAGTTTAAAAAAAATGTTTGTTGGATTTTAGATTTAGAATGCTAAATATGCTATTTCTCAAATGCAACTTTAAAACAGATTTAAGAACATTTTTTTTTTTTAATTTTTTCATCTAAAGTTTGCTTTCCTTATAATTTGACCAATTGATTTAACTTTATCTTATATATCCATGACTATTTCCTATTTCTCACTCAGGAACCCCAAATTTAGTATTTCATGTGTATATTCATTTTTCTTTTTCCTTCAGTCCGATGTAAAACAATAATCAAAAACATGATGCTCATGTCGGCTTTTATGTTATGATTATTATGTGAAGGCAATGCTCATTTACAAAATAGTCAGTCACAGAGACTCCATAAAATAAGCAGATTTCCCAGCAGTACAGTAGCTCACTACTGATCTCATCTCACCATATATTCTTTTTTTTCTAAATAAAAATCTGGTGAGTAAAAGTGGGGTATTACTGAAGGCTTAAAAAAAAGAAAGTACAAATAACTCTCTTAATATTTGAGTAACAAAAAAAATGCATTAATGAATAACTGTAAACAATCAATACTTTAACAAGATTATTTCTATAACATTTCATAATAAGCGAAATATTTTGAATTTTCCAACCATTAACGAATATGACCTTTTGAGTTGACTGAAACAGTTAACTTAACAGGCAATTATTCACAGAATACTGAGTACTGTAAAGATCAAATAAACATTTATTTGGTTTGAACAATTAAAATCATAATTGATGATGTTGTCACACAGCATATTTGGTATTTAAGCTTGGAATAAGACGTTTCATGATATATTAACTTTTTGTTAAGGAGGGATGAGTAGTAGTGGGGATTTACTGAAGACTGAAAATTAAAAATGTAGGTTATCTAAGGTAGAGAAAAAATGTGTACTATAACATTTATTGAAAGTTCAAGTTGCTACTAAAATATGATTTGATCCGGCTTATCATAATAGGGGTATTTTGAATTTTCAAAATTCCTCCCCTTTAAGCCCCCTCCTCCCACTTGTCCAATTTCAGGCATTAACAAACTTGATCTACAAGAAACACTTATAAATCGAGTTTACTAACTTTCAAACAACTAGAACTGTAATAGGCAATTGTATATATAAACAAACAAAACTAAGCTACCCTCTTTCTAAGGGTACCTTTATGAAACAGCACTCCTGGGTATTTCATTTTATCAATTGGTCTGATATTGAAATTTGTTTCTCCATATTCATAATTTCCCTCTTGACCAATTTCCACCATATCTGCATTTTGTTTCTTTCGTGTATGTTTGTTTGTTTGTTTGTTACCTTTTCACGCATAAACGGCTGAACCGAATTTTATGAAACTTGGTATTTATATTACTACTAACCCAACTTAGACTTTAGGCTATATTAATTTTCTCTGAGACGAATAGGAGTGGGGGTTATAAGGGAAGCCTGAAATTAAAAATAGCGATATTTCGTTTTCTATTGGCTTTTCGGTAAATATGCACATAACAAAAGTTGTTTATTTTGTTATTTAGAGTAACTTTTATTATATACACTTTTTTCGTATACCGAATTTTAAACGAGATATACGCTAAAACCTATAGCGGAAGTGAACAATTTTATTTGGGACAAAAGACCCAACGGAAATAAATAAAACTCGGTATATGTATTAACACTAACGCTTTCATTATAACAAGCCATACCAACATTTCTAGGGACGGGCAGGAGTGGGGGTTATAAGGGAGCAAGAAATTAAAAATAGCGATATTTCTTTTCCTATTCTTTTTTCGGCAAACATGAACATAAAAAAAGTTGTTTATTTTGTCAGTTAGAGTAACTTTTGTCATATTTATATTTGTCTTTTAACAAAGTATAAACGAGATATACAATATAAACTAAAGCGGGAGCCAACTATTTCATTGGGCGCTAATGATTAAACCAAACTTAAAAAAAACTTGGTATCTCAATTAGTATTAATTCTTCCATGATTATAATCTATATTAAAATTTTTAGGTTAGAACGGGAGTGGGGGTTATAAGGGAGGCATGAAATAAAAATTTGTGTTATTTCATTGTCTATTTGTTTATCACTTTGTCATTTAGAGTAACGTTTGTTATATTCATTTTTGTCTTTCAACAATGTATAAACGAGATATACACTATAAACTAAAGCGGGAGTCAACTATTTTATTGGGCGCGAACGATTGAACCGAACTTAACAAAACTCGCCATGTCAATTAGCATTAATTCTTCCATGATTATAAACTATATTAAAATGTTTAGGTTAGAACGGGAGGGGGGGGGTTATAAGGGAGGCCTGAAATAAAAATTCGCGATATTTCATTGTCTATTTGTTTTTCAACAAACATGCATATAACTAAAGTTGTTTATTTTGTTATTTAGATTAACGTTTTTTTTTTGTTTTTTTTTTATGCATTTCTCCAGGAACAATGTGTGGAGCAAGTAATTTACGTCGGAATATTGATATGCTCAACAAGTCATTCCTATTTGAACTATCAGGTACCTCAGCTGGAAAAAAATATTCAAATCAATCATGTTAATATTTTGTCCTTAATAGCTGAAATCTATGCATAATGCACAGGAGACTGGAAATATGACAATTTGGAGGACAGTGAAGTCTTACATAAAAAAATAATTTTATTATTAACAAATGCCAACAACGGGTATTAACCCTAAACACTGGGACGGGTAAATGTCAAAATATTGTGCAAAGTAAAGCCTTGCCAAAAAAAATACCATAACCATTCAGCCTCAAATCAATTCCCGGGCGAAGCCGGGTATCTGAGCTAGTATATATATATATATATATATATATATATATATATATATATATATATATATAAAATTGTAACCTCTGTCTGTACATTGATTTTTTTTCACAAAATTTCACGATAACTTTTCGTTTCACATGTCATAGACACCATAACTGCATTTTGTTTCTTTGGTGTCTGTTTGTTTATTTGTTTGTTACCTTTTCATGCATAAACGGCTGAACCGAATTTTATGAAACTTAGTATGTATATTACTACTAACCCAACTTAGACTATAGGATATATCAATATCCTCTGAGGCGAACAGGAGTGGGGGTTATAAGGGAAGCCAGAAATTAAAAATAGCGATATTTCGTTTCCTATTGGTTTTTCAGCAAATATAAGCATAACAAAATTTGTTTATTTTGTTATTTAGAGTAACTTTTGTTATATACACTTTTTTTGTATACCGAATTATAAACGAGATATACGCTAAAATCTAAAGCAGAAGTGAACAATTTTATTTGGGACAAAAGACCCAATCGAAATAAATAAAATTTGGTATGTGTATTAGCACTGACGCTTTCATTATAACAAGCCATACCAACATTTCTAGGGATGGGCAGGAGTGGGGGTTGTAGGGGAGGCCTGAATTTAAAAGTAGCGGTATTTCGTTTTCTATTCGTTTTTCAGCAAATATGAACATAACAAATTTGTTTATTTGGTTATTTAGAGTAACTTTTGTCATATTTATATTTGTCTTTTAACAAAGTATAAACGAGATATACAATATAAACTAAACCGGGAACCAACTATTTCATTGTGGCGCTAACGATTAAACCAAACTTAAAAAAACTCGGTATCTCAATTAGTATTAATTCTTCCATGATTATAATCTATATTAAAATTTTTAGGTTAGAACGGGAGTGGGGGTTATAAGGGAGGCATGAAATAAAAATTCGTGTTATTTCATTGTCTATTTGTTTTTCGACAAACATGCACATAACAAAAGTTGTTTACTTTGATATTTAGATTAACTTTTGTTTTATACATTTCTCCAGGAACAATGTGTGGAGCAAGTAATTTGCGTAGAAATATTGATATGCTCAACAATTCATTCCAATTTGAACTATGAGGTACCTCACCTGGAAAAATTAATTCAAATCTATGTTAATATTTTGTCCTTAATAACAGAAATCTATGCATAATGCACAGGAGACGGGAAATATGACAATTTGGAGGACAGTGAAGACTTACATAAAAAATTAATTTTATTATTAACAAATGCCAACAACGGGTATTAACCCTAAACACTGGGACGGGTAAATGTCAAAATATTGTGCAAAGTAAAGCCTTGCCAAAAAAATACCATCACCATTTAGCCTCAAATCAATTACCGGGTGAAGCCGGGTATCTGAGCTAGTATATATATATATATATAAAAGTACGAGTGAATATATAATTTTGAGAGGATGTCATTTTCATCATCTACTAGGGAGGATCGATGGACATTTTAAGAAAATTTCTGAAAACCACATTATGTGAACAACCTCAATACCTGATTTCCTTTAAGGGCAATCTTCTAATAGGAGTAATTATGAAGATTTATTATTATGAAGATAAGTAATTATCCATTTTTACCTACCTAGAACCCATTTTGACTAGTTTTTGTATGGCATTTGTACTTACATAAGATTTTATGAATCTCGCTTCATTAAAACATTTCTAACCTTTGAATTTAATATTTGGGACTGTCAAACTTCTAGTTCTAGTGTCTCCCTTTTAATCAAAATCAACTAAGTAGTAAAGGGAGGGATTTAGAGTGGGCAAAAATAAAATTTCTTCATACATATTAGAGTAACAATAAAATTGTTTTGAACCCTTTTTATTTATCACAAAATTATCTATAAATTATATTATTCAACATTTTTTGATCTCATGTTTTGGAATAGATATATAAATATTCATAAGGAGTGTATCAAACATTTTGTCAATGTTATTTAATAGACTACAAGGAAGTCTTGTGGTGAGATTTTTTTTACAAATAGCATGAAACATATTTTGTTTATAATTTTTATAGAACTTAAAAAAAATAAATAATATTAATATCATTGGCTGCTTCTGGAGATAGACAAAGAAACTTATTTGGCTCATTTTCATAAGCTGCTAAAAGTTGCAAAGACATAGAGTTTATCAATCTGATGGAAAAAATCTTAAATGGTACTTAATTCATGGTGGCATAAACAGAAGTGAAGAAAAAATAAATAGCTAAAAAGGTTAAATAAACTCATGATTTTTGTCATACAAAGAGTAAAAATTGTGAAATTAAAATTCTTTTAACCCTTGTCTGTTGAATGAAGTTTAAGGCCATATAGAAAAAAAACTGGGAGATAAAGGAAGAAAAATTGGGTAAATGGAAGTAGCGAAGAGTGTACACAGGTAATGGAGACAAGGATATAATGAATTCTTGAACCATAAATTTGGTAGTGGAAAAATAAGTAATCAATAAAAAAGTTCTGTCATGATGTGGCTGTGTAAACTAAGCAGATTTCCTATGTACTGAACAGACACAATCTTTTCAGACACTCCCTGATATATTGGCTTATTGGTAGCGCCAGATGAGTAGGATTGGTGGCATACTGAAGGGCTGACTTCATTTTCATCAACTCCTAGAAAGAATTGATGTACATTTGAAGAAATTTGTTGAAAATCGTGTCATGAGCTCAATCTCAATAACTAATTCCGCTTAAGGGAAAACTACTAAAAGGTGAATACTCTTTATAGTAGTGCAATCGCCTGCGTTTTCAAATGAAAACACGAAAAAACATATAGGTCTCTTGCAGGAATGGTTAAAATTATTGATATCATTTTATTTAAAAGTTTACTGATCACCAGCAAATTCCCAAAATGCTTTCAGAACTAATTAGGTAATCAATTTAATTTACTTACTACTTGGCCCTGGAGGATTCGAGTCTCTTCAACCATATTATACTATTCAGTGTGGTCCACTTCTTATATCCTAGAAATCCACCTCCCGTCCTCTGTGAGTGTTTTCTCAGGTCACCAGCTACCTCGGCCTGACCCTGATCCTCCTCTTGATCCCATCTGATGTACCATACAGCACTTCCTTGGCAGCCTATTAGTCTTCAATCTCTATCCAGCCCAATATCCCTCCTTTAAAGTACAGATGGTAAAAGAATCACAACTCCATCTCTAATCCTATACCTGTGTTGTGTGTTTCTCATAGTTTAAAATATCTTTCTGAGCCATTTTTTCTATATAGTTCTTTATTAACAGTTTTTCTTTAGTGAATTTAGGATTCATGATTATTAATAATCTTCATAAGTTCAACAAAAATTGTATTAGAAGTTACATAATTAAAAACTTATTATTCACAGAATAAGTAACTTTAATATATTTAAAACTAATTAAATGTATTTATACAATTTAAAATTATCTATTCAAAATAACATGTTTAACAAAATTATACTACTTTGATATATAAAACATTTCTTGTTCAAATATTGGTGTATAACCTTTTTCAATAATTATCTCTTAATGAGTTTAAAACTTATATAGTCTATGAAGTAATTTGTGATTGTAATTATTTTACAAAACAGTTAGAAACATTTTCATGTAATAATTTCAGTCGTTTAAATATTTACAAGTTTTTATTAACAATAATTTAGCTTTAGGCATTTAACAGTTCAATGTTGAGTATCCAGATACTGTAACATAGCCACTTTGGAATGTAGTGTAATCGTCTTCAAGATTCAGGTTAAGGGTAAGAAGCTTCTCAGCAGCCAGAGGATGCCAAACACCAAATGTACAAGAAGAATCAACGCCACTGTCGAAATAATGGCAGCGTGGAGTAAGGCGCACAGAAGGAATGTACTCAAACAAGCGCACTTTGTCACAGTGAGGCAAGAGTAAAGCCAAACCTGAAAATAGAAAACTTAATTAATAATCATTAGTCATGACTTCATAAGTTGTTATTTAATTTACCTAGTTCCAATACATACATATAATCAAAGGAAGTCAATTTTTTTACATGAAACTAGTACAGGAAGTTAGGCTCCCAGTAGTTTAAATTATTGTTCATAGTAAAATATAGGCATTGCTCTCAATACAATTACCATATACTATATTTTAATGCTTTTGAATTTTTTACTATTCAGACTATTGTGCTAAAATGTTAAGTTTGATTGTTCATGATTAAGCAAAGCTTTAACAGTAAGGAAACAATTCGTGAAGCTATCTGAAATTGGTACATTTATTTTCCTTCAAATGGAAAGATTAAGGAGAAATAGTTACTGGTATACTTCAATATTTAGATTAACTTGTCAATCAGCTGTGTTTAAAACTTGAGAAAACCAGCTTTCATGCATGATATAATAATATCCTTTCTTTGTCACTTCATGGAACTTCATGAATCTCAATTTACTGTTTATAGTTGAAAAAATTAGTTAAATATTCATCTAAGAGTCTCTCTGTTATCTCTTTATGGATTACCCATTCCAAACACTAACCTTTCAAATGCCATACATTTGTCACTGAACTTACACAGGATTCTCATTTAATATTATTCATTTCTAAGTGCAGAAACTCTTTAACCTACTGAGTATATTTAGTAACACAGAATGGGGTGCTGAAAGTTGTTTACATTTTGCAGATCAACCTGGTCCCTTCTGGATTATGGATGTATAGCTTACACATTTGTCAGCCAGTCAACATAAAAACTCCAATATAACGATATGAAATTAATGATTTATGAATGACAAAAAAATAACAATGTTGTGGTTGCGTGGGCATCAAAATATTCCACAAACCACTCTAGCACATAAGCCACTATCAGAAACTCTATTGACATAGCCATAATGACTCTACCTCATATGTTCCCTTATATCCATCTCACATGTTATGGACAATAGATAGACTTCAAATCAAGGAGGCTGTCAAAATATGGTCTTCTGATCTTATGAAAAGGTGAGATGAGGTAGTACTGACATGACTAAGAAATAGACTCACTCCTTCCTAATGACTAGGCAATGTAAACCTAACTGTAGCTACTGCAACACTCCAGTCACTGATATAACATTTACGCAATACAAACAGAGAGAACATTTGGACTTATGGCCTAAATTAAATCCACTACTCACTAAGAGTAGCCCACACATACTTGTTTTAATTAAATATCTAAAACCAAATCAGTTATATGAAAAACTATAGTAGGAAATGTTGCCCTTAATTCTCCGATTTCTTTAAAATTCTGTATTTTATTTTCATATTTTTGTATTGAATTTTTGAAATATTTATTTAATTTACTCTAATTGTTTTATTATATAATTTTGCAGATCTTTTACTTCTGCTTTTGTTTTTCTTTATTCTCATTAATTACCTCTTTATTATATGTTGTATTGTTTATATTTATTTATTTTTTTTTATGAGCTCCGCAACTAGGCAATGAATGTATTGTTTATAAAATTCAGTAAATTTACTTTCATGGAACGTAATGAAGAAATAAATAAATTTTATCCCAGCAATAAATATGGCATATTTAAAACCAATCAATCCATTTTGACCCTATAAATGCATTAGCACTAATATCACCTTGTCAATTACAGGTAACATTGATCTGTTTCCATCAGAATGCTGATGAGCTCATCTAAGGGGATGTAATTATGCAACCACCTGAATAGGAAACAATAGCAACTTTAAGCCAACATCACAGTCATAACCTATAGCGATACCAGACTGGTATAGCATGTTCTCAGTCCACTGTCATGTGACTAATTATTAAAATGCTCATGTATATTGTTTTCTATAAAACCAGTAGATTTCTATATAACCTCATTGTAATTTACAATAATGACAGTCATAGTGTTCAAATAAGCACATTCAATTTTTTTTCCCCTGAAGAGCGCGTAACGGCTGATTTATTCAAACATTTTTCGTGTTATGTCTACTATATTAACAGATTTATCCTGGTTGACAATTATGAAAAATCAGACTTATAATGGTTATTGTGCTTAGATATTATCATACCGTCACAATTCATTTTAATATTACCAGATATTACCCTAAGGGGAAATCAGCTATTGAGGTTGTACTCATGATGCTATTTTTGAAAAAGTTTGGCGCTGCGGATTCAAAAATTCAAAATATCTCTGTTATTATAAGTCGGACTGAAAATTATTATAGAACCAATCTTGAAGCTTTCTTGTTTTCAGCCTTCAGTAAACCCCAACTTCTACGGATCAGATTATTACTTAGAAATAGAAAATATGTGGTGGAAGTGATCAATAGTTTGACATAGTCTGCTTAGTTTACACATGCCCTGTTTGACGAACTTTTATTCAATTTTTGAAAATATAACAAAAACTGCTACTATGTTAAAACTTATTAGATCAATCCAATAAAAATTGTTATTATTAAATTAACTAATGTTTACACAGGAACTCTTGGAAACAGTTGGCAAACCTCTATTACTTCCATTCTAGATTAGAAATTTTTTATTTCTTATGAAATCAATATTATGATTATGGAGCTCACATAGACATGGGACTCATGAAATTATACACTAGCTAGAAAATAGTAAAAAAAAAAATATGTCCTGAAATAAATGGGGCTATCTTCATTATGTGCAAATTTATTATTTAAAATATTTGAAAAACCATTGTGAGTTCATATAAATGAAAAGAAAATCCACTATCAGTTAGTTTGAATAAAATGAAAACCCACTATGAGTTGATTTAAATGTGAAACATTACCCAAGCAGTGATTAACAAATTTAACCATGATGATTTCAAAATTTAATTTAGTTTATCGTCTAAATAGTTAATTTTTAATGTTGATAGGGTACAGAAGGGGGCTGAGTAATCTGCTTCATTTATTTTTTTTTTCATTTAAGAGAGGTAGGGGAGGGGGGGGGCAATTTCAGAATGACTATCTCTAACTCTTTGAATGTACTGGCACTGTATCAGGACTACAAAAAGAAATATTGGGCTTTATTTTATTTTTTTGAAAAACTTGATCTGGGGATGATTTACGTCTCCATGTATAATATTCAATAAGTTTTGGAATAGTTAATTCCTTTGTTCATTTTAAAACCTAATTATACCGACTGGAAGCCAATATGTCTACAAAATCTGTCAAGGAGACTCCAGAGAGCTTAGAGATTGTCAGCCTACCTTTTTATGCAGCCAACTCAACAAATTTTTAGAGAGGAGATTCCTCCAACAAGAAGCTCCTTCAAAGCTCTTGATTTAATTACCTTCCGTACCAAGGTTGCTTCTTTTTGCATTCATTCATTAGACAGTTTGCAAGCACATAGCTGGAATTGTTGCAAAAACAACCACTTGATGCTACTAACCTTATCATTAGGGCCTGAAAATAATGTTTTTCTGCTATTTGACCCAAACGTATTCTGAGTTCAGTACTTTAATGTTTATTTAACAATCAAGCAAACACTCCTGGCATTATTCTCCAAAAATTCTACCCAGTTTTCAGATTTTCAAAGATAATTAAGAACTACATATCCGATTATTTTGTACCACCCAATTAAAAAGTTTATTTTTCAACTTCTACTTCAATACCACAAAAGTACTATATATATATATATTAGAAATCGTTTTCAATCTAGGAAAATTTCTATAGCAACTCTTTCATTTATATTGACTAGTTAGGGGGCTAGTATTGGATGATTTCCTTCAAGTTTGTCTCTATCACTTTTTATGGAACTAATGATATAGGATATTAAAATTTGAAATGAATTTCACAATAAATGTTCCTATTCATCTTGATAATCTCTTAAACATTTGTTATTAAAAACTAATAATTTAATATAATACCTCGAAAATAAATTATTATTATTTTATTTATTAGAATTTTCTAAACTAACTACTATGTCTGTCTACTATAATACTATGGCTAATTGAAACAGATTATGATGAGTTTTCTAGCCAGGATGGAACCATGGATTTTAATTTGTGAATTAAATTCAAACTGCACATGTGAAAATTGAACGCGGTGCTAAGTTTGCCAAGTGTACCAAGACCTTCATTCACATAGCTAACCTGAGCCTCTAAATAATTATAATTTCGTCATTAAAGTAACACCTGCTGACCTTTACACAACACAATTATTAACAGGACTTAGCTCAATTAATGTGGATCAAAACTGATTTAAACTAACTAATAACCCATTATGCACATGTGATTTTACTCCTCAACAGACTTACACCTATCTCATACATGACTGTACACTGTTTTCAAACGAAAGGTACCTTTGAAAAGATTCAGTTATAAAAATAACAAACTGATGACCTGTTGAGGATAGAATTTTATTCTATAAGTGAAGTAAAGCACTCAGGAAATTTGCAGAAGTGTTATAACAGAAAATAAGTTATTGGACTAACGATTATGGGTAAATTGGTAGTATACTATCATAAACAACATGAAGTAATCTATTTTTACTCTTTCATCATTTAAAATGTTGTATATTAATGCTCTTATTTATATATTCAGTTACATTTAATTATTTATTCATATCTTTAACAAAAAAAAAATTGTATATGAGCAATTTACAATTAATCTACAAATACATGTAATGTGTTTTATTGTATGGGACATGTAGGAAATAAACTCCCTCTCTGTTGGGCAACTTCATTGGGAAAATACATAAAACATTTCACTTAATAGAGGTTGTTTGCCTATGTAAATTCACTTGTACTCCCAAGTGTACCTTACAAATAAATGGGAAATTTAAAGTCAAACCTAAGAATCCAGATGATGGAGGATTCCGTCGTATTCGCACAGGAGTATGGGATTGAATAAAGTCCCAAAGAGTCCAGAGAGACCGTGGATCCACCAGATGTATATTTGTGTTAGGCCTTAATTGTCTGTGTTTAACGTATGGGGTGAACACATCAAAATCTGGCTTATCTCGCCACTGAAAAATAAAAAGACATTTTAGATTAAATAAGTGAAAATAAATTAATTTGGTTTGTAGAGAAAATGGAATAAAATGGACACAATTGGGATTCACAGAAGATAACTAAAATATGAGTATATCAGTAAAATATATTAATTCCATTTTATTCCCTTCACTCTGGGAATTCCATTGTATACCTTTAGCTGTAGATGTTTTGGATAGCCATCATACTTATTTTAGACCATTTAACTTACAGCCAAAATATATTACATCAGGAAAGAAACTAATGTTAGAATGGGAAAGCTGAAGTTTACCAGCCTTTTAATGACCTTCATGCCAGTGGTTCTTTAACAAGGGCATAAATTATGACATATGGGATTTCTATATTCGGGCTTATAACAAAATGAAATCACCAAATGTCTGTTTTACAATGTTTATTCTCAAAAATATGTTGTGCCTTATGTGTTTGTTGCATCAATGTATTCTAAAAAATGATTGAATGAGGTGCCAGAATAAAATTCACAAGAAATTTCTGCGAATCAGTGATATGAAAATGATGACAGTTATACACATTTGACTTATTAAATTAAATTATTTTTTTTTTTTTTTTTATCATTTAGTCTTTTTTACCATAAGAGAAGTCAGCTATTGGGGTTGTACTCAAAACACAATTTTCGAAAACCTTCGGAGGGGGGGAGAGAGGTTCAAAACTCTGAATATCGAACGTCGGTTCGAAAAATTGTATGGAGTCGTCTTAATGCAAATTTAAGGTTCTATAAATGGTGTTCTGTGTATATAACTTCAGTATTAAGAATATTTAGATTTTTTTAAATTTTGGCCCTTAGTAAACCCGCACTCCTCATGTCATATTCGCAATAAGCTGTTACATCATGAACCACTTTATTTGAAGTTTAATTATGAAGTATTGTTTTCCAGTAACTTTTACTGTGGAAAGTACATGCAAATGTGATGTGTGATTATGTCATCATTTATGATTTTACGTTCTGAAATCAAAGATTGATTTTTGATCTATACTTTACTTGATGTTTAATCGTTTCAATCAACACTAAAGTTCAATCGCTGTTATTAGCTCTAATTGGGCCAGTAATTGGGGGGATCCGAAAATTCATAATTTCTCCGTTACTATGAGGCGTATCCGAAAATGTTTATAACCAATCTTGTTAAACTAGTGGTGGCCTATAATTGTTGTTTACATACATTTAGCCGTAGCTAAAATATTAAGTGAGTTGATTGTACTTTCTTGTTTTCGGCATGAAAGCCGTGACGTTCTGGCACCTTTTCAACTGAAGTAAACCCCCATTTCTACTCATCGGATTTTTATTGTTGTTAGAAATGTAAAATATATGGTGAGATGAGATCAATAGCGTGTTATACCCGCGCGAGGGAAATAGGCTTAATTTACGCAGCCACTGCGTTATGGGCTTTTTACCTCCATCAGTTTTGGTATTCCAATAAAAGGTTAGAACCGCCAAAATAAATGATACTGTTGTCATACCTCTCGGTGAAGACCGTCGTCACTGGCAGATGGTCGAGTACAGCTGGCATGCGATGGCACCATCAGTTTTGTTCGCGTATCATATTTTTGTTCCCTTATATCAAGGGAGCATAAACTCGAAAAATATGGTATGCATTTTTTCCTGTTGTTGGGTGTGTGCTGTCTATAATGATACCTGAAACATCCTTCTTACCCTATTTCGTAAGGACCAAATGTCGAGGGAGGGGGTGTATGAACATGAAAAAGTCACTAATTCTATGCCACACGGCTATATTGTTTATTAAAGTCATTAATGAAAACATAACTATACATCTCATTCTTGGCGAATTCAAGGAATTGTAAACACATCTTTCTGTTTGTGAGCTATTATTTTTGGTGAAATTATATCGTTGAATGACCTTTTATAGAGGCAATATGATGGAGGTTTGTTATGAGGCATGACGTCATAAATCCCACGCAGAGGAAGAACTGACAAAAATGGAGGCAATGTAGTTGTAATAGAAGGAGATAAAGGGAAAGAACGGAGAGCAAAGAGAATACAACTCCTTATCAGATACCTCGCTGGAACCAGATACCTACAGTGATGGCTTGTCATCTTTCTTTCTGTGGGATGCCAGAATTAGCTTGAAGCAGGACAGTAAAACATTCGCACATAACTAGTAGTCCAATCAAGAAAGCATTAATAATTTATTATTAACGTCTGTAGACAAACAATTGAGGCAAGAAATGTTAAAAATGGCATTGGTTATGTTTGTTTGTACTTTGGGCAAAAAACATCATGGTCATGGTCACATCAATGCCGAACACTCTTCAGACAGTATTTAAGTTCCCCGATCATGGAAAACCGCAGACACACAATTATTTTTGATTTATATTTTTTATTTCAACCCCTCCCTTTCTTCTTCTTTTTCCTTTTCTTTTTCTTTCTTTTTGGTAAGGGGGGGGGGTTCTCGGCCTTGAAACCTACGTACTAGGTACGTAAATACTAAGAACAATGCTAGATTGATTAGACTAAACCCATAGACTATTAGGGGTCGTTAGGGTATTGAATCGTGGAAAATGTTTGTAAGTTCCAATTCCTCTTCACGCAACTATTGTATGTGTTGTTTCTCGTATCACTGGCTAAATATGCATATTTATTAGTATCAGTAGCATATTACTCTATGGATTTTAGTTTTCCCATGAGGGAAATCAGCTATTGAGGTTGTACTCATGAAGGAATTTTCAAAAACATTCCTCAAATGTCCATCGACCCAAGGATATAAAGAAAATGAAGTCCGTATTTAATACACCACTTTATTTGAAAACTATAAATACCAAATATTTTTAACATTGAACTTTTACGATTTGAGATAAACGCAAATACGTGATGTAAGTGGGGAAATCTGCTTAGTTAGCGCAGCCCCATCGTGACGGACTTTTTTAATATTTAAGGGTACGGAGGAGTGCCATAACTGCATTTTTCTGTATGTGGGTATACATTGCCATTTCGTGTCCAAAATGGATACTTCCTTCTAAATAGTGGCATTTAAATTACTAGGGATTTAACAATATACATAAATAAATATTTATCAGGATCAATAAAAAGGCATTGTCCTCTACTTGTGTATTAATTCATGTAAAGTGCACTTTCAGAGTCAGAGCACCATCGTTCTACACAAGAGTGTAGAAACAGTCACAAATCATTATTTTTTTATTTATTTATTTAATTTAAATGAGTTCCGCAACGTAGGCGATTTACTCATTATTAAAGTGTCGTTAAAAGGTGAAATGCAATAAAAAAGACAAACAACAACAACAAACGGAAAAAGAGTGAACTTTGGCAAATGATGTTTGAAGCATATAAGGTGATATGAAGCAAACGATATTGTACGATATGGAAACATCAGGGTAATGAACATTATATATAAATGAAAATGTAACTATAGAAAGGGGGGGAAGAAAAATTAAATAAATAAAAAAAAAATAAGGAAAAGGGATAACCAAAAAAAATAAATAAAATAAAAAACAAAATAAATAAATAGAAAATAAATAATATTAAAGTTTATACACCCTGCTAATATAGGAAATAAGTGAAGAGTGGTGTGTAGAAAGTGTAGATTATAGTGTGTAATATATGTTGGTGTCTTTCAGATGTTTAATGACTGAGTCTATGTAATCACTGTAAGTCATGTGGAATGTCTAAATAACATATACAAGATAAAAACCAATAGAAAATTTAAAAAATAGTCAAACAATAAAATTAAAAATTAGAAACGATAACCGTGTGTCATAAAAATAAAATGGGATTTAACTTTTTATTTTTATGACGCACGTTTATCGCTTTTTAATTTTATTGGTTGACTATTTTTTTTTAAATTTTCTATTTGTATCATGTATATTTTTTTCTGACTGTTTTTATACTCTTTGCCATGTTATGTTTGTTGTTTAGTCTTAAGGTTTTTGTTTGTCATCAGGAACTGACGATGGAGTGCTGACTCTGAAAGTGCACTTTGGATAATTTAAAACACTAGTAGAAGGTGATTCCTTTTTATTGATCCTCATCAATTGGTTCCTCTACCATCTAGCATTTTCGGGAGAAAATAAATGAATATTGTTTAACTTTACTTGTTCCAAGGTGGAGGTATAGTTGCAAGGATCCCAAACCAATATCTTGATCCCAGAGTACATCGGTGACTTGAGAAACCTAAACTGCTTCCTGGACACTACTTGTGAGTTCAGAATTCTTATCGTAGTCTTCTTTCCGACATCTTCTTCAAATCCTTCTGTAGGAGCGTGATTAAACCTTAACACTAAGTCGTGGGAATCTACAAACAAAAAATAATAACAAAGTATTAATTGTGCAATGTCGAAAAATATACTTCATACATATTTGAATGAATGAATTACCCTAAAAATATGACTTGATATACTTAAGAAGAAATGAGTTCCATGAACACAGAGAATAATACAGAAAGTATCCTCAAATACAGTTTATAAGAGAAACAAAACAGCCAAATCCAGAAATAATAATAAAAAAAAAAAAAACGTTGAAATGCGTACCCTAAGCATAATAAAAATAGTAATTATATGAGTCAAAAATCTCTTTATTTTCATAAAAATGATAGATCGTTCATCACTTATACTATTAACTGTTATTAACATTAATTAAGATATATTGCAAGAAATATTATTTGATTCCGTTGGGGTTCTAACCACAACGCTACACATTCTCGCAATGAATAATAAAATATTTTCTTAGTAAGTCAATAACCCAAAGCTCCATTTTTCATACTATTGAAAGACGCAAAATTTATAGATGCATCTGAAATATTCAAGCATTAATGATCACAAGAACAGACACAAAAACATCCACACACGCACCAGCATCCATAAACACAAAACAGTATATAATTACATCAATATAATTTCCCCAAGATGAAGTAAGTCATCATGGCCAAAGGGAAACATGGTATATGTCAAAATCTATAATTGTGTTACACATTAAGAGTTGCTGAGAACCTCTCCACGTCTTGTTTATTTATTAGCGAGTGAACTATCCACGTTTCGCCATACCCTTCTAAATCTTAGGGTAGAAGTTCGACGCGAGTGTGATTGGCAATGTGGAGGTACAGATAAAGGAGGAACTTTGTGAGGGATCGTGAGAATTAGGAAGCTTCACGTGCAGGCGTGGCTTCAGAAGTTCGGAGATCGGACGTTCCTGTTTTGAACAGCCTTCTGGAGAAAACCCATTGCAATCTTCCTACTCACGAGGTGCACTGTTCGTCAAGAATAACAACTTCATATGTAGAAGAACGGAGAGACTGCGGGATACTCAGCAGCGAAAGTTGTGGCGTTGCTTGAGTAAAACTGGGAGTTTAATTGCTGGTAATTGTGATTGTAGCATTTTCGGGACGAATTTGTGAAGTGAGTGTAATGGAGTGCTCTATGGAGATGAATAGCGTGGGTGGCATTCGTTTGTTTTTGAACATAAGAGGAAAATAATAAAGTATACGAATAAAACACAAATTGTGGTGGCATGGCACATTTATTGATTTATTCGCTAAGATGATATTATTATGGACAAAATATATTTCATTCTGCTAGCATTTTGAATATTTGAGTTGAACTCCTTTATGACATCAAGTTTTCAATGATGTAGTGTCCATGCGATATAGTGGTAGGCATGCGTAGGTAGGTGCGGACGTACACGACCTAGTCACCTGGTCATGGTATAACCTGGTTACTTCTAAATATCCTGATAACCTATATCATTATAATTATGGGCTTCTTCAAATTTGTAGTGGTGTTTTTGGATCTCTGAAATAATGGTCGTCATGATGTTTGTCAAACTAAGGGAGTTAATGAGCACTTTGTTATAGGCAGGGAGAAATATTTACTATATTCTCCAAGTACAGGGTATTTAAAAAATAATATACGCATTACAAAGTTTTATTTTGGCCAAACTATTGATCGCTGCGTCTCGACTTCGCTATTGGAGAAACGAATACATAGTCTAGTTTATTGTCGAGTTGATTTTGAAAGACTATTTTGGAAAGCAGTTTGAATTCATGCATCATTTTCTTCAGGAACACGAGAGCGGCCAGGACTCTTTCCTTTTCATACAAGTCCTGTATCTACAAACTGTCAATACCATCTGCGAATGTTCCATTCATTCGGAGGATCAATTTGATACTTCAACCTGAAACGTCTTTGCACTGTAATCACGGATGTGCACTTCGCAAACTCGAGAACACAAAATGATTTCCGCTGCGGAATAGCCATATTAGTTTAATGAAATCCGAAAAGTGTATATTTGCCTCAACACTTTAGTCGGTGGGCCCACATTATTTTCTTTGCCTACATGTATCGTGGAACCTGAGCATCGAAAGTCTACCAATGAAATATTGACACATTAGATACACGATAAAACCTCGTCGATTGAAAGTGCAGATAGTAGTATTGAAAAGTCCTTCACGCAGGGGCTGCGTAAACAAAGCGGATTTCCCACGTGCTGATATTACTCGCTAGTGACCTCATCTTGCCAGCATATTCGGGCTGAAAAAATAAATTACGAAAAAATGCATAGAGTAACAATTGTAGCGTCAATATTTTAACAAGATTGGTTCAGTTACATTTTTTGATTCGACTCATTATAACTCTGATATTTTGAATTTCCGAATCCCCCCTTTATAACCTCCCCCACTATTCCTGGTCCGACCTCAGCCAATAACAAATATGATCTTTACTTGTAGACTGGAACCGTCAAATATCGAGTATGGCATTGATCAAATGAACACTTTCGAAACAAGAACGTAAAATCCTAATTTATGACGTTAATAAACACAACGAATTTGCATGTATCTCGCATAATAGAGGTCTCATGAAAACAATATTTGGTATTTAAGCATAGAGATAGAGGTTCTTTAGAGGTAACTTTTAATCACTTCTATATAAATTCATCTTTTGCAAATTGAAACTTTGAACACTTCATTGAGGACGTTAAAATTAATAACTAATCGATTAGTCTAGCAATAATTGATTCACTATTCTTTTGCTAACGATACTTAAATATATGTGCTTACAAATAGTTGCAAGAAGTCGTTGGTTTGAATTATAAATGAGCATACTTAGAATTCGAATAATCACACCAACGCCATTTATTCAGGAATCTTCATAGTTTTATCATGTCCAACCGAAAGGATCTCATAATCTCCTTCAAAGTTTGTTCAACTACAAGTGAGCCAAAGTCTTATTAGCAGTCGTTGGCTTTACACAAGTTTTGTAATGAATTAAAAATTTCCCCCCAATAAATATAACCTAAGAGTTAAGATTTGCTAGAATTGTGTCTCTTTGGACGAATTCATTAAGGGTTTCGAATACAGATAATTACTGGAAATTACTGAGAACAAGTGGAACAGATTCTCTGTACACAGGTGGTTAAGAGTTTTGCAATGTAGTCGCAATAAATTAAAAACAAGGCAAACAGCTTTTCCTTTTCAAATTGATGACCATACTTGTACTTATAAACTCTTAACATGTTTTGAACAGCAAAAATTCTTTTGGGAGAAAACGAACACTGACAATAATATTATATATAATATATATGTGCTACAGATGAAGAATATATGTTTATATTGGATCCGAGAGGAAAAGCATCACTGGCATTTGACGTGTGTGCTCTCCTGTAAGGTTGATGTCCACGGCCCATTTCGATTCTTTACGTGACTGGAAATCAGTGAGACTTAATTTAAATAATAGAATTCGTGAAAACTATTAATGTTCGTGGAGAATACATTTGTGAGTGAATTGATTCTGAGATGTGCTTCCATTTTTAGAAATAGCCTTGCATTTCGAATATGAATACGGACATTCAAACATTAGTTCGCCCTCATTGGGCGTTACTTAGGTCATTATCAGAAGACCATGTTCTTAGTGTAGAAACTTATGTTTTTTAGATACTCAAATTATCGGTAAGAGTTAAGTTTAGGAGTAATTCTTCCATGTAGTTGTACGAAAGGTAAAATAAGACGTTTAGGGAATGTTTAGAGGATGGAGCAGCTATTTCACCAAAGATAAGAGGAAGGGGCTGTTCAGAAATACTTTGTATGGTTCACCAGGTGATGAGGAGAGGAGGTTGTGGCCAGAACTCGAGGATCGTGAAGTAGCAGGTCTCATGGTATATATACTAAGATATTTAGGTATTGCAACGACTGTAGTAGCGTTTGAAATGTAAAATCTAATGTAATTCCGAGGTATAAGGTCACTGGTAAGGATACACATTGTTAAAAATATAAGAGTTCATCAATCATTCATTAAAATGTGGCCATCATCAATATCACAAATATCGTCTACCATTTATTTGACAATAATATTGAGCATAGAGCATCAATGTGTTAATGGCAGTGTATAACATTGATAGATAGCAATATGGTTTCAGTAAATTCCCAAATAAACTGAAATAAACATTAATGAGGTGACAATTTTTCTGAAGTAGGCTGCTTTAAATAAAATTCTATCGTAGATCTACGTACGTACATAATACATCTTTTTTTTTTTTTTAGTTGAAATACAAACAATATAATATATACAATATATATGTTTCAAACGACCGAACAAGATGAAGTACAGAACAAGACCACTGCCTTCAGTTTCAATACTCAATACTACACTCACAGGCTGACTCTACAATCCACAAATCATAGCTATTCTGTTGAAAGCAATATTCTGTAAATAAATTCAGAAATTTTGATTATTTATGTTAATTTATCAAACAATCGGTTGTTGGTTAGCCGTTGGTTATGATTAATGACAGTAGTGGGTGTTTGGGTATCCGCTATAAATTCTCAATACTTCAAATAGAGGAATTTAATTAATATGCAGACGGTTTCGGGCACTATTGGTTCCCTTTTTCAGAGCACTTGCAGTACAAGAAGAGAAGAGAGAAAAATAACTACCACACTTAGAGAAAATTACATCTTGAATTAGAGGAGAGAACCAATGGTGCCCAAAACTGTTTGTATAATAAATAAACTGCTCTGTTTGAAGAATTGAGAATTTATAGTCGATATCCAACCATCCTCCACTATAATTCCACAAAATTAATCCTAAAAGCAGTTCTGTAAATATTTAAAAGCGTTGATGCCAGTGACAAATGATTTTCCCCACAAAAATAAAGAAAGAAGAAGCTGTGTTCTATGGCCATGATCGATGTATAAAACATCGATCAAAGAGATGAAAACACGGTGTCACCCTTTGCCTCAAGTGATAGCGGCAACTTAAACAGCTTATCACCCTTGATAGGATGAAAGTCTTCCCCATCCTCCCTCTTAACACCGCCAACCACCCAAGCCGTATCACGCTCAAGTAACTGCATATGATTATTAAATGAAGGAGGTGGTGGAGAGTTTTTCGTAAGAAAGTTATTGTCATTCGAACATTATTTGGTAAAGAAAAATTAAGATTCAGGCTGTGCTAAAGATATTATCATAGTGCCTACCTAAAATTCCTTTGTTGGAACTTATATTTTCGTCCTAATTATCAAATCTGGAGAAGTTTTCAGGATTGATGGTACCAATAAGGGCGAAAATATTATCCAATAAAGGAATTTTCAGTGATATTTCTGGTCACATCTACACGTTTCTGCCAGGTTAAAATGTGTTCCCCTACCACTGCATCCAGTAATAAGTTACACTTATTAACTGATGTCTCTTTAGGGAAATCAGACATTGAGGTTGTACTGAAGTCATTATTTTCGAAAGCTTTCTTCAAATGTCCAACACTCCTATACAGGATGTGAAGAAAATTAAATCAATTCAAAACTATGTGTGTGTGTGTGTGTGTGTGTGTGTGTGTGTGTATATCGCTCAAGATTGTTGCATATTACTCGATATTTAAACTGTCAAATCGGGCCAGTGGAAGGGGGGGAGGGGTATTTGGAAAACTCGAAGTATTTCTGTTATTATACGTTAGAAATCTTATTACAAATATAATTATACATTTTTGTAATATACTGACTGACTGCAGAAAACGCAATTACTTACAGATACCACACGATTTACACGAATTGCTGACAAAGAGGATCCATGCATAGATGCGTATTATTCTCAAGGATTTAAAGACTATGCACTCCTATTCAAAAAACTGAACTAATGATATTCTTTTTATTGAAGTTTTCATTTTTATTTTTGCAACATTTTTGGATGCAAGCTTTCTTTTTAGTTTACACATACACATTATTTAAATTAGCATTCGTTATATTTTTTCTTATTGCTATTATATTGTTGGAGTACATCTGCTTATTTTAACAAATATAATATTTTTAATTATTATGCATTTAATTAATAATATTTTAAATTTATTTTAGGGACTCAGGTTAGCCGTGTGAGTTGAACTGTTTAATCTCACATGGTAAATCTAGAGTGGCGAGTTCGATTCTCGCCTGGGCAATAGGAATTTATTTAGTGATGGAATTCATTAAATAAAATCCTTAGTCCCACCCTGGATAGAAAAGGGTGGTAACCTGTAGATAACCCTTCCCAATTAGCCTTAGTGGCAAAAAGTGGAGGATAATAAATAAATTTATTTTAACCTATCATATCATTTATTTGTAAATAATTTGTATATATTGCTTCTTTTCATTCTTGTTTTTTGTATTTTGTTTAGCTTGGTTGTAGTGTTATTTTTGTTAAGTATCTTCGTAATCCTCTATTTTGACATTTTGTTATTCTTTTTTGGTTTCTATTTTTGTGTTTTGTTGTATATATATATAATTTGTTGTTACCTAATACTCTTTTTTGTTGTGTTTGTTGTTTCCTACGTTTTATTGTATTTCTATTCTATTAGTTGTTTTATATTTTTATCTTATGTTTATGATATTTTGTTCTTGTTGTTTTTTGTTTAGGGCGATATCACCCTAGTTGCGAAGCTCGGAAATATATAAATGCCACAATGAGTTCTGGCTGTTCAATGAGTAAGCTGAGGAATGGGTCGTTATTGCCCGTGGCAGCATCAAGAAATAGCAGCTTAATCAGAGGAGCCGATGAAAGCCGTTCCCCCGGCCCATTGGCGGAACAGGACAACCAATTTGGCGGGTTTGACTTTGATATGCCGACCCAACAATGGCCGGAGGATGTGGGTTCTGCAGGAACAGTAGTCAGGTACTAATTACTGCTAGGCCATACTACTACTACTACTACTACTAATGAACACAAGGCGATGGGTGGGTAGCCTGCTTTGGCGAAGGTTGAAGGCGAACCATGGAATAATTACTTCCTCCAGCCAGCCGGACCGAATGGATTGCCAACGCTTTGTCTTCAAATGAAGAATGGGCTGACCATCATCCTCATTGCAAGGCTCCATGGGGGCTCATTTATATTAATTAAAAATATAAAGCAACGTCAATAAAAACTGTCATCGAGATCATTATTAGTACTATATAGATGACAGATTAATCAATTTAACCCAATCTCGATTTAACTCACTCATTCAGATAACGGAGCACCTTTATCATCACTTTAACCTTTCATCAATAATTAAAATTGAGTTATTTAAACATTAGTTAAATTAAAATGGTTTCCACCAACGACTCCAGTTAGTTTTAGTTATTTTCTTTTTCATTCATTACATTTTGTTCTTTTTCTTCTCTATCTTTTCAGTTTTTGTTTTCTTTACTTTTGAGACAAAATTTAATTGAAAACTTTTGTATTATACATGAATGAAATTATTTTTTCTTTACTACTTCTTGATTCAACCCTTATTTCAGATTGCATCATTAATGGGCTGTCTGGTTGTTCCACGCTCTCGTCAAATCATGGTGTTTGCACGTTACACGTAGAATTTTAATTAATTATTGTATTTATTAACGTCCACTTTTGCAACTGAGACTAATTGGGACGGGTTCTCTACAGGTTACCACCCTTTTCTAGCCAGGGTGGGACTAATAATTTTATTTAATGAATTCCGTCACTAAATAAATTCCCTTGCTCAGGTGGGAATCGAACTCGTCACTCAAGGATCACCACGTGAGATTAAAGGCATCGCTTTAACCCACATGGCTAACCTGTGCCCTACGTAGAATTTTAGAGACTACTTAAATAATGCTGCCGCGAAACTTTTCAGTTTAATTATATTTAATAAAAATAACTATTATTATAATAAAATCAAGAATAAGTAAATAAAATCCTTAATCCCACTTTGGCTACAAAAGAGTGGTACCCATAGATAAACCCTCCTAATTAGCCATAATAGCAAAAACTCCGTCACGCAGGGGCTGCGTAATCTAAGCAGATTTCCCTTGGGTAGTTTAGTAATAGATAAATATACATACTGCTAACACAACAACACCGTGAATAAATACAAACGGAAAAAAGAAATATTTCTTCCAATTTCAATAACCTGCCGACAGGAAGCGTTAGGTTAGAAATGTAAACAAACGGGTCGGGCCGGCTCACACCGGAAAGAAAAACAATTACTGAAATATATCAGAATATAACACATTATTTTATGGAGAATTATTTACTATATTTAGTACTGTAATTAATAATGAGTCAGATTAATTGTTACCTCAATCAATAAAATTTTAGTAGTCCAAAACTTTAAGATGGGGGGGGGGTCACCAGGGCATATTTGCATGTATCTCGTATAATAAAGGTCTCTTGAATACAATTTTTGGTATTTAAACTTCCAATAATGTGATTTATTATGTAGCAGAGTATTGTTTACGTAACATGAGTAGAAGTGGCGGTTTGCTGAAAACTGAAAAATGCAAATATCTCGGTTAATATTCAAGATAGAGAATAAACGTACACAACAATGTTTATAGTAAATTTAATTTGCAATAAGATTGGTTATATGCAATCTTTCGATCCGATGCATAATAACGGAGATATTTGAAATTTTCGAAAATTCCCCCCTCTAAACCCCCCCCTCTAAACCCCCCCTCCCTCTGGTCCGATTTCAGCCATCAACGAATTTGATCTGTCTTTGTACATAAAACGGTTAAATATCGAGTTTCGTAACGATTAAACGAAAATTGCGACCGCTAGAGCGGTAACAGACAAATATATATATGTATATATATAGATATATATATATATATATATATATATATATATATATATATAGATATATATATACAGTTTTGAACGGACCTCATTTTCGTCATCTACTAGGTAGGATCGATGGACATTTGAAGAAAAATTTCGAAAATTCCGTCATGAGTACAACCTCAATAGCTGATTTCCCTTAAGGGAAATCTGCTAAAAGTGGTGGTTAATAAATAACGATAAAAGTAACTAACATAGTCACTGTATGTATTTTTTATTGATTTTGGTTTCATATGTTTTAATTGAATATAACTATTGTTATTTATTATCGTCCACATTATGCTACTATAGTTAATCAGGACTGGTAATCTACCGATTGCCAACCTTTTCCAGCCAGAATGAGGCTACGGTTTTTATTTAGTGAAGTTGTTACTCAAAAAATCTAGTCCACGACTTGAGTTAGTTATAAATCCTTTGGCTATAAAGTAATGTTACAATTAAAATAACGAAATACATTTATGTAAACAAAAATAGTTCCTATATTATTGTTGATAACAAATATTTCTTTAGTAGTCTTGTTGTTGCCAAACCAAAATTAGTCTTTCAGAACAAACTAACTGTTGGAAGAAGTGCGTCGGGGAAAAATATATGTAATACATAAAATTAGTATGTATGTGTACGGGTAATTTTGTCAGACAGCCCTATCGATTTGTCGAAGGACTAGGACTACCTTCAAATCCCCTGCTGTTGATGATTAAATCACTGGTGGTAAGAAGCCAACTGACTGCTGTGAAAACTCATTCCTCGTTTATCGGGGGTTGTACGCCAAATAAGCAATCGATATTTAAAACCTCTAATCGTTAATCCTCTTTGGTTGGGGCTAAAGATCTCTGAGGTGTTAGAATGGCAGCCTTGACCAAAATTAAACAAATAATCTGAGGCGGTACATGTCAAGCAACGATTGGGTGAGCACGATACTTTCAAGCCTTTATGATATTTCGTCTCTCATAATAAACTATGAAACTAATAAGACTCTTTAAAGGGCCTTATTCATTGATTTATTTACGGTCAGGATTAGAAACAAGATTAAACGTGGAAGGTATCTCTGGAATTATGGTAAATTTATCGGCGAGGGGAGGGGTCTAAGTGCCTAACTAAGATGCTCCGAAATTAATCCCCTAAACTAATGAAAGGGATCTGGTAGGATGGGCTTTTAGAGCATCCACAAGGAACAAGCTAGCTTCCCTGGCCAAGGGACCCCACCAAATTACCAGTGGTTTCTAACTCGTCAAAAGGGGGTTTAGTCGTGTCCTTGTGGTCGAAATTTAACTTACTAAAACACCATTTATGGCCATAATTTATGAATAATAACCTGTTGGATCATGCCAATTCTTAAATAGCATTTATCGTATTCTTTAAGCAATAACACACTACCTCTTACTCAGAGAGCTTTGTCAATACTATACCAAAAAAAAGGCAGACTATAGATAGTCTCAAGTATTACTTGGCTAAAATAAAAAATATTTGGCCAGATATATTATTTTTGACTTCTTTTCCTATTGCACTGGGCTCAGGCTCCTGGGCAATAGGAACTTATTAAGGATGAAACAATTAAACAAAATCCTTAGTTCCACCCTGGCTAAGAAACGGTGGTAACCTGCTCATAACTCGCCGCAATTAGCCACAGATGTAAAAATTGAACGTTAATGAACTATAATTTATATTTTCATACTTACTATACTTTTTATACTTTTTTAATGCGTAGATATTTTCTTTATATTTCCACTTGATTATATTTCGTTCCTTATCTGAGAGTTTTAGATTGTCAAAATTTAAAAAAAAAGAACTGTGATTATATTTTAACGAATAATCAGCTAATGGTGTTTTATTTATTTTATTGTCAATATTTTTAACACGTTGCTTTACGTGTCATTTTCAGAAGCTTCCCCTATTGTCCTTTATTTCTTTTATTGCCATCTGAACTTTCTATTTGGAGTATATTAAACTTTGATAGAATTTATTTTATTTTAAATTTAATAAAACTAGCACTATTTTTTAATTTCCATAAGTTAACTATGGGTAAAAACTATAAATATTTTTAGTTATATTATAGCCAAAATAATTGAATTGAAACAAAGTATAATTTACACAAAATTGAAAGTTCAGATTGTGAAAAAATGTATACAGAAACACGTTATAAATTTTGACAATAAAGAAAATAAATTTATTCATACATATCCACTTTAAGCTTCCAAGGCTATTTGAAAAGGGTTATGTAGGGGTTACTAAACTTCTCTGCATTCTTTACAAAATAACCTTCCTATTAATTCATATTTGAATGAGATAGAGATACATTATTACCGTGTCTTCATGTTTTCGGTCGATGTTTCGCTAGACATACTTCTAAATTCCTCAGAGTTTTCCCTGAGACTGAAGAGTTATGGTGTCGGCCTTTGATCCCTTTATTGGCACTGATGATGAAGCTCTTGCTCTGAAAGCGCTCTGCTCTGTTAAATAGTGTTTGTGGAAGGTAGACCTGTTTATGCTTTCTTCTTGATATCAATCTTTCACGGCCTTGCACATCTCCTTTCAGAAAAATGGAAGCTATAAGAATGTCTGGCGATACGATGGCCACAAACATGAAGGCATAGACAATAGCCGAAAATCTCGACTATAATAATGGCATTAGAATTCTACGAGCATAATTAATAACATTCTCAAAACATCTTAATATAATTTCCATTGCTACCCTAATCATCTGTGAAGATTTCCTATGCTGCTGAACATCAAATTTTTTAATTGAGTATGAATATGTTCATTATTGTTAGAATAATGATATGCTTGTTACTTACCTATGATCCTTCCAAGACCGGAATTATTGAGAGCCCCTGCGTTGGACACGATAGCGCAGGACGTGTACCTCTCATTGGGTGCAAGGAGCGGCTGCCTAGGTACGGCTGTCCTTATTGGTCCAGAGCTGAAGGCAGGTTCCTGGCCTGAGATGGTCGGTACTTGGGGCATAGCTTCCTTCAGCCGGCACAGCAGCTGACCGCGGGGGATGTTAGCAGAGCGCTGCATCCCGTGGTACTCAACGTTGTAAGGGTTTTCTTGTCTCGACTTGAACACGTTAGACTCGTCATGAAGAACGCTACGAAGTCGAATGATTAACCTGTTTTTAAAGGCAGCTAACCTGAAATATAAAGATTTCTATAATCCATGTAAAAAAAAAATAATAAAGTCCGTTACGCAGGGGCTGCGTAAACTAAACAGATTTCCCTCATGAAGTTTATCAATAGATAAATTTATATACTGGTAACAACACCACCGTAAATATTAAGTGAATAAATATAAACGGTAATAAGAAATCTTCAGTCAATTTTAATAACCCCCCCGAGGGAAGCGTAAGAAATTTAAACAAACAGGTGTGCCAACCGCTCAGAGCTGAACAGATAGATAGAAATATTCATCATCGAAAAGAATAACAATTACTGGCATATATCAGATTATAACATATTAATCTGATTGGAAATTATTTACCATATCTAGTATTGTAATTTATAATGAATCAGAATAATTTTTATCTTAATCACTCAAATTTTAATAGTCCAAGAACTAAAGGCGGGGTCTCTTGAAAACAATATTTGGTATGTAAGCTTCGAATGAAGTGATCATTATATAACAGAGTATTGTTTATGTGATATCATTGGAAGTGGGGGTTTGCTAAAGGCTGAAAACCTTAAGGGCAATCTGCTAAAAAAAATAGCCCCGCAGGTAATGAGTAACTTAATCACTTAACCAAACGATGGCGTTAGATCAATAAAAGGGAAAATCATCGGATGATTATTGAAATCAGTTTTTATGTCTCAACTAGTTTCACTTCCTCATGACGTCTCATCAGGAGAATATAGAACACAAAGCGGTTACTACACCGACAAATACATCCCTACATAGGACCTTCTTCTATCTGTACCAATCAGAATGGATTTCAAAGTATTGATGAAACAAATATGTATGTAATGTATTGATATATGTGATATATCAATACATTATATTTAACCTATAATGAAAGGTTTATTTAGCATATGGTAAAAAGTGGTAGTATGGCTAAGTAAAGAATGAATTATTGTGTTGTTTTACTATGAAATTGAAGTGGTGTATTTGAATATATTACAAATAATCACTATACTTGAATTTTGAAATTATCAACCTTTCCCTATTCCTTACGTTATTCTCTTTTATTTTTTTCAAAAGCTAGTTTTTTAGCAGATTTCCCTTAAAGGAAATCAGCTTTGAGGTCGTACTCATGGCGGGATTTTTGAAATATTTCCTCAAATGTCCATCGACCCTACCTAGGACATGACAAATATGAGGTCCGTTCAAAATTATGTTTAGATACTTGTATGTTACCGCTCAAGCCGTGGCAATTTTTATATGATCGTAAAAAAACTCGAAATATAAGCGTTTCATACAAAACTAAAGGCCGAGTCCGTCAATGGCTGAAATCGAACCAGTGGGAGGGGGGGGGGTTTAGAGGGGGGAAATTTCGATAATTTGAAATATCTCCGTTATTATACATCGGATCGAAAAATTGTATAGGACCAATTTTATTGAAAACAACATGTACTATATCCATTTTTGAGGTGCTGGATGGTGAAGGAATTATTATCTCAGGTAAGAAAAAACGCCTCGTTCCTTCACTATTCTTTATTCGTTGTGACAGAGCGCTTTCAGAGCATACGCTCCATCATCAGTGCCCTCTTCACAATGATGTGACAGGAACCAAGGATTCCCTGTGAATAAAGAATAGTGAAGGAACGAGGCGTTTTTTCTTACCTGAAACATGTACTATAAATATTGTTCATACATTTATTCTCTATCTTCAGTATTAACGGAGATATTTCCATTTTTTTTAGTTTTCGGCCATCAGTAGACTCCTACTCTCCATAAACAATACTCTGTTATATAATGAAGCACTTTATTTGAATCCCAAAAACCAAATAAAGTTGTCATTGAACGTTTACGTTTTGAGATAAATGAATACCCCTCCCAGCCTCCCTTGGCCTAACCTATGTTGTTTTACATGGAAATTCGGTATACATGAATGAATGCATAAATGTATGTGGTAAGATGAGACCACAAGTGTGTTATACCATCAGGTGGGGAATCTGCTTAGTTAACGCAGCCCCTGCGTGACGGACCTTTAGCTTTCTATTAAGATTTTTCTACTTTCTTTTTTTGTGTCTTGAACAGATGATGTGATGTATATCTGTTATTCAAAGGAATAAAGCCAACAAAAACTCAACGAGAACTTATATCTATACTTATTAATGCATTGTGCACCAAGTACATTAAAACTCTTTTCACTATGTCTTAATGTTAATAAGGTTAAAAATGCAATTCAAACACTTTTTGTTAAAACACTATTCAATCCATAAATTCCTTTTGATTTTTTCAGAAGAGATGTTTTGAAATTTATCCGAAAATGTAAAACGGCGAACGGAAAAAGTAAAGAAGTTCCCTTGTAATGGTGGGTTTAGAGAAAATAGATTTATATTAAACTTTCTATGGCAGCCATTAAAGTCGTTAATATTCATTAAGATAATGAAATATAACATAAAGAAAGCTGGAACTGAAGTCGCCATGTTTAGATTATAGAAGCAATTTTCATTCCCATTCCATTATTCATCGCAGAATTCTAGGAATAATAATAGGTTATTAAACTCTGTTATAATTATAAATTTAAATTTCAGTTCTTTTCTCTATGTCATTCATTCATGGTTACTTAAGTATTTAAATTGTATTTTGGCCCTATAAAACGAATATACCTACTCTACTTGTTGAATGGAAGCATTAGTAGTACACTTAATAATAAATTTCCGTTACTCAACTTCTTCATGAAACATGAAAAGACCCGGAAGATCAAAACGAAGTCTTTAAAGTCTTCAATAAACTATGAAATTTTTATTTTAAAGTGAAATTTGGATATTTCTTTCATACACCCCACATAAATTTCACATCGTTAAGACAACAATGTTTAGAGCAGGGACAGTGTATGCTGTGTAGCTGTTGAGCAGGGAATCTAGAACATCATCGATTGTGGTGTTTTACTACGATTTTGGTATTATACTTTTGATCAACATTTGTCCAATCGTGACCGTTCTGGCTAAAGATGACTCCAGAAGTGAAAGCTTAACATTAAGTTCCATGTTCTTAAAGAGGTGTATTGTATCGGTAAGCAAAAGAATACTAGGAGGTTATTATTATTTTTTTTACTAAACTTCTGCACATCGGTTTCGTTTTGTAGAATCGGACAGGTCACTGACAGCAAATGTAATTTAAGCCACTCTATGGAGTAAGAAAGGATATAGGACATTTTATCTCTTGAGCTCAGAAAGTTTTATCATCATATGAAATTTAATTGTATATTCCTAAAGGATACATACTGAGATTGCATTATTTCGTAATTTTAAGCATTCTATAAGCAATGTTTTACATCATTTGAGGTGCAAAATTCAAAACATAAAAAGATTCTAGAAAAAGTTACACATATTTTTGGTTTTTTATTAACGCCTTTGTGCTACTATGGCTAATTGGAATTATTGGAATTGGGGTATCAACAAATTACAAGGTTTGTGATGAGGATTTTATTTTGTGAGTTCGTCACTTATTAAATTCCTATTGCCAGCCTAAGAATCGAACCTATGACTAGTAAGATTACCAAGTGAGATACCATAATCATAACTGCGCCCGAAGCACGTACTAACCGACTATTCAAGAAAATATCTTGAATGCGAGGTAGGAGAAACATTACAAACCCAAGAAATTCACAGACCTTCTTTCTTAGGATATCAGAGAATCATCAATATTCGATCAGCCCTTCCTTGGGAACTTAGTAATATTTCATTTCTTTTTCTTATATATCCTGGATAAGACAAATGGTGAGGGAGAGAGGAGAGCAATGACCCAAGGCAATGATTCAGCCCGGGCCAATTTTATAAGCTGACAAACAAATAATGGCTTCGGATGTTCTGGACCATTAGATACACTTTACAGGAAAAAGGCTTACTCAGTATCAAACGTTTTAACAGAATTGTGGAGCATGCCTTATAAAAAATAATGGACAGCATTTGGGTTCTACATACAAAAGTCTCACGAAACACAGCAAAGTGTCCCCCTTTCCCCATCATGAACACTTCTATCTCTTGGCTAATAGATTTTTGCAATTTAGCACCTAAGCAACTTCAAGTTTCTTCTGGAATTCCAAGAACATCCGGGTAGGACGAAACAAGGAGATCCGTCCATAAATATTTTGGTTCTATATACAAAAGTCTCACGAAACACAGCAAAGGCAGTCTATGAATTGAAAGCAGCCGAACAATGTGAACTGGAGTAGTATGCCCTCAAGCCCCCTCCAAATTAAACAACATGCTTTACAACAAACATTGATCTACAAATTCAAGACAAACGTTAATATTCTTAAATTCCTTATAAATAATGCAAATTTGGTCCAAAAGTTAGTACATTCATATATATAAAATCAAATAAATTTCAACGAATAAAACCTCGGCAATGTAATACCAAGGGTGACTAGGATATCCAGGATTTTCTCTAAATAATTACCAATATTGGTTAACCAGCAAAGGACATGGGTTACGGTCACCGATTCTCCAAATTCGGAATCCTATCTTCCGCAAGTCCTCCCTCAGGTTTTTTAGTCATCTCTCTCCAATCGAATTGTCCTGAATCTCCCGGTCACCGATTTGCTGAATATTAGATCACTTTTGTATTAATATTTGGCGTCCCGAATTGCTCCGTTCTTTCTACGTAACCGACTCTGCGCATTCATAAATGACCAGCTTCGCCATACTATACGATTACATTATTTAGACGTTACTTCCTAAACTTCATTTTCCTGGATCTGTCACTGCTCAAAAACTCTTTCCAGGCCTCATTTACTGAATATGTAATAACTCGCATGTCCCCATTTCCCTTTCATGTACACATCTATGTGTTCGCTAATTGCAGTTTTGGAATTTAGTACCTATTTACCTTCTAGATTCTTCTGGAATTCCAAGAGTATCCGTGTAGCACGCTTATATATATATATATATATATATATATATATATATATATATATATATATATATATATATATATATTAAATTAAGTATTTTATATCAATTTTCTGCAAAAAGTGCCCTAGTACAGAGTAGTAGTATAACGTAGCTGAAATTTCTCAAACAGTAAACCTTTCCACAAATGAATTTTTCAAAACCCAAATCAGAGAGAAGAACAAATGTGTAAAGAATTTACTGATGCAATAACTCTTAATGGAAATTGATAAATTTAATAAAATCTTGGCGATGCACAATTCCATGAATTAGGTTTACAAAGATCTCATCACATTTCACTCCCAAGCATAAGAATATACTAAAGTAAATAATCTCCACGATATCAGAGCAATGGCCAGAACAAGGACAGAAACTCTCAACTAGAACCAGAAGCCTTGGATTAGGGATGATGCTGCCCCTTGCAGCATTTGGTCGAATTACTCTCTGCAGGGATCAAGTAATATCCACCTTGAACTGATAGAATTAAATTAACTTGTATATCTGAAGAGTGCTGGAAGAGTTCCTTTGTTTTATGTTTAACTCCAGTTGTTGCTTTATGATCTATATAATGGAAATACTTCTACTGTTACTATTATTTGTTTTCTATTCAAAATCAATATTAGGTAATATGATTACAAATTGTTATTATTTATTTTTTTCTTACTTATTTATTAACGTCCACTTTATGCTACTATGGCTTATTGGGACGGGTTATCTACAGGTTGCCACCCTTTTTTAGCCAGGGTGAGACGAAGGACAAATTGTTTTTATAATCTTATTTAAATGTTTATAAAGAAGAATGTTTTATTATGAACTGTATCATATGTCACTCGGGCTAATGATATATTCTGAATTAATTGGAATGTAAATTTCAGCAGATTTCTCTTGAGGAAAATCTGCAATTGAGGTCGCACTCATGACATGATTTTCGAAAACTTTTCTCAAATGGCTATCGATCCTTCCAAAATGATGACGACGAAAATGATGACCGTTCAAAATTATATATATATATATATATATATATATATATATATATATATATATAGAGAGAGAGAGAGAGAGAGAGAGAGAGAGAGTGAGCGAGAGAGAGATTTATAGATTTATCTGTTAAAGCTCTAGAAGTCGTAATTATTGTTTGATCGTTACGAAACTAGATATACGTTTTATGTAAAAATAAAGATCTAAAGATCAAGTTTGTTAACGGCTTAAATCGGACTGGGGGACGGGTGGTTTAGAGGGGGATTCGGAGAGTCGAATATTTATGGAACAAGTGTTATTGGAAATGAAATGTTCTATAAAAGTTGTTATATTAGTTTTTTCACAATCTTGATTATTAACCGAGATGTTAGGACTTTTTTGTTTTCTGGCTTCAGCAAACCCCGATTCCTACTCATGTCATGTTAACAGAAAGCAGTTATATGATGAAGCAGTTTATTTAAAGGTAAAATATATAATATAGTTCTAATTGAACTTTTACTTTTTGAGATAAATGCAAATACGTGGTACACGTGGGAAACCTGTGTAGTTTACCCAGCCTCTGCGTGACGGAGTTTATTTATTACTAATTTACGTATAGATTGCTGTAAATTTCTGTAAGGAATTAATGACGTTAATGTGGTGCAGGGAATCCTCAATATTCTTTATCTTAGTTGAAAAATATTCTAAATAGTACAAGAAAATGTTTCTCAGCCTCAGAGTACAATCCCTTGCCAAATTAAGCTCTGGACACGCCACTGAAAGATTTAGCTATCTGCAGGGTATACCAATGTCTGTACCTCGTAACCATTCAAGCGTTTATGTCTGCTCCCGTGCCGCTGATCTGTGTTACTGCTTGTTCTAGGTAGGATAGTTCTAAAATCAGAGAATACTATCTTATAACTATTGTGTAAAAGTGATAGATATAATAGAATTACCTTTTAGTTGTTGGCTCATCGCAGTTGACACAGTTGGACATGAGCCTCGCACGGTGACTGCTGAACCTAGGTTTCGGCCTCTGCCTTGGAGATCTGTAGTAGTCCTTGGTAGTCCGGGCCCTGAGAGCTTCCCTCTGCATATGAAGGATCTCCATAGGCATTGCTTCTTGCTGCAAGGTATACATAACAATTCAAGTACATAAATAATTTTTTTATTTTATTTTAGCAGATTTGCCTTAAGGGGAATCAGTTATTGAGGGTGTACGCATGACTGGTCTTTCAAAAAATGTCTTCAAATGCCCAACGACCATACCTAATAGATGACGAAAATGAGGTCAGTTAAAAAAAAAAAAAATGAATATACGTATACATATATATGTAAGTATGAATGTTTGTATAGAAAGAGATTGAGGGAGAGAAAGGCTGAGAAGGGGGGAAGGACGGAGAGAAATAGAGGGAGAGGGCGCAAGGGAAATTCGTCTTAGTTCACGCAACCCCTGCGTGGTGAACTTTTTATTGGTTTTATCCCCCACGTCTAAGGGGATTGGCATGTGGTGAGGGTAGACCTCTGTTTCAGATAATCTATTTACTCAGTTATGTAAAATCAGATAGTTTATTTATACATTTTTAAAAAAAAATCCCTTAAATATCTGAAGCTTCTAATATACCTACTTTGCATATTAGAATATAATAAAAAGTATATTTTTGAAAATCTTGAGTACGTTGTAGACCTATTTTACAATAGTTCTAAACATTTGGGTCAATATTTATAGGTGTTAAAATGTATGTAATATATTTGCTGCTGTCATTTAATAGTTCAGTTATATTTTGGGATATTTCGAGGTTTTTTCGTTGAATGGAGTCTGTTAGTATGTCAACGGAAGGATCAAAAGATCAAACACACCTCCTCTCTTAATGCTTCGTTTATTTAAGACAGAGTACTTTCTGGGTGAACCGTCACATCTTCAGTGCTCTAGAGCTGGTCCCTATTGAGCCGACATCTTCAGCGAGGTTCGCCCCGAAAGTACTCTGTCTTTAATAAACGAACCATTAAGAGTGGAGGTGTGTTTGACCTTTTGATCCTTCCTTGGATGATAGACCTACACCAGCCAGCCTAAATCCCAAGTGTTTGAATGTGTTTTACTGTTATGTATTTGTTGCAGTATTTACATATAGGGATGACCATCCTTCTCATTAGGCTTCTGTGTGTTAGGTATCTGAGGCCAATCTTGAGTCTGGCAAAATCAAACACCTCCCGTCTAGTACAATACTTCTATGGCTCCCTGGCACCTCCTTAATGGAATTTTCTGTGACTGCTGAGGTGATTGTTTACACAATTCATAAATTGTTATTAATTACCTAAATTAAAATAAAAAGTAATTTATTCTGGCTTCTCAATTGCGTAACTCAGGCGGTGTACGGCAGTGTGAACCGCCGCTGGAGTCTTGGTTCTAGGGAACCGGAAGGAGTTCTCATCAAGGAAGTTTTAAACCGAAAGCAATTTATATGCAAACACATATTATAGTCTCTAGAAAAGTGCATATAATTTTAAATGGCATTTTACAATAAATACACATTTTAGGTTTCATACATCCACCTCAGTCATCCACTTTGTTTTATATTTTCATATTTATTTAGGATTATAATCTTATCTATATCTAATCTATTATGTCACTATAATTTAATATCTACAGTTATGTATGTTCCAATTTGCCTAATAGTCTATTTATATAATTCGTACATATTAGATAAAAACTAATTGATTATACATTTGTATACCTTGTTGGGCCTTATGAAGGAAGACATTTCATGAAACAACAAAACAAAAGCACGTTTTATTTCTCCATGACGGATTTTTTAGTATGTAAAGTTACAAATATCCCAACAACCCCCCCCCCCCAACCCAAGTCCAAATATTGCCAGTTGCCAAGTATCAGGTGTAAAGTATAACAAGCAAGTTGAATATTTTGATATAATGTTTTCCCCATTGGTTAGATTTCAACGAGGGAATATTCCATCGAATATTAAGAAATGCTGTGAAAGGGGGACATAAAACGAGCACGCAGTGCCGTAAATATAATGCAGTGTATACATTATGTCGAAAAATGAGTTGATATCGATATACAACAAACAGTTAAAAAGTTTTAGAAAATATCACTTCTACTGGTGAGTGAGTGGTGTACTGAAAGATTGACGAGCAGTTAACAAAATGTTTGAATTTTGAGGACAATTTAAAATGCCCGTTTCACGAAATCCGCTACATAAGAACGGACTACGAGATGAATTTTTGGATGTCCAGTACTGAATCTCATCTCACAAATTTCTGTAAATACTTTGTACTGTAAAATTATCTTTATTTTTAATATGTAATTTTCGCCCTAATTAACGCTTTTGATACAGCCGAGAAAAGGCCAGCCGCAAAAAGAGCCAAAGGCTTCTTTTATTTACTTAAATTATGAAACGAAGCCGGGATCCAGAATGGGAATATAAAGGGTTTCATTTAACTATATTTCCTTTTAATAACGTGCAATATTAAGCATAATTCGAATAGAAAAAAGTGGATTCCATTAAAAAAATAAACAAATTCAATGTAATGTAAATAAATCGTAAAGTTAGTAATTTTTTTTACTTCTTCCTTTTATAATTACAAGGGATTAATTATTCTTCATGTCGGTGATCAAATAAAAGAAATTAATACTTTTTATTTGAAGGTAACATTGGTCCTAATTATTTTAGATGTTATCAATTCCTATAATTCCATGGCTTATAATACAAAATATTCCTTTAAATATTTTTTTTTTCCTTTTTTTGGAGAATTCTGTATAGTTGACTGTCCAAAAAAAAAATTTAGTTTTGAGGTTCCAAAAAGTCAAGGATTCCTATGATAACTGCGTGTGGTGGGACACAAACTATTTTAAATTAGTACCATATGTAGAAGATTAAACGTCAAAAAAGTCCGTCACGCAGGGGCTGTAAACTAAGCAGATTTCCCACGTGAAGTTATACAATAGAGAAATCTCCATAAGAGAGCCGAACAGTTACGGAAACGGCCGAACTAGCTTTTGGCGGGGAACTCATTCGGCCGTTAGCCGCCAACATTTAATAAAAATGCAAATATCTCAGTTAATATTCAAGATAGAGAATAAATGTATAGAACAATATTTATAGTAAATTCAATTTGCAATAAGTTTGGTTCTATACAATTTTGTGATTCGACGTATGGTAACGGAGATATTTCGAAATTTCGAAAATCCCCCCCTAAACCCCCCTCCCACTGGTCCGATTTCAGCCATTAACGAACTTGATATGTCTTTTTGTATAAAACGTTTAAATATCGAGTTTGGTACCGATCAAACAAAAATTGCGACCACTAGAGCGTTAACAGACAAATATATAGGTATATATATATATATATATATATATATATATATAATTTTGGACCTCATTTTCGTCATCTCTTGTGTAGGATCAATGGACATTTGAAGAAATGTTTTGAAAATCGGGTCATGAGTACGACCACAATAGCTGATTTCCCTTAAAGGAAATCTGCTAATAAAACATAAAAGACATAATGAAAAGTAAACCTTTTTTTTCTTTTTCTTAGAGCATCTTGTAGAAAAACATACCATATTCATCCTCTTCTAATGACTTCATTTGAAAGTAATCAGCTTTCAATAAAATGCCATAGAACATAAGTTATAGATGTTTTTGTGATAAACAAAAATGGTTCTACAAAATTCTTTCTATCTCCAATTCCTTCTTTGAAAAGAAAATCCACATTTTTTCTCAGTAACAAAATAAAATCGAATTGTATTCCAAGTTTCAGCACCACTCGCAAATTTTATTAGTTAATACTGGTAACGTACTCTGCGCGTTTATGCGTCCACATAATAAGTGTTTCATCATCAGAAAAGCTTACTCAAATAGTTCAATATTTCGTGGCTGTAGTAAACGTTTATATATGGATCATTATTTTCTATTTTAGGTTCAAAGGAGTTGGCGTAATTTTAAACTCTTTCTTCCGGACGGCTTCGCTCCCACCTCCAAGTCTATTGACTATTTTTGAAAGAGACTTTTGAAAGGACAAGAGGATATTGTTATGAAGCCGATAGCCTTTACCGAAGCGGCGATAAGGTCGATTTTGATTAAAATTTTTCAACAAACCAAGCATTAAAAGAATAGTATGGGTCACATAAATTCAAAGAGCACTCTATGAATGGAGTCGATAAATTCGTTTCCTATAACTTGAATAAGTTTAAATTTATAAAATAAAAAAAATCTATTGCGAGTTCTAAAACCGACGAATGTCAAATATAAATGAACCATTCGAGATTCCACTGTTACTGTAGCAAGTATATCAAATACTTATTAGAATTATTATTATTTATTAACGTCCACTTTTTGCAGCTCAGGCTAATTGGAACGGGTTATCTACTGGTTACCACCCTTTTCTAGCCAGGGTGGGACTTAGGATTTTATTTAATGTATTTCGTCACTAAATAAATTCCCTTGCCCAGGCGGGAATCGAAATCGCCACTCTAGGATTACCATGTGAGATGGACGGCAACGCTTTAACTCGCATGGCTAACCTGAAACTTTTTAATTCTTTTGGGAAGCTGGGTGATAGAGGAATTAACTGATCAGGATCAATGAATAAGGTCTTATCCTCTACAAATACTTTTTTATATTTTAGCTTAATGGATGTTCGGTTGATTGTACCACCATCTTCAGAGAATGAGGTATAAGAATCTCACGGATCTCAAGTATTAAGCTCTGAAGAGTTGTTACAACCTACTGAAACTACTTGTGCTTTAAAATAAACGTACTGTGAGAAAGTACTTGTTTTTATTTATATTATTTGAAAAATAAAAACATTATTAAAGAACATATGACTGGAGTCAGTATTGGTGGACCTCCGTTCGAACTGAGTTATTGATGTTACCGCGAATTCCATTATTATTACTTTATTCCAAAGTACTTCCACTCTCTCTGGGCTTCGACAGCCCTAGAAAGTTATCCTCGTCTCCAATGCCGGAAGGTGTGTACCACAAAGTAAAGTTGACTGAGAGAGCCGATGCCATGAAAGTACCGTTCAAATTTTTATTGATACATATATTTGTCTATTGGCACTCAATTTAGCAATTATTCGTGAATCATTTCTAAATTCCATATTTAATTGTTCATTTAAACTAAAGATCAAGTTGTTCGTTAATAGCCGAAATTTGATCACGTGGAGAATGGATTTACAATTGGGTGTCACATTGAAAAAATATATATGTAACCAATCTTCTTTATAATATGTTGTTTATAATAACTATTATATGAGATACATTTTTCTCCTATTTCCAGTGACTTATTTGTCTTTTTGGGGTTTCAGCCTTTCCTTTTAAGCTTTATTATTCATAATTGTGCAGCTTATATCATTAGTTTCTAGTCATATTTACATAGATATATATTACATAGCTGAATGAGAAATATATATTAGAATATCCTGGGGAGAGCCGTTTGATTATCATTACTGCTTGCGGGAGACCTGCTTGGTTTAGTTAACCGCGCCTGACGGACTTTCATTCACTATTGAATGATGCGTAATGAACTACCTTTCAGAAGGAAGGAATAGTCTTTTCACATGTTAATTATTTATGAGAGTTTTCCTCTTCTATAATCACCTAAAAAGACTACTTGTAAAAACTAGGTATCAAGCAAATTTGTTTAAAAATTGTTTCTTTCATGTTCTGTAGCATCTGACAGGCGAAAAAAAAAATCCATATGAATTATTAATTATATTAGTTAGACACTAAAAGCTCACCTTTATCAGGCTTAGAAATGTTTTTTATGGGGGGGGGGCTAATAGTAATTAGTTTTCCGAGTCGGAAAATTGTGTAATGCCCTCATGTTTATTTAGTAACAATGTTCAAAAGACTAGATGAGAACTTCCCTTTCTATCGTAATTCCTCTCCATCCCTTCCTTCATGCATACAGATTAATTCCTTTAGGGCGTATGGCGTATGTATGAATACAAATCTCTCCATCCTCCGATGTCGGGGGCCTCTGTATCTTGAGTGAATACTGCCTCGTTCCGCTGCGCAGACCACCTCTACTCAATGTGCCCTTGGAGAGTGTTTTCCTATTTAGAGGGGTTGTTTGGTTAGCCCATTGAGATCCATTCAGGGGAAAAAGCACTCCTTTCTTCGTAAACACTTTGCCCGAGGGGGTTTTCGGTCCTAAGCTTCTTGTAAAGAAGATTGCTTAAGAAAGGGCGATGCGAAAGAAAATGAACTGCGTTGATAACCACAGATAAAAACGAAACCGGAATACAGATTCTCGTACAACTCGAAAGTGGATTCTATACTTAGTTCACGATTGAAGTGGTGCTTCCAAGTCTTGTGTTCATTTCTATCGCGGAATAAAATTACAGTATCTAAAGTTGCCTTGTTTTCCACGCCAGAGATTGCCTCCAATCTATAAGTTTATTTTTTATTTTCCTTCAGCCCATCATGCATACTGTTGTAGAGTTACTCTTTATATTGTTAATTAATGTTTGTAATTCATGGTGTCTGTTAATTCAGAAGTAAATTAAAAAAAAAAAAAATCATCTGATTATTGAGAGTAAACGCACTCAAGATTGAAGTTTTGATGCATGCATATTATAGGATTTGTTATGTCATATTTATGAACTAAATTAAAAATAAAAATATAAGTTAAAGAGGATTCCTTTAATGATTGGACAGGTTCGAGAAGACAGGCGACACCTAGATAAGGGACTTTAAATTGGATGATGATAAATTCGTTAAAGATATAATTATGTGATGTGGTTGCCAATCACTAAGGTTGAAATAAAACTACTTCAACTTGCCGACGTTTCGGTGCAATTTGTAACCTTGTTCAAGGTCTGCAAAGTTGCATTTATGGTAATAAAAAACAGAGATGGATTGTTATTTTTTAGTGATACTTGATTATTACATAAGATAAATATATATTATAAGCAAATTGATAATATAATCAAATATCACTAAAAATTAACCATCCGTCCCTGTTTGTTATTACTATAAATGTAACTTTGCAGGCCTTGAGAAAGGTAATAAATTCTATAGAAACGTCGGCCAGCTGAATTAGTTTTATTTCAACCTTAGTGACGACAACCACATCACATAACAGCTCCAGCAGAGATCATCAGTAAGAATATTCCTTAAATATACTTTACAATAAATGGCATGATCGGTTGACGTCATATCCATCAGATTCTGTTAACCTTCGATGTATCAACTGATTCATGGTACCCTTTGGTGTCATACCAGTCTCGGAGAATGTCTCTAGCTTCCATTCGCTGAGTATGCTTTGAGAGTAAGGTTTCTCTAAGAAGGATATTTCATTAACTCAACACTAAAGAAAGTGCCCAAATGTTGCCTCAGCATTTCTATCGTGAGCCTGTGTCCTCTCCATATGGGTTGAAACCAAAACAAGTAACACTTTTTCTAAAATGATTTTCTTGCGCTTTCTTAAGAGAGGGATTGCACATCAAGCAATTTCCACAATATTCATTTGAGTATGCGTGCGTGTATTTTGTGGTTTTATGTGCGTGTGCGTGTGTATTTATCTGATATAACACTTTAGCAGCCACTCGTTTTCTTTTATACTTGATGAACAATGTTATGCGAAACTGCATGATAATTCCTTCTCGAAGGATAAGAAAACATATCTGTCATTAATCGGTATCCCAATAATGTTACACAAACAAACTGATTTAACTAATTCTTTTCTATAATTTTGTTATACACGTTTCATTTTCATCTCCCCAAATCTGAGCATACTTTCTTTTTCTTAAAATGCCCAAACACTTCCATTTTTCCTAAGAATTTGAGACTCCGTACTGACAAAAAATTTGAGTTTCTTTTAAGTAAATGTCTCTCTCTCTTTGGATTCGTTACATGTATAATAACAGACATTCTAAATCCTAGATTATTTGACCAAAAAAAAAAAAAAAAAAGTTATTGGAACCTCCGTGACTAGAGACGAATGGTAACTAATAGGTGTAGGTATCCTAAGAAATAAATTTAAACTCGAATGATGAAATAAAAAGCACAATGATTTTAAATAATGCCAAGAATTCTAACCTCCTTTAAAGGATCTAATAATTACTCAAGAAACTCCATAAATACCCAATTTATTTCCAGTTGGTGATACTAAAGGTCTGTCATCGTTTGCAAGATTGATGGAAACTTTTCGAGTGAATGGCTCTGTCAGAATTATCAAAGAGATTCTCCCAGCCTCGGGACAATTGATCTCATTCCGCATAGATAACCTAGAGGCCTAGATAGTACTTATCACGCTGTCAGCTGATCTGAGGTACTAGGAGGGGACCTACATCACATCATGCACCTCAGGCCAGGAATGCAACCAACATACTGAATAAGCGGTTATTCGCACATTAACTATATTATAAATAGTATAAAATAATTTAACGAAACTGTGAACGGGCAATACAAGCTATGGATCCAAACATAAAAGAATTTAAACAGGAATTTCTCATTTTCTAGCAGTTTCCCAAAAGATATTCAAACCTACCCCAAGAGATGACGAAAACGATGCCAGTTCAAAACTATATATATGTGTGTGAGTACATACATATGGTTGTTTGCTAATGCTCGCTCTGTCAGGGAAGAATGACCGCAGAGAATAATAATCTAGAAGTTGACATATTTAGAACTAGAATTATCTTCGGGGCCAGGTGCTTCTATGTCCATCAAAGTCCTCTTGGATTCTAAAATCGCTCTCGGAGAGAGAAAATATTCACTGGTTAGACACAAGGAGTTGTTTGGCAGTGAAATGTGGGTTCTCAAAAAAACAAAACAAGATATAGTGGGCTACTGGATTAGTAAAGATTCCGGCAAAAAATATTTGGAGCCTTTAATATAGTTAATCATTCATTTCATTATACGTTCTATTAATAATTGAGCTTACATTTTATATTTTGCATTATGTCGAATTAAAGTACTTTTAGAAGTTTACTTGTATGTAATTAAATATTAAGAAATTTTTACTGAAATTAAGTGTTTTCCAGTACTTGATATATTACCATGTGACCAGGTATTTGTGTGTAAACAAGTAGCTATGTTTGGCCTGTAGAGTGAAAATCATTTTTTGGTTTTTATTAAATTACATTTAACATCCTAGTACGCACGAAAGGGAGTGCAGCTTATGTTTTATATAATGTTTATAAGCATGAAGAACGATTCAGTTTCCATTTAATGCATTATGAGTTTCAGCTATTTGTAATTACGAAGAAGGAACTAAAACAAGAAAATAATAATCTTTTCATACCAATCGCCGAAAATAGATCTTTAGGTAACTATGTTAATTCGGATCTAGAATTTAAATGTGAAAAATTAAAACTATTCATTACTATATTTTAATTAATTAAAAACTCCTATTTTCTACACAGAGAAGGACGCTGTGGGAAGCTGAATATGAAAAGTTTTCATCAGATATTGCTCAAGGCTTTAGATGAATGAAATTCTTTTTCGTTCGAATACAAGTCGTGTTTTGCTGTAATTAATGGTTCTGAGCTCTTAAATATTATAAGACTTTCTTTCAGGCAGCCTACATTCAGGCTTCCACAAAGGTTTAGGGAATGTAATAGATCAACATCATCCAAAAATAATAAATGACAACTTACTTTTAATTTATTTACATTTCTGTTCATTGTAAGCTGCTATTGTATATTGGTTCAATCATTGATGAAACTCAGATATTTAATCGGGCCATAATTGTTGAAATATTGAATTTAAATCGAGTTATTAATTATTTTAAACCGAAAAACTGGCTAAAATTTCTAAAGTGGCTGTTTATTAATTCCTGTTAGCATATTCTGTGGCATAAACCGAATGCCGGTTTCGGCAACAAGCACAATAATTATTAGAATGTTCTTGCATTAAAACCCACCTGGATGTTTCAGTAAATGGTTAAATATAATTAATTACATGAAGCAGATAGCACAATATTCATCATGCAGTGATCAAAAAAATTGATTGAATTTTCAAAATAAAATATGTTTTTTAAAAGTGCTTTTCTTTCGTTATCTAAATATCAAATCGATCAAGGGATGCTAGTAATAAATAATATCTCCCTAAGAAACAATTATTAAATAAATTCTTTTTTAATGCAGTTATATGATTGCTTTAAATTATTTCTAACTAACAATATTAAGGCATTCAATGCCAGCTAGACAAGGACACCCTGACTGTTGGTGTACTGACGTCGTGAGCACTGTAGAAAGCTTTTTGCAGAAACATTGTAAATCATTATTGAGGAAGTTTGTCACTTTTTTCACACAAATGCTAGCTACAGTTTGCCAGTAACAATAAACTCTGTAATCTCACAAAATTAGTAGTGCAATTTCACAAAATAATGCATTATCAGCTTCTGCATATGGCTATTAAAGATAGCCTGAGTACCGTGTTAGCAGATTTCCCTGATGGGAATCGGCTATTGAGGTCGTACAAATGAAGTGGGTAATTGTTTTTTTTTTTTTTTTGGGCGAGAAACTATAAATATATATATACATATATATATATATATATATATATATATAGAGAGAGAGAGAGAGAGAGAGAGAGAGAGAGAGATTTATATATTTGTCTTTTAACGCTCTATTGGTCGTAATTTTTGTTTGATCATTACCAAACTTGATATTTAAACGTTTTATGCAAAAATGGAGATCGAGTTCGTTAATGGACGAAATCAAAGAGGGGGGAGGGGCGGGGTTTCCAGTGGGAATTTTGAAAATTCTTAACATCTCCGTTATTACGCATCAAATCGACAAATTGTATAGAACCAATGTTATTGCAAATCTAATGTTCTATAAATGTTGTTATGTACATTTTTCAATATCTGTAATATTATCCGAGATATTTGCATTTTTTAGTTTTCGGCCTTCAGAAAACCCCCACTACAACTCATGTCATATTAACAATACGATATTATATTATGAAGCACTTTATGTGAATCTTAAATAACAAATTTTGTTCTCATTGAACTTTTAATTTTTGAGATAAATGCAAGTATAAACGTGACACACATGGGAAATATGCTTAGTTAGCACAGCCCCTGCTGAAGGACTTTTTTCTTACAATTCTACTTCGGCTTATTTATTCAATACTAAATAACATTCAATAGTATTAATTTACTGAGACTGTAATTTGGCTATTTCCATTTTCAGCCTGGAGAAAGAGAGTTCCAGTTTTAATCAACAGAAGTGTTGTTTGAGAAATAAAGCAAAATTTATAAATATTTGTGTTTTGAATGAAGTTCCTTTATTAAATTTAGCGCCAGTTTGATAACGGTAGCTTGTTAGTTGGAGTACGGAGGGGTTTAATTACATATTTTATTAGTAGCGTACAGAGTCTGGTTCAGCTGGGCTTGAGAGTTGAGGCAAGGTCATCACCCAACCCAGTAACCTCTCGACCCGAGGTCACATTAACTTTACCTCGTGAAACATGAATTTTACGTAGCATGAAATACATTTGAACATTAATTAATTTTCTTGTCTGTTATTCTTAATTGATGCCGTTCGATTATTTATTAACAACAACTACTTTCATATTACGCCTAGATTTTTGGAAACCTCTCACGTGAAGTTAAATTTCCTAATTGAAAGAGAATGTAGCTAAAACAGTAGTTAAAAGTAGTAATCGTTTGAAAGCTAAATTAAAATTTTGTTTATAGCCAAGTTTCTGAATATTTCACAGGATCAGCTTAAACTTGTAATAGTTCTTTAATTATTAATGGACTATTACCAACATAAATGCTTACCAATATACCTAAGAACTCAGTGAATGTGTAATTACTTTTTTTTAACTCAAATACTAATAATGGAGTTGGTTCATTGTAATTAAATTCCAAAGCTTATTTCCAAACTCGGTATCTATACATTTGAAACGAATAGGAGAATATGTGCAATTCGCCGAAAGTACAGAATAATCCTGGATGTAAAGATGTCAAAAACCAAATCCGAAATATTTCAGCTTTTAAACACCGATCCAGGAATTATTTCTACATATTTTTATTATTTTAGAGGTTTTTGTTTCATACTTAGTTACACTTAGTAAAAATTACCTGAGTAAAAGTGGGAACTAACACATAAAACATAAATAACTCGGATAGAATTCAAGATGGTGGATTTCAAAAATGGTTGTTCAACAATTGGAGTCAATTACTTTTTTAGTAAATCTGTTTCTGACATTTTTCTAACCATAGTTAAATAACGGAGAAAATTTAGTATTTTAGCATTACAATAATTGCCCACTCCTCCTGGGCCAATTTCGAAAATTAAGTTACTTTTTTTTGTAAGAATGTTTTACGTCAATATCACACATATGCCCAATGTTCTGTCTACTTAAATAAAACTAAAAAAAAATGTTTATGTCGGTTGTGAGACCTGGAGGAAAATGGGTAGAGTAAAAAGTCAATTTATCTAAGATATTATTTTCAAATTGTTGGTAACATTTTGCTATTCAACAATTTTTCTTCTGTAAATGCATTCATTAACTGAATTAATAAAGCAGGTAATTGGTATTCCTTTTTAGCAGATTTCCATTAAGGGATTCCTATATATATAGCTATATATATATATTTGTCTGTTAACGCTCTAGCGGTCGCAATTTTCGTTTGATCGTTACCAAACTCGATATTTAAACGTTTTATGCAAAAATAAAGATCAAGTTCGTTAATGGCTGAAATCGGACCAGTGGGAGGGGGGGGGTTTCGAGGGGAGGATTTTCGAAAATTCGAAATATCTCCGTTACTATACGACGGATCGAAAAATTATGTAGAAAAAATCTTATTGGAAATTAAATTTACTATAAATAATGTTCTATACATTTATTCTGTATCTTGAATATTAACCGAGATATTTGCATTTTTCTGTTTTCAGCCACTGAGACAGCTAACTTCGGGTCTAGTCGTGAGTTTCCGTCAAGAGCTAGTTCGGGCCCTTCCCGTAACTGGTTGACTCTCTATTCTGAAATTTCTCTATTATAAAACTTCACGTGGGAAATCTGCTTAGTTTACGCAGCCCCTGCGTGACGGACTTTTTTTTTTGGGGGGGGGGAGCAGTTTTCAATTAACTCCACTCCTAATATAAAAGTAATTATAACTAAGTATCTCAGGTTTACGAATTTATTTTCAATTCGTATTTACGTAGCCTTTTTGTTATGAGCGGAATAGAAAATCGAATATAAGGTAACAGAAACACCATGTTATTCAAGTACATACATGGGAAACATGTCTATTTTAGCAGCACTCCTACTAAAGTGTTTACGTAACATCTGAGTATGTAACTTTTTTTTTATTGATGCAAATTAAGCTTTAACGTGAAAAATACGGTAAAAATTGTATGAATCACCTGAAAATTAGAATAAAAAAATTGTCCACCCTTTTGGTTTGAAGAGTTTGGGATTACTCGCTACTGCTTTCTTTATGTAAAGCCAATAAAAAGTATTGAGGACAAGGCATTATTACGCAATTCCTGCGTGACTTACTTTTTCCTTCTATTATTTTGCATTGAGAACTTTTACGTTTATCACATTTTCCCAAAACTAAATCAGTTTTACTAATGATGCTATAGTTTTTGATTGCATTCATGAAATGTCCACTGATCCGACCGAGAAGAAAATGAGGGTCATTCTAATATTAATACGTATCCTGTTATCAAACAGTAATTGATATCGGAAATATGAATTCGGATTTCAAAATTTTTTTTGCACAAACAAAAATCTCGACCATTCAACTGACATATATATATTAAAGATCTAGTGGTTCAAATTTTTGTTTGTTCGTTATGATACTCATAATTTGCCAGTATTATTTGAAACCAGAGTTGGGCAGTAGTTAACTAATTTCAGTAGTTAACTACATTTTAACTACTAACTACAATTAGTTAACTAATTGAGCAATTAATAACTACTAGTTAGTACACTTAAAATGTAGTTAACTACTTCTTTTAACTACAATAATTGTAGTTATTCTTTTAACTACTAACTACTAGTTAAAAAAAGTAGTTAGAATTTTAACTACTAACTACTAGTTGGTAGTTAACTAAAAAAAATAGTCAATTACCAGGATAGTTAACTACTATTGTAATTAACTACTGTATCAGTGAGTTAACTACAAATTCAACTATCAGTTTACTGAACTCTCAGACAAATTCTGAGGTGGTCCTTGTGGAGGGGAGGGGATTTCTTGTCAAGAAAAAGTCAAAGAAATTCTTGGGTCTTTTCTTCAGAGTTAACAGGGGAAAGAAGTCAGATTGGTAGATGATAAAATGTGAACCAAAAGTTTTACACTATTTCAAAATGACATTTTGACTCTTGTCTTTAATAAAATTTTACACTTTAATGAAATTTTCCCTGTTATCTGTAATTAACAATTTCGTAGAACATAGCCAAGGTTAAAGTTGAGGTAATTATAGTAAAAGATAGGCACTATTGTTAAGGAGTGAGTTCAATGGAACCTCTTATAGGCTACAGCTGCTGTCTCTCTCTCATAATTGGTCTGATCCATAACTAAGAATGTCTTATATCATACTTGCTCACATGTCACAAGTTTTATAAACTCTTTTGTCTCTGATCTTTCCAAGTCTATGTAATTTTAGGCAAAGGAATATTCTTCAACTGAATACCTGAGTTTCCCAAATGCATTTTTTTTTTTACTTGGCTTTTGCGTGTCTTCCAAACGAGCCACAAAATTTCTGTGCACCTTTATTTCTCATTCTTGGGGTTTACATTTCGTGGAAAAGGTTTCGACTAAGTGCCACAAGTTTCATGTGCAATTTATATACTGCTCAAAATGTAAGCATGAGATGCATATTTGTGTTTCAAAACTTTTGGTTGACCCAAAATCTCAGTTCATTGTATGAGATCCTTTAATAACAATTGTTTGTTATTTAATGTATTTCACTCTAACTGGACATATTTTTATTTTTTTCATTTTTTACATATTTAACTATTTTAAACAAAAAAATTGTAATTATGCATTGTTATTATTTATTTGAATAGATTGTTTTGTAATAAAGTTATTTCTCTAATGTCTTAATTGTTTGTTAAATTCCCACAAAATATTATGCGAATTTGGACTACCTTTTATTAAAAAAATATAAAAGGACCGCCAGTTTATTTAACTAATACATGCAAAGAAAAGAACAAGTTCATTTGTTTATAATATCTTATCATACAGAATTAGGCAATATTTTCAATATAAAGTAACTGTCGGACCTTTAAAAACACAACCCGAGATTCACAGAGAGGATATCCCCCCCCCCAAAACCACCACGCCGCCACGTATAATAACAGTAATAATAAGGTGGGGGAAGTTTTAAGCAAGATTAATTACAGGAGAAATATCGGTATGATTTGCAAATACATAGGCAAAATGTCCATATCAACTAAGAGTGTACCTTACGAAAAAATCCCGTTGAAGAGAATAATTCATGTACTAATGGTATTTAATGTTTTGTATTTTTAAAGTATACCACTTTTGTACTTTGGACACTTTTGTTTAGTATTGGTATCATGTTTCTGAAAATGAAATAACCAAAAACACTTTAGCGAGCGCTTAAATGACCACACACACAGCAGTAAGATTATACATGCAAAGTGTTGGCTAATAACTGACCAAACCTCATGAATCCCCCCTAAAAACTATACACAACCACACGCACACACACAAATAATAATTAATCAGCGTAGTAATTTAATTTAGGCTTGTTTTCACTTCATGTGAACTATGAAATGTACCTGACAAGATACCAATTATTATTTTAGTACTTTATTGGCATACTAATTTATGGTTTAACTGAGCCCATAGGTTTAGTCTCCCCCTGCTATAAAGTCTGTAGTTAAACTGTCTCAGAAGATGTTAAACACTAAAACATACAGCAGTGAAACTGTGTTGCAATATTGTCTTGATTAATATCGCTATGCCAAAAGAAAAAAAAAAGGGAAAAAATAAAAAGTAGTTAGTAGTTATTAATCGTCACTACCAACTACTTTTGTAATTAACTAATTTTGTAGCTAACTACAAAAGTAATTAAACATTTTTAACTACTAACTAGTAGTTAGAAACATGTAGTTAACTACAAAAGTAATTAACTACAACAGTAGTTATTAGTTTTAACTACTTTCTGCCAAAGTTATTGTAGTTAGTAGTTGTAGTTAAAATTACATTTTGCCCAACTCTGTTTGAAATCCAATTTAAAAAACCGAAACCAAAGAAGTGGTGGTATAGAAGGGTTTTAATATGCAGAAATGTTAGCATTTCCGTCACTTTTCTACCCAGCGAAAAATGATATACAGCCAATATTAATATACTTGTTATCTCCTATAATATTTTGTCCACATCTTATCAGTGAATATATTTCTATTTTGTCTTAGCTCCATTGGAGGTATCCACCCGTAAATGCTTATTCCATCTTCATAATAATCTGATACGTCATCATAAAGCTTTTTTAAAAGTTTAAAAGCCAAGTCCTATTTATAACATGTCTTTACTAAATATGAAAAAAGAACGTTAAGTAAGTGTGGCATCCAGACTTAAGTTGTTGGTACAATTATTGATATTTCGTTTCATGGAAAAATGAATGCTAGATTTGATAATTGATACAACTGGACAAGAATTAGTATTACTGATCAAGTTATGTTCAATAATAGTTGCTTGTACGTTAAGTGTCAACTGGAATAATGAAGGCGTTTTCTATATTTGCTCTATATTCCCACCCTACTCTTGCGAAAATCATTCAGCTTATTAGATAGCTAACTGGCTCACAAGATTAAATCTTCAGTCATGATTACATAGGAGAATTATTACGGGACCTCCGAGTCTAAACTCTCACTTACAATATGCCAGTGGGGCAAGACTGGAAGGTTGATTAAAATTGTAGTTGGCATGATAATATTGGCTAATGCCTATCGTTAGTCACCTTGTTCAGATTACTGGCGACGGAGGGATGGCTATCTAAAAACTCAGCTCTTGAATGGAATTTTCTCCACACATAGATTTATTGGTGTGAATGGAATTTTCCACTTGATGCCTTCATCGCTGGACGTTCTGGTGCAGAAGGCCACGGACAACCACTGCATGTCCTGGCGACCCTTTTATTCTCTTGTCCATTTCTGTGAAAATCAGGTTTACCTCTTCACGGGATCAATTGCCATGGAAGCCTGTATATAGTATATACATACATTAATAAAGGAAAAATACAGAATTCGTTTAAACCCGTGTGTGACAATCGTTTTTTTCCCTTAGAATTTCTAACCCTAATTTCTGAAGAGGGTCACCGTTTGGTGTGGAAGTAGACGAGGTGAGAAACTGGGCAGTTGGTCGTTATTTCCTCTTGGAAGCACCGAGGGGTACTATATATTAGCCATGTCTAGGCAGTCAACCATTACACCCCCATTACGGGGGTGGACAAAGTAGCTCCATTTTATAATGCACCACTGGCACAACGTTAGTTCCTTCCAGGGATTTGCGTTATACGCCCACCGCTCAGGCGTTCATCAAACAATCTAGCGGTGCCTAGGCAGGGTTGGAAGTGGTTAATGATTCTGATATAACAAAATTTTCATTAATATCCACTGGAGAAAATGTAGCCGTGCTTTTACCCACGATTATTGATATCCTAGCATTTTTTTTTTCATAATAAGGTGGCTATACCCGCTTTTATTTTTGTAATACGAGTCAGTGTGAATCGCTAAAATTGCGACACACTTAAATAAATAAATAGTCAGTTACCCGTCAGAGGAAGACTTTTCTAGGTCACGACCAATAGGCAAGGCGGTCTCTAGTGACCTGGCCGCGGTCACTCGGTATAATGAGGCCATGCAGTCGACTTGGAACAACACATTCGAGGTCCTCTTTGGTTAACAGGGTTGTGGTGCGTCTCTTGAGGCTTTTTGGAGATCTCTGAAGGTTTACAATGCTACGAAAGTTTTCTTTGCCCCGGAAATATTTATGTATAACATTTACAAATTTTATGTTTAAATTACAGAAGACCTTATTTTTGTCGTATACCATATTTTAGGTATGAAAAACTCTGTAGCTGATTTTCAATAAGGAAAGTATCATAAAAGTCATCGTAAATATTACCTTTGACTAGATGCTTCAACCGCTTTCCCAAGCTTTGATTACCCCTCACGATAATACAATCTAGAAGTATAATTCTTAAGGAAAGAAAAATTTTCATTTTAAGACTAATTGCTGCACCCTCAAATGAAATTAATATAGATTGCTAATTAATTCAATCTTCAATTATAGTTAAATAATAAATAATGATAAATGCATCTGTCAGGAGAGATGAGTTAATTGAATTACTGTAACAAATTTGTTTTTGCTTAATTAGTTCGAAGAAATGAAAACTGTGAATAATAGTAGGAAATTTGAAAGAAATTATTCAAAATGTGTACAAACCTTGCATGATATAATTTTTATTCAGTAGTTTAAGAATTATTTACAAAGCCCTTGCAAATTTAAAAAACAAATCACACAAAGCGTTGTCAGAAAGGAAGATTTGAAAGTTATACAAATGTTCCCATTTATGCATAATTAATTCATTCTAACTGCATCTACAAATATTCTCTTATTAATTTAGTTTGTATTACTGACCTTGAAGTTTCTCGATCATTTTTTCAAAACACATAATGATTTTAGCTTAAACCTTTATACAGTGAAATATTTTTGGTAAATACTTTTTCGTTAGATATATTAAGCTACAGCACACAACATATTTACTACCATAGTAATCTTTGTTATTTGTTTACAGTTTTTTAATTAACTACTTGCCTTCATAGAGTGCAGTCTTCTAGAAAAATCGTAGTTGACGTGAATATTTGGGTCTTTAGGCACCAGAAGTTTTTTTTTATTTATTTATTTATTTTTAATAAAATTGAAAAAGAATTTATACAACTTAAATATTATCCTGTTTTTCAGTCGGATGTGGTCTGCAATATTATTTGTAAACTATTTCTTTAGACGCCAAAACAAAATGTACTTCCTTTTGTTCATTCCAAACGCATATGATAAATTTATTTTAAGCTGACCTGTTATCTGTATTATTTCTTCTTGTACAGGTTTCTACTAAAAAGTAATAGGTTTTTTTTTTTTTTTTTTTTTTTTTTTTTTTTTTTTTTTTTTTTTAAATTTGAATATGGAGAAAGTATACGACACAGTTTGTGTTGATGACAATCTAACGGGTTGATTTGTCATTAAATTGGGCCTATGTTTCTTTAATTTTTTAAAATATATTAGGTCTGGGTTTTAGTTGAATGTCTGTTTTTGAGAGTCCCTTATGAACTTTGAATTGAAGTAAATGAAGTTCCGTCTCCTTTTAACGGAGTAATGTTTTTATTTTTACGTTTTTCTGTTTTTCAAATGTCACTCAATATTTATTTTACATTACCTGATAGTAGTCCACCAGAGGCCGGTTGTCCACTTTTATCTGATGTTGGCTGTTCTGTTGGTTCCTTCGGGTGATGTAGTGCCAGTATTGGGACCAGAGCAGGTATATGTAGCCGCACATCCCGAAGAACACGAGGTTTATGAATATCCATACCGATACAGCGATGGCCCTCATCTTGGTTTGTAACCTCCTCCCCGCCCCCGTGTGCGTGTGTCAGGTTACGTCCTAGCGCGAGGTTACGTAGACACCGACCCCGGAGCTGGACGGGAGGAGCATCGTTCTCCCGCAGCCCAGGCCTCTGACTGAGCACCCCGCCTAACCTAGTCCACTTCAACCTCCTCATATTGATTCGTAGCCGCGGGCTTCCGTAGGCGGCGATTCTGCTGCCATCTATCCACATCTCTCAGCATTAATTTACCCAAATTGAATTTGAACGGGGTAGAAATATGAATTACATTCAACCACGGGTCGACAACACATTTACCTTCTATGCTATAGGTACTTCAGGGGATCTAGAAATGTATCTATCTTTCCGTAAAACGTCTTACTATCAATATTAAATTGAACGTTAATATAATAACATGAGATAACTCTAATCTCAAGTCTTTCGAAAGCACATTAACAATAATTCTGACTCTAAGGACAATTGCCATAAAAATCAATTTTTTTGTTGTATTATACACTAACACTAAATATTACGCGTTGCTTACTTTAAAACGTTAAAAGAACTCTACACGAGCATGCCTACTGAAAAATAAATATATGTTGCCGGAAAAAGATCGAATATGTTCAAACATAAACCATCGCCAATTTCTCAAAATCGTATATATATTTAGAACCCGGTATTATCCATCCGAGCTACCTTTCTACCGCTATTAAAGAAAATGGATGGTAACATTACTAACTACAGACCAATTGCTCTCAAAAATTGTTTTTTATTTAATGAATTGGACGAATGTTGAACCAACGATAGCCTGGATTTCAACTTAATGCTCAGTTTTCTTTCAAATAGAGCGCCCTTAGCAGACTAGAATCAAAACATTCAATAGAATTACTAAAAAAAGGTGTTCCACATGGGGACGTAATGAGCTCTACTCTATTCCTTACATGAGCTCAGGTTAGCCATGTGTGATAAGACGTAGATCTTAATACCCTTGGTAAACCAAGAGTCATGGGTTCGATTCCACTGTGGGTAATAGGAATTTATTCCGCGACAAACTCGCTAAATAAACTCCTTAGTCCCATCGTGATGAGATAAGACGGTTACCTGCAGATAACCTTTAAGTACAGTAGAATAAAAATGACGTTAAATAATAACTTGCTAGGTAATTCCTCTAAATGCATTATAGAATACTCCTAGCCCGTTTATGTCGTGAATTTAATTCCCCACAGGCTTTTAAACAACTGCATATGATAAAAATTGCATGTTATTAACAATTTTAACACAAAATCTAAGATACCATACTCACAACAATAAATATTTTCCATCGTTATATATAAAAAAAGGTAAACGGTTTTAGAATAATTTTTAACTGAAAACTGACACCAATACCCCATTTAAAAAATAGTTAATAGAATTCGCCACTATTCAGGAATTTGACCAATTCAAAATGGGGCGGGAGAAAGATTTCTAAACTTTTAACCCCCCCCCCCAATACACCTGGTCTATTTGGAACTGTACTAAACATGGTCAACACATTTATGGGGTTAAACCTACAATGCAATATAAGAGTATCTCATTCCCATATGATTCCAAAAAAATAAAATATTTTCCTCGGCTAATTTCCGTCTTAAATCTTAAAAAAAAGTTTCCATTATATTTTTAAAATTACATTATAGGGACCCAAAGCTTTAGATATTTAGATCAATTTATTGATCTATTAAATTCTAGAACTTATGATAAACATAGGCAATGTGCCTCATCAAATAAATAAACCATTTCAAAACTATAACTATACAATAGTAATTTAGATTAACTCCTATTAAAAAATAATAAGCGCTATTCACACTGTTTTACACAAACTACTTTAAAAAATATATTTAAAAAAAAATTATGACATTACTTCGCAATAAAACGAATTTTGTTGGTTCAACACAATATTAATGCTGATTCAGCCACATTATTCCATCGCAGCTTATCTACAAAAACCATAAAAATTTGAATAACACTTTAAAGTAGATGTACCAATAGCTTCTGCACATCCGCTCTTTTTGATAAAAATACTCATTTGATTAGATTACCTCTACTCTAGTATTATGAATAAAATGGCTATCTTTTCCAACCTTCAATATATTGATGGCGGATAGGGTAGAAGAATTTTCTAGGTCATACCTTGGAATGTCATTTAGCCATGTGTCAACAGTACGAAACACCCTAACGCATTTTAACCTCATGGAGAGCTCTTAAAAACGAACGAATATTTCCTTTCAAGAAAACACAAAGAATGGAAAAGTTTCGTCAAGGAAGAACTTTCCTTTGAGTGCTCGATTTGTTATAACTTCGAAGGAGAAGCACTTCAACTTCAATTGATCTTTTATCCAAAGAGTGTACGAGATGAATTATTTATTTACTTGACAAATTTATTTAGACCAAGTACTTCAATAAAGTTTTTGAAATCAAGAGATTTTTATCCCTTTTTATATTTTCTACCACCTTTTCTTGTTCACTTCATTTTGGCTTGTGATATCTGAAAAACGATTTATTATTCATTAAGTGCTTTTCAGATGCAAAATGATGAAAGGTAATCCTAGAGTGGTGAGTTCAATTCCAGCGTGGATAATAGGAATTTATTTAGTGATGAACTCATTAAATAGAATCCTTAGTCCCCGGCTAGAAAAGGGCGGCGTACCTGTAGTTAACCCACCCCGATTAGCCACAGCTGCAAAAAGCGTACGTTAATAAATAATAATAAAAATCATGAAAACAACAAATATGATGACGTCCATTTTTCGTTTTATAAACACGCTGTATGTTATGTAAAACACGTGTTTATCTAACTGCTTACTTGGAGCATCGAGCTCATGATTTTTCTTCGAATTGTGAACTTTTCGACTCTACTAACACGTCATCATTTTTTTAAATATTTCAGTCAAACCAGAATAGTAAACATCGAACACAATGTGCATTAACTTAATTACGATATGCTCTCCTACGGAATTTTTAGTAAAGCTTGTAAAAATTGTAGGAAACGTGTGTAACTAGCATGGCTAGAATGTATATGTGACTTATGTATCACCTAACTTGATTTTATTAGTTTATTACATTTGTGTTCATCCTATTCCAGGTGAAAGTGCTTAATAAGTAGAGGGAATCATAGAAGCCAAAAAACGTATCGATACTCATTAGTCCATCAATATTTGAGTTTTAATAAAATTTGTTATATCGTTTTTATTTTATTTTGCAATACTATATTTAATTGCTACACTAAAATCTTTCTATATGTCTCAATTCTCATGTTAGTAAATCCAACAGTCAATATAAAATCAAACTTTCATTTATTGGATAGAAAGCAATAATCAGAGAATACATTCCTTCAAAATTAATTTAGTGCTTTCAACGACACAAGAGAGAAGCATCTGTGACAAGAATCAACATTGTTGATTAATATATTCAACCACGATCAATCAAGTTAAACCACTGTACGCCTCATCACTCTGTTGCTTTCTACCTTCAACTCATGTTTCTATCTTAGCAAAAGCTCAAGGCTCATTAGCAAAAAGCATGAAGAAATACGTATACAACTTATACATCTTAATTGAAACTTTTATTTATAGCCTAGTTATAGTCCACACAGCACTTGTTCCGAAAAAAAGTAGCAATCGTCAGGTGCCTCTTGAATCCGTCTTCATCTCCAGACTTTCCAGGCTAAATTTACAAAGTGTATAGAAACATAAATACTACAGGGAATTCGTTCAAAAACTATGAACATCAAAATGTACACTTCCCATTTTATAAAATTATAGACTTTTCTTAAGAAAACCATTTTTGAGACTTTATTTGTACAAGTTCATAATTAAAATCGGATCCGAGGGAGTAAGGATTTATTTAAAGCAGCTAAAAAATCCAAGCTCCAAGAAAATATTTTTAAGAAAATCAACAGTAATTATACAAATTATATTATAAAATAATGTGATAAAACATTTTTCGATGCAAAAAATGCCTAATGGAGGCAATTAGTGAAAATAATCCTTCCTGCCAATCTCTTAATCCTCCGAATAATTTCAACCTCAGCTTCGAGTTTTATATTCAAATTTTAAATTTGATGATCCAATCAAGTATGAAATAAATCATATATGCTATATATATATATATATATATATATATATATATATATATATATATATATATAAGATATACACAGTTATAGATTATTTTATTGGAAATTTAGAACATAATAAACCATTATTATATTATTATTAATTTAATGTTTTTTTTTATTTATGAAGGAAAAATCTGTTGTACCTCCAGCACCATTCTGCAGGCTATCTACCGACTCGTAGGATAAACTTTTCTCTCTAAGCCCAACTTTCAAATACGGCGTTGTGAAGAGGGAGACCAATATTAAATCAATAAATAAAAACACATATAAGCTTGTACTACAGTTAATGAAGTAACCTGTTGATATAAATACAAACTACCTCCCACAAAACCATCCTAATATAGAACGAAGCGTCCAGTTCAAGCAGTCTAAAAGTACCACACCGTGGGACATTCACATCCTACAGGCAATTCATCAGAAGACACAGTGCCTGGAAGATGTTTCCTATCTATGTAGAACTGCTAGATGATATTAAGGGCTTAAGTTCCAAGTTGTAACTTTTTTAATAACCATTTTTAGAAATTTGATCATCATAAACAATACATTTAACGAACGAAATATCAGATGAAATGGGAACACTAAGGTTCTGGTGATTGAAAATTTTATCCCATTCTCTGAAGAGCCGGCATGGAAGAAGAACCCTTGAAAATCCCATCACCGATAAGTGGTTTGTTGGAATCCGAATATAAAATCCCTTACTCAAAGATTCAAGGACTTACATAGTAAATTTTAAAATTAAACTGTTTAACTATGAAGTGCGTTACGAATAAAGATATTTGCAACTTGCAAAGCAATAACACATATCCGGCGTCATACAACACTGAGGAAGAAAAAAGTCCGTCACGCAGGGTCTGCGTAAACTAAGTAGATTTCCCACGTGAAGTTTCACAATAGAGACATTGATGAATAGAGAGTCAAACAGTTACGGCAACGGCCCTAACTAGCTCTTGACGGAAACTCACGACTAGACCCGAAGATAGCCGATCTCATCTCAGAAGCTGAAAACAGAAAAATGCAAATATCTCGGTTAATATTCAAGATACAGAATAAATCTATATAACAGTATTTATAGTAAATATAATTTGCAATAAGATTGATTCTATATAATTTTTCGATCCGACGTATAGTAACAGAGATATTTCGAATTTTCGAAAACCCTCCCCTCTAAACCCCCCCTCCCACTGGTCCGATTTAAGCCATAACCGAACTTGATCTTTATTTTTGCATAAATCGTATAAATATTGAGTTTGGTAACGATAAAACGAAAATTGCGACCGCTAGAGCGTTAACAGACAAATATATATATATATATATATATATATATATATATATATATATATATATATATATATATATATACTAGCTAAGGGACCCGGCGATGCCGGGAAATCATTCTTGACTGACTAATGATGGTATTCTTATAGCAAGAGTTCAATGTGTACAATCACACTCCCCTCCACGACGTAATGATTTTCCGAAATAGCCAACCCTGAAGGGTAACTTTTGGGGATTAATAGAATAGAAATTTTTTTTTTGAAGGATAAATGAAAATGTGTTCCTAAGCTATCCCTCTACACTTTTTGACTCGCCGTTTTTCAATAATTCAAACCATAATCATGGGTAGCATTTATTACAATTAAATACCATGTATAATGAACATATTTCCTTTCAAACTCATAATAATGCCTATATTAAAACCACTTCAATAAGTACTAATATAATCGTCAACTCCCGCTATAGATTTAGCGTATATCCCGTATTTATTTCAGTTTACGACAAAAGTAAATGAAACAAAAGTTGCTCTAAATAACAAAGTAAACAACTTTTGTTATGTGCACGTTTGCCGAAAAACAAATAGAAAATGAAATATCTCAAATTTTTACTTCAGGCCTCCCGCATAACTCCCACTCCCGTTCGAACCTAACAATTTTAATAAAGCTAATTATCATGAAGGACGTTCAATCGTTAGTTAATGAAAATCTCGTTTATACTTTGTTATACGGTAAAAGTGAATATAATAATAAACAACTTTTGTTATGTGCATATTTGCCGTGCTAAAAGCTGAGCCTGCCTTAATTCTCAAGGTAAATCACTTTATACGGCATCAATATGAATGTTAATGTTAACATTTAATTAATAAAACAGTTAAGTAAAATATTAATTTATTTGATACAATCTAAATAATTTAAAACAAAATTTAAAGATGTGAATATCTCCTCAATAAAGTGTTAACGGGCATTCCTTCAGAGCAACTTCATTTTCAGTTCTGACTTCCTTCATTAGTATTTTCAGGGTATATAACTTAGAAACAACCTGTAAGAATATTTGTAATTTGGAAAAACTGTTTTCTCAGGAAAAACTTATTGAGTCATTTCACTTGAAAATGATATTCTAAATATACATTTCATTTTGTTTAATAGAGACAAAATCTTTCTTATCTTATTCTTTCTTTCTTTCTCTAATTTAGGCCAAATTAAATTTAAAATGTATTTTGATTGAGTTGTTCGAATATATATGATGGGTGAGTCACATAACACAATGTCTTCGACAGTATGATTTTCTGACTATTAGTTCTTTGGTGAATTGTTGTTCTTGAGCTCGAATCAACTTCATCCGCACACTGCTTTTCCAACTTCGTTCATAAATATTAAATTTAAGAAAATTGAAACTGGACTAATAATAAAAATAATTTGATACTAGAAAAGTATATGAGATACAAAAAAAGAAAAATATGGGTCTTAGTTAAGGACGTTTAATTATAATTGTAAGATTGAAGAAGAACAGTTGTGCTCGAGAGAGCTCATTCATTATTTCAACAGTGACACAAAGGAACTACTTTACTTTGAATTAAAATTGCAATTACAAGAGTAATCTCCCAAGAGGAGCCAACAAGTGCCATTGTACACTTTAATTTCTTCTTAATCATTTTTCAACACTTATTTTTAATTAATCAAAGGCAGAAAATAATAAAAAATTAAAGGGAGGCTAAAAAAAAATAATAGGAAAGAGATGTTTAATTAAAACTCCGTCACGCAGAATCTGCGTGATTAGGCATTTTTAGCACATTTCCCTCAAGGGAAATCAGCAATTGAGGTTGTACTCATAACGGGATTTTAGAAAGATTTCTTCAAATGTCCATCGATCCCACTCAGGAAATGACAAAAATGAGGTCCGTTCAAAATTATTTATATATATATATATATATATATATATATATATATATATATATATATATGTATGTAGTATGTATTTGTCAGTTAATGTTCTAGCGCTTGTTAGTTTTGCTAGATCGTTACCAAAATAGATATTTAAACAGTTTATGTAAAAAGAAAGTTCAAGTTCGATAATGAACCTGAAACTGGACCAGAGAGGGGGGGGTGGGGTTTAGAGGAGGAATTTCAAAAACTTGAAATATCTCTGTTATTATATGTCGGATCAAAAAACTGTATAGAACCAATCTTATTGAAAATTTAATTTTCTGTGATTGCTGTTTATATATATATATATATATATATATATATTCAGAATCTTGATTATTAACCGAGAAATTTTCCATTTTTAGATTTCAGCCTATAGTAAACCTCCAGTCCTACTTATATTATAGAGATAAGCACTTATATAATAAACCACATTATTCGAAGATTAAATACCAAACATTGTTTTCCAGAGATCTTTTGTTATACGAGATAGATGGAAATATGTTCTTGTGCCCACCCCCCCCCCCGTTCTTAAATTCTTGTACTACTAAAATTTGATTGATTGAGATAAAAATTATTCTGATTCATTATAAATTACAGAACTATGTATAGTATAGGTATAGTCAATAAAATGAATGTTATATTCTGATGTTTCAGTTATTGTTTTTCTTTCTGGTAAGCTGTTGGCAAACCTATTTGTTTACGTTTGAGACGCTCCCCGCCTGCAGGGGAAAGATTTCTTATTACCGTTTGTATTTATTCACTTAATATTCATGGTCGTGTCGTATTAGCAGCATGTAGGTTTATCTATTATTAATCTTCACAAGGTAAATATGCTTTGTTTACGCAGCCCCTGCGTGATGGGCTTTTAAGATTTAGGCTGGAATGTTTAGAGTGATTGGGTAATTAGATTGCAAGCAGCCAGGAAATTTCTAACGATTTTGACTTTACCACCAGGCTTTCCACTTATTATAGTTGACATGCTTCTTGCAGTCGAGGATACAGTGAACTGTTGCAGACAATAGCAATTGAGAAATACACGGAGATGAAGTTAATGATGTTGTGTTACTCAATTTTCTTGTCTTTATACCATTAATTATGATTATTTGTACATTTTCTCCACGAAAATGAATACTATGCATTTTCTCTTTTAAAACGTAGTGGACAAAAATTACAAAGAGGCATTACAAAATGTTTTAAAATTATGTAATTTGTTCAAAAATGAATTAAGAATATCTTTTGTTTCGTTCTGACTTCACAAATATAAAATGAAATTCCAAATTTAAATTTTTAAACCATCAGGGAAGAAGATAGGGCTTAAAGGATGACAAACAAGTGCCCCTATTTCAACTGACCTTATCCAAAAGAATTATAGTGCTTAATACGCGGAATCTTTTAAGACAACGAAGTATATGATACATATTAGACGAATCCCAAATAGAGACGTAGAATTTTATTCCAATCGTCTACTCCAAGCTTCCACCAAAAGACTAACTTTGATGGTTAACACATGTAACGCTACAAATAGCCGACTTTTAATTTCCTAAAAATTTGATTTTCCTATTTTAGCAGATTTCCCTAGCTTCTTCCTTCTCTGGCTATTGAGTTTGTACTCATTGCGCGATTTTCGAAAACTTTCCTCAAAAGTCCATCATTTCTATCCAAGAGATCACGAAAATGAGGTCCGTTCAATTTTTGATTAATCGTTTCCAAACTCGATATTTATACGTTTTATGCAAAGTAATGGCCAAGTTCGTTAACGGCTGGAATCGGACCGGGAAGGAGGATTTCAAGAATTCATCTCCGTTGTTAAGCTTCGAAAAATTGTATCGATCCAATCATCTTTCCATTGTAATGTTCTATAAATGTTGTTATGTACATGCTTTCTCAATATTAAATATTAACCGAGTTATTTCCATACTTCAGTTTTCAGTAAACCCCCATTCCTACTCATGTTATATTAGCAATAAGCTACTAGGCCATGAACGACTTCTTTTCAAGGTTAAATACAAAATGTCGTTTTGATTGAACTTTTATTTTGTGAGATACATGAAAACACCTTATGTGTTGACGTCATCAAGTAAGACTTTTCGTTCTTTACTCGAAAATGTTTATTTGATCTATACCACAATCTAAATTTAACCGTTTCTTCATCACTACAGATCATAATTTTTATCTATGAGAGATATTTCGTTCAAAAGTTTCCATGTAAATGAAGACCCAAGCTTTTCTCTCTTTTCTATTTTAACTCGGAGAAGGCCTGTAATCTACAATGGTTTGTTTGATTCATTTTCACTATCAAGAACAGCACAATGTAGCAGGAAATACCAGGCTGGTCTGTCAGGAAGGTAATAAATTTAGTCCTGAATGGATCAAATAGTCTGTGCAGCCACCCGGGTGGTGAGCTAGAGCGGAACAGAGATGGTGTAACTCTTGTGTCCATTCAAGAATTTTCTCATAGGTGTTCCATATTCCCTTAAATATGTCACTCTTCTGTGAGTCCAAAACGAAGTTCCAGAGCTCTAATCGGTTTGAATAATATATTTCTTTTTCTTTATAGGGTCACTGGTATATCTTCATGATCAAGAACTTGTTGGTCATGTTCCGCCACTTATGAAGATGCCGTTCACATATCACCCAGTCTATGTATTGATCAAAGTAACAGTGTTTATCAATTAAAATGATCATGAACAAATCTCTGGTGGGTTTGAGGTTAGCTCTCTATCTACTGGCCACTCATCAGTATACCCGAACCATTTCACAGCTATTCTTCTAAAAGTGACATTTGTTACTTACTCTACTTTTAAATGTCTTGTAGAGAGAAATTTCATCTTTAGGTTTTACTATACCACATGAACATTGTCGTACAATGTGGACAAACCACTCCTATATCAAGACTCAATTACTCGAATTTGAGTAATAATCACTATGGTTATTATACCACTAAAGTGTCACAGTGGATGAATAACTGGTCATAGAGGCTTGTCACAGTGGCTACAGGATGAATAAAAAGAAGTCTCAGAATATAGTAAACAAGCAGCCTCTTGTGAATCATGATTATGACACATTTCACCACTTTCTTTCTGACACACAAGCACACGTATGTATCCTTCGAATGTAATATGTCACCTAAGGGAATATGCTGTGTTTGCCTGAAACTAATATTTTCCGACAATCTAGGGACTATAAAGAACATTCATATTTTAGTGAGTGCATGCTACTGACTTTGTTATTTCCTTGAAAAGGAGAAAAATAAAAGAATCCTTCAGGGTTTATTTTCTTTCCATTGTCTTTGATCAGGTCCTATTGGGTTAGATCCATTCCCTTTTGGAGAAAAAATGATAAAAACAGTCTTTCGTAGTCTTATGCCTACAACCCCGATATGAATCCTAGCCGTAAGCCAGTGGTGTTTCAGGATTCATTTCAATATGGTTAATTCTCTTTCTTAATTAATGTTGGACAAAAGCTTCTAAGGTTCTCTCATAAGGTAGCATCGTAATTAAGGTCTGTTAAAAGAATAGCACGCTAGTTGCATGGTCGGTTGAAAGAACGTTTGTTCTGAATTACACGGGTGTGTGTATACACACACACATATAATATATTTCTGTACACAAACACGCAATGACAGTTTGTCGATAAACAACAAATCTACCAATACACGGAGTGGTTGATCTGCAATGGAAAAACAAATTTCTTCGAGAACGATTCTTCATTCCAATAGGATGAAAGCAGATAGTGAAATGTGGTATTAAGTTTCAAAGCCAGACATAGATATCGACTAAGAAATAAAGTGGACAAAAACGATACCACACTGCTTTAATATTCAGTGGCCTCTGGGAACTCATGAAATACTTACGTACTTGGCTGTATGGAAAAGTAAAACAAACAAAAACTTAAAGATGCCATTTATTGAGGAAAAGTAGAACACAAAGGGTAGTCACGGTTCGCATTAATGTATTATTGAACATCGACAATTCAAACCCAATATTTTAATGCTCCCACAGCAGCAAAAATTCTTGCTCAGCACATTTTCCCGAGTGCATTTACCGATTTCAATGCTTATATATTTAAAAGGAAACTAGCTAACAGGAATGTAACATTTCTTCATAGCATATATCTTAGCGTAAAGATCTTAACTTATACGACTGCAACGAGGTATTTAAATTTATTCAAACTATAATAAAATATAAAATAATTGTAGTATAGGGGGAAGGCACAATGAACTTGTACCATAGGTTGTATGAAAAAGTTCGTTCATGACTAAAGTGTTTAGCTGTATAGTTACAGATTTTCGAGGTTGGACTACTTTCCGTCCCTCAGTGCCTACCAAAATAGAACAATTTCCTCAAGAAAGATTTAGAGATCTTTGACATCTAGTGTTAAAACCACAGTGCAGGGCAGGAGTGAAGCTAGCCAAATTCATTTCCCACCTAGCGATTATTGGGCTGTTGAGCCAAAACATTTCATTTCTTCATAATAAAAACCGACTATATAATTGAGACTAGTCAAAAAGTTGGTCAAATAACAGACGTATAAATACCTCCATGTATTAATGGTGTTAATTTCTGTTCATTTTACAATCTTTAACAAAAATTATGGATACATATTTCCTCTATCCATGGTAGGGAAAATTTTTAAATTTATATGTTACAGTCCCCAATCCGGCCATTTTACTCTTTAAAAACCTTAGATCATAAAATTCCGGGGGGGGGGGGAGGGCTTAACTCCCCAGCTACATTTAGTAACTTTAATTTTTTTTAGAATTATTCGTCCCTGTGAGATTCGACGTCATCTAGGTTGGCAATGAAGCTTTTTAGAGGTCTACTAAAAAAGTTACGAACCCCCCCTTTAACTTTGGTGCTGGAACTGTGACAACACAATAGACTTTAACAAACGGGGACTGCCAGCCCATGTTCAGAACATTTTTCAGGAGCCTGAATGCCAAAATTCAGCTTGGTAGAGCGAAGAATCCTTAGAGATTAAAACCAAAATTAATCGAAATGAAGTGTGTTATGCGTTGGGTCGAAAAATTGTATAGACCCAATCTTATTGCTAACGTAATGTTGCATTAAAGTTATTATGTACGTTTTTTCACTATCTTGTTTGTTAACGGAGACATTTGCATTATTTAGTTTTCGGCCTTCAGTAAACCTTCACTCCTACTCATGTACTTACATGTATGCTGTTATATAATGAAGCAATTTATTCGAAGCCGAAATACTAAATATTGTTGCCATTGAACTTTTACCTTTTTAGAATAATGTAAAATACGTGACGGGCGTGAGAAATCTGCTTAGTTAACGCAGCCCCTACGTAATGTACTTATTTTTGTGATCTACGATTTTATGAGCTCTAGTAATAGCGTCCTTCCCTACTGGGGAATTCGTCAAAAGTATTTTATAATTTGAAATTGAAATAAAGAATTACCATTGTGCTGTACTATAGATCGGATGAAAGCCTATAATCTCCGTTTAAAGCACAAAGTATGTCGTGAGTCATGTGTGGTATTTAAATTATTCCACCATTTAAAGCGTCCCTTAAACAATAAATTGAAAGGAAGTGCCAGAACCCTTTAATAAATAGCTGTATCCATTTTGGCAGGAGAGGAATTGCCTGTTATTATGGCGGCAGTTCGGAAGGGCCGACTAGGACGGCCATTAAATATGTCCGCTTATATACACGAGCCCACATCAATCTTGTACAGCCCTCGGGGCTTTAGTGTAATATTATCGGCGAACGGACGGTAAATATCAACACCGCTCTGATATATCACCAAACTTATTCTTACCGTCAACAGATATGGATATCCACATATCTGTACTTTATTTCTGCTACAGAATACAAATCTAGCAACCTACTACACACGAGTCTAACAGTGCTATTAAGTTCATTTTAAAAAGAAATTAAAAAGCTATGTCCTTCTTAAAATATAATACAGACCAACACGCAGGGGCTGCGTAAATTAAACACATTTCCCAAGTGTTCGTATGAATCATTATATATCTATTCTAACCTTACAATTTCTATTTCGGATGAGAACAAGTGGGGGTTTACTGAAGGATAAAAACAAGTAAGTACGAATAACACGCATAAAAGTGGAGCTACAAAAAACAAGAATGGTTCTGTAAACGTACTCGATCGATTCATAAAAATTGGTATATTTTGAATTATCGATTCCCCCCCCCATTTCTCATCCGATTTCGGCCATTAATGTCTAAGAATTTTAGCGTTACATGGAACGGATAAATATCGAGTATCGTATAGATCCAACAAACATTTTCGAGTCAAGAACACAAAATCCAAATTGATGAGATCATTACACTACGTATTTCCGTGTATCTCACAAAGTAAAAATTAAAAAAAATATTTGCTATTTAAGCTTCGAGCAAAGTGTGCTATGATAACAGTTTATTGTCAATATGACTTGAATCAGAGAGGGGATTTTTGAGTGCTGAAAATTAGAAAATCCAAACACCACAAGCACTTTCACTGCTTTCCAGCCGTCTTTGACTGAAGGGAAATTGAGCAGGAGCAGCTTGCGTTCGGGGTTTCTGTAGTTCAAGCCCAAAATCATAGAAAGGCCCTACCTTAAAAAAAAATAGGATGGTCACGCTATTTTATCCAGAAGTAAAACTGTCCCTCATAGAAGCAAAAGTAACATAAAAAATCGTATAATACTCTAAGAAAGGCATCTAAAAATAAGGGATCCGATATTTATCCTAGTTACTCGAAATTGATACAATGTAAAAAGCTAGCTTATCCTACAAATATTTTAACAACAGAAGTGTGTTCTGAAGTCTCTGTGCAAGATTCATTATATCACACTACGAGCAAAATTATAAAAGAAATCTGCTAAACTCTAGGTGATAATTTACAAGAGAAATATGCCTTAATTTGTAAGTGGGGCTTTGAAGAGTCCTCGGGACAATCGGAGCACAAGCAAGGTTGGTAACGAGCCTACAATTGCAAGAAAAACGTAAATATGTTTTAACTAAAAAAACAAAACAAACTAATTTTTTATGTTAAAACGGAATATTTTTATAATATCCCGTTTTAACGTAAAAAATACGAAAGTACTAGAAACGCCAGAGAGCACCTACATCTCCCTCTAATCCCCAACAAACTTTGACAAATGTAATACAACCTATATAAAACACCTTTTTTAATCCCACAATAAACATCATACAAAGTTTGAACGAGATCCGCCCACTAAAAGATTATTAGCCATTTTCGGAAATCGGGCCCGTTTTGGTCCTGATTAAAGTGAAACATAATCAACTTCAGCGACCAAAATACATTTAAAAGGATGCAATATGATAAAAATCTATTGCATTGCCAGCTTTGGGTATTTTCACTTTTTTTATTTAATGAAACAAAGCATTTTGTATTAATTTTATTTTATCTACATTTTACAAAACATATTTATTTACAAATAATTAGGTATCAAAATTATAAATACATATGTACATAAAAATAGAAAGAAAATAAGAAAAGTTATTTCCACATTTAGAACACTATTGGCAGTGATTCGTAGCACTTATTCTTAGAATCATCATAAATGTCTGTACACTCGATGCTTTTCAATCTGTCAGTTTCACTTCGTAATTACTGTTGTGACGTTGAGGTCTTTGAAGGCATTATTGAATATCTCCGTGAAAGCTGTACTGACAATGTCGTTGATGAGGGGTCGAACCACTGTAAAGCCAGGCCGCCAAGAAACGTTAATCACACGATCAAGAAGCCCTTCTGTAAGAAACATCATAAAGAAATGTCAACAAAAAAAAGTCAACCAATAAATTATAAAACAATAAAGAATAAAGTTAAGTTATTATAAAGTCAGTTCATTAGTATTCCGCCCTGCTACAGCTTTGAGAGAGGAAAAGTTCGCCCGGAGACAGTATCTGGAGAAAGAATACACAAGAAGTGAAGTATAAAAAAAAAGTAAACTTAGTTAAAAGTGATGTCAGTCTTAATTAAGAACTTTAAACATAATTTTAATAAGATTTATAACAAATATTTACAAATGAAAACTTTCCTGTTGACTTTAATTTTTCTTTCCAAGAAGGAAAGTAGTACAAGTTGTTCTGGTGCCATTACAAACGTTAATCTTATTACCCAGCTTCAATGATATTTCTAATTATTTTTATAGGATCCCTGCAGGACATTACTTATAATATTTAAGGTCTTTTGGGATAAATTAATACATTAAACAAGAATTTTTATTTTCCTTCTTTCATGTTATTATGTCTTCTTGACATTACTATGAAATGGTTTAACTTGAAAAGCCGAAAAGGGTTGACAAAAATACTTTCCCGGATCCCCTAAAGCATTTTTTGACACACACATCGCCCACAATCAAGAGTATATAAAAAAGTGATACATTTTCCCTCTTCTTTACAAAGTACTTATACAAATCATTCATGTAAAATAGAAAATATTGTCGACGAAGATCATATGCCAAAGTAATACACTGCTCCTAATAATAGTTTATTAGGGTTCCCCAAAGCAATTCTCATTTTGAAGTAAAAATGTTGAGACAATGTCTAGTTTTGTAATGGTTTAATCATTTTAGTTAGCGTTTCTGCAAAACAAAGTATCCATTCATAAAAATGACTTTTGTAAGAGATTTTCGTTCTTTTATTAGATCACCTTCTTTAATCTGTATTTTGAAGATACGTTCAATTGCTTAGTATATCACATACAATTTCCATGCTATACGAAAACTAAATCAAATTTAATTTAATATATTACCCATTATTCTTCTTCCTCTAAGTAAGTTACCAACATGAAGATCCATATCTCCAATTGTTTGAACCTCAATTCGAACCTTGATGTTATCCGAATTCAGAGGTTTGGACAGTGTCGTTGTTTGTATATAATCATCTGAAAAAATAGTTAACAATTCATCATAATTCTTAGAGAATGAAAATAACGTAAAACGAGAAATGAAAATCCTGCTGTTGGCTAAAGAGTGAATATAAGGCTAAACAGTTTAAGTCTACATGGAATTAGATTTTAAGTCTACACGAGGTGTTAATCTAAACTTAGTCTAAAGTAATTAAGCTAACTTTAAAACAATGCCTAAGGGCGAGTTGTTAGGGAATTCTCAGAGACGAAAGTTCTTTTATGTGCATAAGTGTGTTGTGAGAAAATATTTGGAAATTTATGATACGTTTAGTTCCAAATATATATATTAAAGAAAATTAGTTTCATCGTTACCGAATTCGATAATTATACGTTCTGTGTAAAATTACTAGTCAAGTTCGTTACCGGAAGATATTATGAAGGGGGGTTTTAGAGGGAGGGAATCGAAAATTCAAATAAATCCACAACTATGAATCAGACCAAAAAATGTTATATAACCAATCTTCTTGCACGTTTTGTTGTCTTATTTTTGTATTATTTTGAATATCAAGCGAATTATTTGTACTTTTTTTGTTTTCTTAAACCAGGTTTAGTCATCCGCAATTTAACAATAACTCCAGTCTTATTTCAACGTAAAATAAAGAATATTTTTCAACGGACCTTTTCTATGTGATATACGTGCGAATTCGTTTTGCCATGACTCAACAATTAAGATTTTACCGGCTTCACTAAAAAATATTTATTATATATATATTGGTATATTACTTTTTCGTATATTCGTTAATGGCTGAAATCGGAGAGGAATATAGGGGTGGGTCTTAGAAGGGGGAATTCAAACATTTGAAATATCTCAGTTATTATGATTTCCGTTCAAAAATATTATAAAGCCAATCTTGTTATACTTTTAAGTTTCTACAATTGCTCAGCCATACATTTTAGCAGATTTCCCTCGTTTTCATATCATAAAAATTGAGCGAGATGTTTGCTTCACGTGTTATTTGTGTTTTTGTATTTCAGCAATAAAGCCCTACTTCTACTTTAAGGGACTGAATCACTACAAATCCCATTTCAGTAAATATATATATATATATATTTGTCTGTTAACGCTCTAGCGGTCGCAATTTTGATTTTATCGTTACCAAACTCGATATTTAGTCGTTTTATGTAAAAAAGAAAGATCAAGTTCGTTAACGGCTGAAATCGGAATATTGGGAGGGGGGTTTAGAGGGGGTGAATTTTCGAAAATATCTTCGTTATTATATGTTGGATCGAAAAATTGTATAGAATCAATCATATTGAAAATTAAATGAACTATATATATTGTCAAATACATTTACTATCTGTCTTGAATATTAATCGAGATATTTGCGTTTGCCAGTTTTAAGCCTTCAGCAAACCTCCACTTCTACACATGCTACATAAACAATACTCCGTTATGTAATAAACCCTATTATTCGAAGATTAAATACCAGATATTGTTTTCAAGAGGCTTTTATTATATACCTTGTTTTATGTTCTTGGACTGCTAAAATTTGATTGATTAAAATTTAAATTATTCTGATTCATTATGAATTACAGTGCTAGATATAGTAAATAGTTTTCAATAAAATTAATATGTTATATACTGATTTAATTCAGTAATCGTTTTTCTTCCCGGTAAAATGCTGGTCGACCTATTACATTACATACCAGACGCTTCCTGTCGGGGTTTTTTATTATCGTTAGTATTTATTCTCTTAATATTGACGGTGCTGTTTATATTACCAGTATGTGGATTTATCTATTGTTAAACTTCACAAAGGAAAAACTGCTTAGTTTACGCAGCCCCTGCGTGACTGACTTTTTGTTTTCAAGCTCGTCTAACTCATCCTTAGTCGATTTCGATGAGAAGGAGAAGAGCCCAATTAGATATCACAACAGTCCGAATTGTGGAAAGTGAAATTACATATTTGCATTCGGGAGACCGGGACATCCCTTTATTACGAGTTTGGTATTGGCAGTTTGGTAATGAGCCTATGGGGTGTCCTTCTCACAAACCCATTCATGCTCACACACTCACACCCAAATAACCTCAACCACTGAGGCAACGTGCGCGCGCACAAAACCCACCAGTAACCTCACCCACACAGGCAAACGTGCTCGCGCGCACATACACACACACACACACACACACACACACACACACACACATTCATATTCTTTCACCCATAAGAATCATTCACAAAGAAAACTACTGCATGACACATACTAGTTTACTATTCATTGGATCTCGTGGACGCGGCGAACTTCCAATTAGAGCATGAATCAGTTTACTAACGATAGAATGATTATGATCGAGATTTAGTTAGCCATGGTAATGATGGCCTCGACCTCAATCAGCCGCTCTAGTGTATCTTGTTCTCTTGATGTCATTACCATTAACAGCTGTACACGCTAATCCAATCAGTGTGCCGCATGTCAGCTCGATTTGGAGGCAATGCCACTCTCCCATTCAGATTAACATTTCAATTCTCTTACAGAGCACAATATATGACCCTCAAAAATAATGACCGCGTCATTGAAAATCTTAAAAAAAAATGATCTTGGAATATACCTATATTTTCCCCTATTGTCACACCGCTGGGATTCGGTTTCATCGGCAGTGCCCAAACCTAATTTTATATATATACTTTTGAATCTTTCTTGTAAGACAGAAAAAAAGGGGACTTCGGCTTTTATGTAGGGAGTTGGTCACTAAATAAACTTTCATTGACAACGTGGGAATCGAACTCATTATTCCATATCAATCAAATGTGTAGGTTATTATACAAATACATGTATACATAATTTCTGTTATGTGTGTATACATATAACATAAATTTCCTGTGTGTGTATATATATAAATTTTCTGTGTGTATATATATATATATATATATATATATATATATATATTTATATATAGCTAATTCAATTATTATTTACTAACGTCCACTTTGTTATACAGAAGTCGGAAAGTGGCTAATGATTTTATTTAGTGAGTTCCTCACTAAAGAATTTCCTACTGCACACATGGGAGTCGAACACAGAACTCTAGGTTTATCAAGTTTATTAAGACCGACAGAAGACTCCTTAACTCAGAGGGCTCACCTGAGCTCATATATATATATATATATATATATATATATATCATTAATACATTAATCTATTCTTATTCTTACACAAAGTCATATTCCAAGTTCCTTTGTTGTCCACATTAGTTGACATAAGTTTTCCTTTGAACTCGTATTCGCCGTCAAGCGACTTCTCTGGAAAGTATTGAGTATATTGAAGCCAACGCTTCTTGGGGTTGCTCCTAAAATAAAAAAATAAATAAACCAAGGTTAATTCAATTTTATTCTTTAGTAAACAACAAAAACCCTTTGAAGAGAAAATATTATTAGGAACACTTTCTTTTTAAGCTTCTGTTTCTTTGTACGTACTAATAAAAAACTATTTGCAACATTGCTACTTTATGAAGCGTATTTTGTGAATTTTAAACAATCGATAGTAGAAATAGAATGAATTAATCTATTTAGTCACAGCCCAAGCAGTATAACCAGCGGGAGTGTTGTATGTATCAAATTTGACTAATGATTGTCTGTGTTGAATTTATACACCGCATAAATAAAAACAATGATATATCAGGCAAAAAGTTAAAATGTATCTTTATCTTAGTGAATTACTTAAACGATGTTAATAAATAAGAAAGAGAAGTTTAATTCTAACATTCTACAAAACTCAGTAATGAAAAAGACTTACAGATTGAGCATCTTGATTAAAGTAAACTTCATTCATGACTAATGTCTTTCAAAGAAATAAGCCTTCTGTTAATAATGTTTATAAAGCGAACCAAAACTTACTTAAACTTAGTAACCATTGAATCTGTCCAGCCTCTTTCATAAACATTTCTCAGAATAAGTCTGTAATTAAAATTGCTGCCTCCACGGTTTTGAACGATCTCTTTGGCGTAAAAAGGATCAAAAGGAGGTATTTTCAGCTCCGGCACACCTGAAAAATATACGAAACAAAAAGTTAATTTAGTGTAAAAAATTCATGCGAATGATTTGTGACAAATTTAATCAATGGAACGCTAAAACCAACATTTATTAATGACACTCTTTTACTTTAAATCTGAATTGAATGCTCTACAAATAAATGCACCCTAAGGATTATGCTTGTTCATAATTCAAAGAAGAATTCTGATTAAACCGCACGTTCTATAATTCATCTTCTTAATAATGAGATTTCAGCTCAATCTAAGCTGAATTTCAGGCGGGGTATAAGCTAATTTCAATGTTGGAGAGGGGGAAATCGATTAGCGATGTTTAATTAACATTTTGACCTGTTAATAAATCGCGTATACATATAACCAGACCGTAATTCTCTTCATGGAAATAACTGGGGGCACCAAAATTAAGCTTATTACATTTTTCGTTTGGATGCATGAAAATGGGGGTATTTATGTTTTTACACCTCAAATCTTTCCTAAGCCCTCTTCTCACGGCTCATTTACAAACAGGTTTTATATTCCCTTTTACCAAATTTTCCTTAAGGGAAATCAGCTATTCAGGTCGTACTCATGACGCGGTTGTTGAAAAATTTCTTCAAATGTCCATGGATCCTACCCAGGAGATGACGAAAAAGAGGTCCGTTCAAAACTCCCTCTCTCTCTCTCTCTCTCTCTCTCTCTCTCTCTCTATATATATATATATATATATATATATATATATATATTTGTCTGTTAACACTCTCGCGGTCGCAATTTTTGTTTAATCGTCATCAAACTCTGTATTAAATCGTTTTACTTTAAAAGAAATATCGAGTTCGTTAACGGCTGGAATCCGACCAGTGGAAAGGGGGTTTAGAGAGGGCGGATTTCGAAAATTCAAAATATCTCCGTTACTATACGTCGGATCAAAAACTTGTATAGAACCAATCTTATTATAAATTAAATGATTTATAAATATTGTTCTATATATGTATATATATATATATATATATATATATATATATATATATATATATATATATATATTCTGCATTATGAATATGAACCGAGATATTTGGATTTTATATGTTTCAGCTTTCAGTAAACCCCCACTCCTACTCATGTTATATTAATAATAAGCTGTTCTATCATGAAACACTTCATTACAAAGTTAAATACGGAATATTATATTCATTGAACTTTTAATTTGTGGGATATATGCAAATACGTTTCGTTGACTCCCTCCCCTTCATTTGTTCTTGAATTACTAAAATTTAAGTAATTGAGATTAAAATTATTCTGATTCATTGTAAATTACAGCATTTGCTATAGTAAATAGTTTTCAATAAAATTAATGTGTTATATTCAGATATATTTCATTAATGGTTTTTCTTTCCTGTCTAAAATTCAGGTTGGCTAGTCTGTTTGTATACAATTCAGAGGCTTTCCGTTGTAGAGTTATTAACTCGTAACTAAAAGAATTCTCATTACCGTTTGTATTTATTCACTTCGCGGTGATGTTACCAGTATGTATATTTATCTATTGTGAACGTTCGCTTGGGAAATATGCTTAGTTTCCGCTGCCCCTGCGAGACGGACGTTTTATAAAACTATTAGATAGCATACTCTGTGATTATCCTCTTATTTATCCTAGTTTAAACTTAGTACTATCTCTGCCCTTTCCTCAATACATCAGTATCAACCACAATATTTTCAGGTCCCTCGCTCAAGAGGTATCCTAGGTAACAGGCTAGAAAACGTGGTATATGAGCACATCTCTCTGAAGAGAATGGTGGAAATTGGTCTATGTGTGGTGGAAAGTTTATTCAAGCAGAAGATCGTAAAGTATTCTGCAATGTAGTTAGATTGTTTGGAAAATCCTGTTACCACCGACTTCAGGCATCTTCCAGTAGTGAATTCGTATTTTTTTTCTCCTCATAGTAACCCTATGAGGAGTTATTTATTTGAATACATGTTCCATTGCCACATGGCATATTACATGTATGATTATGTTAGTGAATTCATATATTGCTGGATGTGTGAGTGCAGATCTGGGAAACAGTGGCCCTAAAGCCGTAGCCTTCTGACTACTTCAACATATACCCATCATCTTGAAGAATCTGCTCTGGTGATGGGCAGCACATGTGTGTCAAGAGTAATCGGACTCCTACCACGAGATAGCGCGTCTGTGTATTTTTACGGATTTCTAATTGTTTTTAACCTTCTACCACACATTAATCAATCTATAAAAGGAAGGAACACTCCGTTTCTCATTGTCCTCTCCATTGTATCCCGTGTACCGTAGCTCCGTCAGTATGCACCATTATATACTATCAATACAATACTTGAATATATAATCTCTTCACGCATCCATAGATGCATACGTCCTCGGACTTATATCTCCATACTATAAGAGTCCCTGATCACTCAAACATTCATACTGTTGGGTAGAAGTATTCGGCAATCGTGAATGCACATAACCCCTTAGCAATTACAAAAATATATACTAGTTCTTCAATATTCTTTGTAAAATTAATGTGCAATTCAAAGATAATTTTTTGGAGCTGAAAACAATAAAATATAAATATATTCAAGTACAGAGAATTGATAATGGACTTGTGAAAACTATTAGAGCAATTTCCTGTCAGAGAAGAGAAAAGAGTTAGCAGAAACTTTCAAAGAAAAGTATATTGTGAGGGCAATCTTAAAAAGCAATCTACTAATAAATGACAGAGCCATACATAAAAACTTCTCGGAAAAACTTTTTATTTATCGTTCCCTCTCTTATCAGCCCTTTTGCTCTGTTAGCCCTAAACAACTTGATCGACTAGGAAGGGAAGCATTGGTGACGTACTTGATAGAACCATTTTTCGGTTATTTGAAACACTATAAGATGGAGTATTTTGATATATATGTCAGTGAACGCGTTTATAACAGGTGATTTCCTTCCATTTTCTGATGTATACTTTTCTGATAGAATGACAAACTTAAGAATAGTAACGTACATGACTTTATGTTAGCTCGTTTCTAATTCGAGCAGTGACTTGGAAGATTACTCTTTTCACAAGTAATAAACCTTTATTATTTTAGCCCTTCATTTCTGAAAACGGAAGATAGACATCATTCAATTGATCAATCCATTTATTCGATATTGTCCTAAAAAACCGTACGAGAGGACTATACCATTGGAAGAAAACTATCGAATGTTCCAAAGAAGAATTTATCACATTATCTGTCTACCACATTTGTCACGCAGTGTGTATTGAATCCCGGAAGGTCGGTAAATGTTTTTTTTCTAATATAAAAATAATTAAATTATTAATTATTTAACGACGTTGTATTCCATGAGTATAATCAATGAAATAATAATTTAAGTGCAAGAAACTCTGATGTCTGCATCAATAAAAAGAAGTCCTATTTATTTGGGAGATAGAATTCCCAAATAGCCGAAAAAAGTTCATATATCTATCTATACTTTTAATAAAACAGCTAATTAAACAATCATTTCTATCATCTAGTAATTCGAATTCGTTGTATCCAATAAACTATAATTGGCAAGATTTGGTTCAACTTGACAAGAAGCTTCATCCCTCTCGCTTCCAAGCTATCAATTGATTGTGATGAGCTTTTTCTATCTAAAACGACCATATTTTCTGTCAATTTCTTTACAAGATATTCTCATATTACAAGTAACATCACTGGATAATTCAAACAGTATTCCCACACCCAAAAAAGGTGTTGACCATACAGTGGTTTTTTTCGAACAAAAATAATAAATTATTGTTTTATCTCACAGAGAAGTACTTACAACACTTTACAAATATTGATCTTAAAACTTGATGGCATTGTTAGCAAACAAAAATAATATTGAGTATGTTCTAAATATGTCAAATAGTTTCTCACCTTTTTTGAAGTAAACTCGAGCCGAGTTCAATCCATCTTTAACACATTTGTCAAAATTCGGGGAATCCCATTTGCATCCAGAAAACATTTCCACTGAAAAAATAGATTAAAGATATCAATATATTGAAAAAATGCCCAGTAATAAGAACAAAATATGTACTTAATACAGTATAGTAAGTAACAATGAAAATACACCTTGTCCGCCTGGTTATTACCGAAAGAGTAGACGATAAACTGTAGGATTATTAGTGTTTTGTGATTGCTTTTTCTTACCCTTCCGATTGTGAAGAACTTAGGTATCTCGGGTATGACATGTTTTAAAATCTAAAAAAGTTAAAGTTCTCGATAGCACTTACATCTTAGAATGAAGTCATGAATAGAGTTTTGAAAAAATATTAGCAATTTCACTCAGTAAATATGGTCTAATAGTATCTCGAAAGTAACTAATCATACCAATTTATTGGAGGCGCGTAACTTATATTTAATACCATCTTGTGAGCCTTTGGCATAGATAGAATAGTAATGAGGAGCACTCCGAAACTGTATTAATAATGCTACAGAAGGTGCCCACATTATTTAAAAGGTACGTGTAAAACTGAAGATCAAGATCAGAATAACCCAAATTCGGGACTAAAATAAAAGATGGTGTATACCAACACCCTCGATTTAAAACACTGTTATTTCATTATAAGTATTAACAACATAATCTACTGTAATTGTTCTCATATTATTTTTTGGACGACTTCAAATACTTGCCTATAAAAATACATTTGTAAATCAGTCAACTTTCAGCAAACCCCAACCCCTTCCAATTTTTGTTTAAGCAATTTTATGCTTGAATTTCAAGTCTAATTGTTTTAAGAGGCTCTTGCTAAATGATAAATGCAGTATGAAATGTGAGATGACTTCAGCTGTGAGTCATTCATGCACTTGAGAACTCCGATTAATTAATTGACGTAGACACTGTATACTTAAACCTTTTTTTAGTTCCTGAAAAATGTGATTGAATTATCAAGACTGATGCATTTTCTATACCTCTTTGTTAGACTATGGGGTAGTTCTTTGCTTGGAAAACAAGGTTTATTGGCAAACGTGGAGAAGCCACAACTTGATGTTTTGCCATGAACCCCTCTTCCCCAGAGGGCTCCAATACTCATTCGCTTGAATTATGGTTTCCAATTTCAAGGCTCGGGGTATATGCTTTCTTTTTGTAAAGACTTATGCCGAGCTATTCACTTTGCGAGCTAGGCTGAGTGCCAATTTTTAACTTAGTTTCCAACTTCCGGTCCAATCTCAATTTTCAACAATTTTCTCTATACATTTATCTTTGGTTATATGACTTAAACTTAGGTTAAAATCTTGGTTCTTAATAAGGGAAGGATGACATACAAATGAACCATTGAATTGTTTTTCCAGGGTGTCACTCAGCATTTTAACGACAGTCATTTAAGGGGAATTCTTGGAAATCTTCAAACTTATTTCACCTTCAGCAAGGAAATGAGTACTTGTAATAAAATACATTTTAATAATAATAAAATGTCAATACAAAAAAGTGACCATACAAATAATTAAAGTATTAACTATTTTTTCATTTATTCTAGAGTGTACATTTCTTTTTTGATTCTTTTTTTCACAGTTACTATATTATTTACCTTTATAAGAATGTGTTTTTTTTTATTTATTACAGACAATTTTTTGGAATAACTTTCATTATCTTTTACGATTGGATCCAACCAAATTGTCGAGGAAAACACGCCCTCAAATATAAGTATAGCATATTCAAGCACTTTAGATGGAGAGTAACAGAGAACGATAGCATGTTACAAGAACCAGATTCATCTGTGGCTTACTCAAAAACTCTCTAGTTTTTTCATACAAAATTCTATTCAACAACAAATTTACGTGACACTCCTACGAGGTAAAGGGTTCTATGACCTATCGCCAAATACAAACCAGAGCTGTCCTCATCTAGGAGAAAAAAACACTGAGGATGATATGATGAGCCACGACAGAGTAGCTCAGATGAATTTTCTTTACGCCCTATGTGGAAGTTTTGTCTATAAGAAGAACAGATCGAAATATTTGTGTCACAAAATAAATAATGAACGAAATATTCTTAACTAAAAACGGTTATGTATTACAAGAGGAGGAGTGGAAAGAAGAGGTAGGCAGAGATATACAAAGCTGAATAAATATAGAAAGCACTCGTAGAGAATGTAAACGCATGATCCTGACTGCTCTGAACGGTCTGAGATGAGGCAGATGCTTCTCATTGGATTTAAACTAAATCATAAATTGCTATAATTCGGTTCATAAAACAAAACTAGGCAATGCATTGTAGCAATGGGCCTGCTACATGGTAGCCCTGAAATTCGGAATAGTTAATGGAACATTATTTTACTTCCTTGTACGAAGGAAGGGAATATTACAACCGCCGAAAATTTCGATGTTCATATTTTAACGAAATTATCCGGTTTGCCTATCATGAATCTATCTTGATTTTGGTGTGGTGTCTTTAAGTATCTCTAATAATTCAAAAAGGATTAATCTTAGAATGGTGTATGTCAAACACCTTCCCCCTTCGATATATATCGAATGAGAAGGGAAGGTGGTGTTCTGAGGGGATTGAAAATATATACAATTAGCTATACCTATGTGAGATACAGAAGATTTGTTTAAGGACTATTTCGTATATCATAAAAAAATTATAAATTATGTTCTATAACAACTTTTAATGGGTTCGGAGATATCGTGTATCATTTTTAAATTAAATAATTTTAAATGAAGTTCAGCAAAGCATTTTGAATACGTAGTTTAATATGCGAGACTCAGGATAGCATTGTGAGGTAAGTCGTTGGTGTTAGTCTTGCCGTGAGTTCTATACTCACTTTGGGAATAAGAATTTATTTAGTGGCGAAGTCATTAAATAAAATCCTAGTCCCACCATGGCTGGAAAAGTGCGGTAACCTATCGTTAACCTGTGTCAATTAGCATTAGTAGCACAAATTGGACGATAATTGATATTCAATATTTACCCAGCAATTAATAAAGCAATCTGGAGTCCAATCAAACCAGTTAAATAAGTTATAATCTGTTACTTCCTACTTTCAATTCTTTCTTTTTTCATTAAATATTTTCTTGTGTTTCAACTAGTTAATAGTATTTCCTAAATAGAATTTTATGATCTAATATGATTTTATGATTTAATATATTAGAAGATGAAGTTATATAGTGATATATATTAGTGATTTCGTTACCTAATCAACATTTTTAGCAGATTTCCCTTAAGGGAAATCAGCAATTGAGGTCGTACTCATGACACGATTTTCGAAAAATTTCTTCAAATGTCTATCGATCCTACCCAGGGGTTGACGAAAATGAGGTCCGTTCAAAATTATATATATATATATATATATATATATATATATATATATATATATATATATATATTTGTCTGTTAACGCTCTAGCGGTCGCAATTTTTGTTTGATCGTTACCAAACTCGAAATTTAATCGTTTTATGTAAAAAGAAAGATCAAGTTCGTTAATGGCTGAAATCGGACCAGTGGGAAGGGGGGTTTAGAGGGGGGATTTTTGAAAATTCGAAATATCTCCGTTATTATACGTAAAAATTTACAAATTGACAATAGCATCCTCAACGTTTTTCTGATGTTTTACTAGGCATGATACTCCTTCGTTATACGTGCATGGTTAGAAACACCTAATACTAGAAAACAATAACACAAAAATCTAAATAAAAAAAAGTTTTTGTTCTCCACGTACATGTACGTTCGTGAGAACTAACCGTCAAAACTAAATCTAATATACAATAGTAATTGTGAAGAATAAAAATACGAGCAATTTGCTCAACATGGAATATTGAACCAGTTTGAATTGAACTGTATCGTCGACAAATAGAAATCTGATTGAGCACGAGAAGGGAACCAAGAGAACTCGAATCCGATTCTGAATGTAAAGCAATCCAGGGCCAATTTAAAACTCTTTTTATCCCCTATTAAATCTTTGCAACTCCACCATATTCCATTTCCTCCAACTGACTCTCTCAATCTACTTTTGCATTTCCAATCTTTTGAAGGAGATTTAAAGTGTTATATAATTATTCAAATGAAGATTATGCAAATTTAATTTGGCGGGGTTTTAGCTAATCTACAGTGGAACATTAAACAAATTTAAATTGGATTAGAAACTACTTTCCTGAAGGATGCATTAATAAAGAAGATGAACAATATTATATATGTTTGAATATGAATCAAAACTTTTATATATTAGCAGAGAAATATTTTTTCATCAGTGTTCAGCGGTACCTTTATGTATTGAGCACTAAACATTACATCACTTCACACATGAGTAACAAAACATTAATAATGAAACACGTCAAACGTAAAATTAAAATATATGAAAAATATAAAATTTAACCCAGTTATTATATTTAAAGAATTAACACTCTTCTTAAAACACTTGATGAGAGAAATTGAATTCATGTTGATTTGCAACAATTAAGTTTGTTATTTGTTAATGTAAGCTAAAATTTTTCCCTAGTATGGACTAAAATAAATGTTATTTTAAACATTTAATTGAAATAAATTAATTTAATTTCCAAATGGAATGATTTTCATTCTAAATGGATTTATAATAGCTTAATTTGAAAGTGCAGCCAACTATAATGAGAATTAAATCCTTTTGATAAAATACCAACTCCAGTGCGAAGTCCCATTTATTTTTATTAGTTGAAATTTTTTACTGATTAAACATATTTTTTTTTACAGTAATATTTATTTTTTTAGTGCGTTTTCTACGAAACGATATTGCTAATACACATTATTATTCTATATTATTATTTTTAAAATAATAGAATTTCCAATTCTATCTATTCTATTTGAAATGTTCTAAAGCAAAGCAAGATATTTCAGTTAGTATTTTATAAACTGAGTGGAGTATTCAGTTTGAAGATATTTAGAAGAGGAAGAATTTATTTTTCGCCCAATAAATCTTATTTTCCATAGTAAATATTAGTATAATATTGATAAAAATAAAATAAAAAATTATTATACGACAAGAATATCTTGATTAGCTTCACAAGATTTCTTTAGATAAGAGTGACACCTCCACACTTGAAGTACTAGGAGAGCTGAAAAGGGGTTCATATCCAAAATCTCTGTACAGTGTGCTAGTTCTCACAATCTGTGTTCTTCTGTAGTAGAATTCGCTACCCGGAGAACGTTGATTTGAAAAGTACGTAATGGACTATTGACCACCTAGGCACAAATAACCCTTCCGAGTTTGATGTCTATTAACAATAAAAAAAAGTATGTATCCTTTGAATATTTTACAGCCCCCAAACAAAAAGGATATACTTAACTGAGTACTGGGCGTTGTTTGATTACTACTCTTTACTTAATCAACACCACACTCGAAATTGAACCGTATCAGGAAAACTAAACTAAGTAGTGGCTGAAATTGGCCTTGTTGAAGGGTGGGGTTTGAAGAGGTAGTAATTAAAAATTCGAAATATCTCTGTTACTCTACGTCGGAAAGAATTATTTTATATAACTCATTTTATTGTTTTATTTTCTCAAACAATCGGTATATTTATGTTTCCTCTGGCTGAAATATTAACGGATTTATTTATATTTTTTATTTGGTTTCAGCTTTTTGTAAACAACCGCTTCTGCTCATCCGATTTTCACTTCAAGTTCCTCAGTTACTAATACATCTCAGGTCCAAATTACATTTTAATTCCTGATTTTGTAGGCTTCTTAGTGCGGGAGAAATAAATAACAGATGTTAAGGTGAGATCATCAGAGCACCTTATTCCATTCTTAGGAAATCTGCTTAGTTAACGCAGAACCAGTGACGGTCTTTTACTATTTATAAGTGGATTTAAATTTGCCAATTGAGTATGTGCTTCTTATATTTTAATGCATTTGCGTTACTTCCATATTTTGTGTCAGAGTGATCTCCTAGACAGCTAACGCTATGGACTTAGTGCATCCTTGAATTTTAGTGCTCACGAATTTTTATTTTATGGAGTTCTTCGTTAATAAAAAGACGTTTAAAAGTACCCGTTTTCTTTTTGGGCTGAGTGCCAATTTCTATTTTGATCCATGGTCGATGATAGCGTGTCATCAAAGTAAAGGGCAGCAGAAAATGGTCCAATGATTGTCTTTTACTTCGGAGTATAAGAAACTCGTTTGTAACCTGAGCCCCAATTTCAATGATAATCTCGTTGATGAGTTTAGAGTTCACTGTTCCTGGATTGGCAAGAGGTAAATAGAGAATGACTATTGGCTTGCGTGACGACTCTTCCACTGCTCCTCCATAATTAACTAGCATTTCTCCAGGTCACGGTCCTTCCTCAACCTCCAGCTTTAGTAATGTTACGGACTATTCTCCGTAATTTATTTTTATGTTCTTTGGATTTGTCCACTGCCCTTGTCCTCTTCCTCGCCTTTGACAACACAATACACTGGCGTCTATACCTATTAGCACATTTCCCTGACAGAACATCTACTATTAAATTTGCTCACAAGACGTAATTTAAGAAGAAAGAAAATTTTCTTTTGGCCCAATACAACAAAGATATTATACACGCATTGTTACATGTTTTAGAAGATATTTTGGTACAGCCTCGGACGTAGTCGTCCTTCAGTAGTTGCACCTAAATTTTAATGGACGTAATTTAATTATATGCTCTAGCAGCCGCAATTTATGTTTGATAGTAAAAATTCCTTATTTTCATAATCACCGAAATTGGACCGCGAGAAATGCGTTTTATAAAAAGTTTAAAATGAAATATTTTAAATATTTCAATTTCTATCCGCAGGATTGACAAATGTTGTAAAGCTAATCTTAATGATGTAGTGTTTTACAGTATTTGGTCTATATACGTTTACGGTCACTTTTATTTGATTTTAGATTTATAAATAGTCATTATAGCATGTACAAAATGTGCTTAGCTCACGCAGACTAGGATGGTTAGCAAACGCTCCATACTTATTTGCAACTTTAAATAAGTGTTAAAGGGAATTTAGTTATGTTCACATACGATTGAAACGTTATTATAACTGTTACTAAAGGAGTTATCATTTAAATAAACTTTTTATAGAAATTAAGAAACCGAATGGGGAAAGTTCATTTAATTCCAACGGAACCCCTATTCCAAAGTTTAACTAGGTGCATTGAGTCTTACAGACGATTCAAAGTGAGGTTGGTTTCATCTCATCTTTAGAGTATTAGGGATGCCTTTCTGGCTTTTGTACATGATTTGGTTTTACTCATCTCCTAGGTGGCACTGCTGTGAGTTCTGAATTTCAAACCCTCTACGGGTATGACTGTGAGTCCGAGCGTGTGTTTCTTAAGGTCACATGTGCCATTTAAAATGACAAATTCACTTCTTGCAACTTGAGTTTTGATAACCTTCAAGAATGACCATTATATACGAGAGATGTCCGCGTAGGATCTGGTGAGATTCGGATGATACCAGATTCTGAATGACATTACGACTACTGACTAAAGAACTAACAGATTTAAACATTGGATCATAAATACCAGTCAAAATAATGTCACACACAGTATATATATATATATATATATATATATATATATATATATATATATACACAAGAGAGAGTTTCTCGTCTACGAAAGGCGGCCAAAATATGCAACTAGAACTTGCAGAATAAAATTGTATAACTTTCTAAAAATATGGAGGTCTTATTTTATTGTTTATTATGTATTTTATAATTATTAATAAAATCAAATTTTCAAAATATGCAAGTGATAATAAATATTAAACATGAATGGGGGTTCAGGTTAGCCATGTGGAGTTAAAGCATTGCCCTTAATTTCACATGGTAAACCTCGAGTGGCGAGTACGAATCCGACCAGGACAAAAGGAATTTTAGTCCCACCCTGATTAGAAAAGGATAGTAACCTGTAGATAATCCGTCTCAATTAGCCGTAGTTGCAAAGAGTGGACGCTAAAAAAATTTAATTTAATTTAAGCATGAAAGGTGCTCATGTTAGCTATGTGTGCTAAGGCGTTGGTCTAAATCTTACTTGGTAAACCTAGACGTGAGTTCGATTACAGGACAGTACTAATTAATTTCGTAATAAATTCATTAATTTCATCCTCAGTCCCATCCTTCCTAGAAAATTAGTTAAATTGTCCAAAATAATTTTAGTAGCACTAAGTGGATGTTAAAAAATAGCAACAACAATAAGTGAATGGGAAATTTAAATTAAACCAAGGTATTCTACTGAGGATTTCTGTGATATGACAATTGACAGGAAAAAAAACTAACAAATAAATATGGTTGGTGATTGGGGTGAGATATCTGTTGAACGTAATATTTGTTCTAAGAGTTAGAGTTCTTGCAAAACCTGTGAGCATGAACTTGCGTAACTCTTAAGTAGAAAACATGTTTACATTTCAGGTTTTAAATAAGCAGCTGTTTACTTTTCTAACATGACATTAATGATCTCAAATACCTCTGAGTTTAAAAGTGAAACTGACAAGAGAAACATATTCAAAATAACTTCACTTAGATGGAAGTACAAGTTAGCCTGAAACGGGAATGAATCGTCCAACTTGTAACAAATATAGAAAAAAATACCACTATAATGCGAACAACGCATAGTGTGAATGATTCATTCAAAATGAGTAGAACTCTCATTAAAATGACTTATAACGAGAAAAAGTAATAAATAAACGTATAAATCAGGTTATAATAAATAAACGTATAAATCAGGTTCATACTGATACAGTACACTCAATAAAACTGTAAGGGAGGAAATAAATGGGAATAAAGTTAACTGAATATTTGGAATCGACAAAAAAATATAAGTAGCGCAATTAGAAAAAACTATATGTTTAATGATCTTGTTAGTACTTAAGGAGTTCCATGGGAGTACATAGCTCATATAAAGTCATAGTGTAAATGAAGTTGAAGGTCCTCAGATCAAAACAACTGCGATATTGATTTGACCAGAGATTTCATTAAAATATCTTTATTAAACAGTACTTTCGTCCTTATTTGACATCATCAGACTGTTCTGGACTTCAATGAGAACTTCATCTCAATAGTCAATTCTGATGAAATCAATAACCCTGTTTAAAATGAGTTCCACCAGCACTGCCTCCAATCATAAGTTTCTTAGTCAGAACGATTTTGCCACGAATTCGATTTGTAGATTTGGTTTTGGACGAAGAGTAAGAGGGGAAGAAGTGATTTCTTAAAAACGCCAAACCCTCATTGTTTAGGTTTTCTGTTAGTTTTTGCTACTTTTAACACAGGAAGTACGCATAACTCACACTGCCCGTCTTGTTTAAACTACTCCCCAACCACGGTTTTTCCACACATACTATATAATGATATTTGTCATGGCGCGAGGCTTCCTCTCCTTGACCTAGGCACCCAGGCATGAAAATGACCCATTCCCACCGAAAGCGTTTGCCATGTCTACTCAACCATTGGACAGAAATGCGGTCTCTATCAACATATTTGAAAATTGCACTGCAATTCTTCTGAAAGTACTTAGTACTTCTGAATTTATTATTTAACTTGCGGTTCTCTAGTTGCAGCAGATAAACTGCATCCACGTATCTTCAATTGCCTAAAAGCAATTTCATTTTCTTTAACGAAACCAAAATATTTTCACTTAAATTCCCCTACCTCTCTTTCTGAGCCTAACCACAAAGACTTTAATTTTTTTTTTAATTTCTTAGTAACTTTTTCTCGCTAGGGAATAGGATTTTAATGTGTTTCCCACACACATGAACTTCCGTGTGAAAAGAGCAGCTGCTGACGTATTTTTAGTTCCAGTGTTCCTTCATCCAATTTATGCCATCAGAGATATCCCAGATGGGTTATGTAAAGAATTTTTTTAAGCAAAGCCTTCATTTAAAATAATCTACCACTTGTCAGTGATTAAAGACAACCCAGCCATCATGAGGCTGTCGAGAATACCCAGTGGATTCAGGCTTCAAATCATTTTTCGCAAAGATCACTACTTCTTTCCAGGTGTCGTTTGCCTAAGAAACGTGTATGTACTCGTAGTGGTCAATGATGAAGAAGCCGGCAAAGGGTGTTATTGAACCAGTCCGATAGATTTGGCACTTCCCCAAGTCCTTTAAGTGTGACCCTCGAGAGCCGTGAACTATATCCGTTTAAAGGAGCATCTTCACAACTTTTCCATCCTCCATTCTTGAGAAATGAGAGTTCTTCTATTTTTTCACTTAAACGAGTTTACGACTAGCTAAATGAACGAGGTTTTTAACACTCGGAGAGATTGCGCATGAATTATTATCAATTTTATCCTATAACTTATTTTACTTTTGGTTACCAGTACATTAACTTGCATTGAAGTGAGAAGCGCATAAATTTTAATAAAGTATAAAGTTTAATTAAACAAATAATATTCAGGAACTCAGGTGTCCTATCATTTCTACTTCAGTTAACTTCTACTCCTACGAAATTGAAACATCAAGTGTGAAACGTATAAAAAGCATAAAAAAAAGTCAGTCACACAGTGGCTGCATAAAGATTTCTCTCGTGCAGCAAATGAAGTTGAAAAAAAAATGTAGTACAACTTAGCTAAAAACTTAGAATTGCATTGACTAAATAAAAAGGTTCGTCACGCAGGGGCTAAGTTAACTAAGCAGATTTCCCTCTTGCGTCATGTATTTGCATTTTTCTCAATAAGTAAAAGTTCAATGAAAACAATATTTTATTTTATTTTTAGGCTTCAAATGAAGTGCTTCATAATATAACAGCTTATTGTTAATGTGGAATGAGTAGCATTGGGGGTTTACTAAAGGCTGAAAACTAAAAAAATCGAATATCTCGGTTAATAATCATGATAGGGAAAATAAGTACAACATTTATGGAGCAATACATTTTCAATGAGATTGTTTGTATTCATAGCACTGAAGATAGCCGACACATGTTACACTGAGAGCTCTATATGGATTTGAAATGATGAATAGTCGAATAAACGACAATTTTATGTATAATTTAGACATTTACTCTGTCCATAAGTAAACCCCATTTAAAATAAAATCCATTCCATTCAAGAATTCTTCCTGTTTTTCTCGGACATTTTAACTAGAACATCGTGTTTAGTATGATTTTCAGGGGACGCTGATATTTACTAGGCAAACAGATTTGAGTGATTTGTATATCCCTCTTCAACATTCCTGTTGGGAAGTCCACTCTTCCCAAGGTTTGCTATCGGCTTTCAGTATACATAGCCTGTGCAAATAGGCCTCGATACCCGAGCTTCTGTAGGCAGCATTTTTACTCGTTTCCCAGGCATTTATAATGGAATTTTGGCGTGAAATAAACACATTCGGTTGGCATTGGAGTGATCTTCAGTCAGCCTCATGAAGGATGGAGTGATCAGTTCGACATGCAATCCCCATTAACCAAAGAAAACCTTGAATGAGTTTTAAGCCTTAAGTTAATTCCCCACTTCTACAGTTTCGGGTTTTGCTTAAGGCTTTCACTAAATGTCCCATCCGGGGATCAGGATAGCCATGTCAGTTATGGCGGTGGTCTAAATCCTGGAGGGTGAATCTAGAGTCGTGAGTTCTATTCCCAGTAGGAATATAGAGTGGGCAATAGGAATTTACTCATTAAATAAAATCCTGAGTCCTACTCTGGTTAGAAAAGAGTAGTAACCTACAGATAACGCAAAATGGAAGTTAATAATTAACATTACATTTCAGGAAAGAAATTGAGAATGGTATAAGATATATATTATATTTGTGACATTCAAGCACTTGTGGTTTCTAATTAGGTGTTAGTATCTACGCAACGGACTATGTATTTATCGTATACTAAGATGGGAGTAAATTAAGTATGAAATGCCATTTTAGATAATGCAATAACAATCCATTTAAATAGTAGATACCAGATGACGTTGAGGTCTGAGAGTTTGGATAGCACAGACTAGATGACATCAATTTTTCAATTCTTATCTCACCGACTTCATTGTATGTTAACGCTCTAGCACCCTCAATTGTATTTGATAGACACAATACTCGCTGAAAATACAACGTTTTTATCTTTATATGAAAATGAATATGAATTTTTTTATTCTGGAAGTTCTTCGGACCAGAAATAACGGGGGTTTACTACTGCAGGGGTAAAGGACAAAATAATGTGTCATTGTTATTTTGCGGCGAACCGAAAAAGGTCGTATGCCCTTGTAAACAAAGCGAACTTGTTCTTTAATCTTTTTGTATACTACAATTTATGCAATTTCATCTAGTGACCAGCTTAAATTTCAAGGAGTGTTTACAATTCCCTCTTATTTTAAGAAGCATGAGGACAAATTATGAAGTGACAGGAAGTACCAACGTCAGCCTGTGATGACACGGGAAATATACTTTTTTTTAAAATTATATTAGGATTTTGATTTGTAAATTTTCCAAAACATAACTTAGGTACTATTTTTTAGGACTCCAGCTAGGATAAATTTGTGCTCAGCATGCTTGTTACCCCTTGAGTTGGACCTGAGTATCTTGAAATGTATAGGAGACTTTAAACAATGGACTAGCTGGTACAAGTTAATGTGACCCGTAATTTATTCATCATTAGCCACGATTAATAAATGTGTTTACGCTTTTGTGAGCATTGAACTACAAATAAAGTAACATTCTTAACCGTGATCCGTAGTTTACTTAAAATTATGAAAAATTAGGTTGATGAAGCTATAATATTATCAAAGCTTATGGGATTGTAGATGAAGAAAGACTTGTATGGTAGGTTTCATGTTGCAAGAGGTTTGCGCAACTGCCCCTTGAGCCTCTTCGTGAAAGTACCTCGGCGTTCCCAGACTCATCTTGGGGTTTATGGTCAGGACCTTTGTTTGATGTGGCTTTATTCGGCCTCCACAGAGGATATTACAATGCTGTAAAAGCAAATTGTTTACGTTTTATTGGTACTGAGCTCTTCAAGTACGAATGTACTCACCTAGCGGAAATCATGTTTCTTCAAGGTATCATTGGCACAAAGATAAAACCAAAAAGCCCATGAGGCTAGTCTGCCGCAAATTACACCAACTTCCAACCTGATGCCGTGCCATGCTGTGACCTCATCTCCCATTAGCTGCACTATTTCTTAAGTAATATATGACTAAATAAATAGTAACTCAAATTTACTCAGGACAAGGGAATTGTGTAACACAGACATTAATTTCATCATCTCCAGGGTAGGACCGATTTACATGCAAAAATAGTGTCACGAGTTCTACCTCAATAGATGATTTCTCTTAATGGAAATCTGCTGAAACAGATCGGTGACTGGAGATACACATGTGATGACAAATAAACTATTACATCTTTCAGTTCAACCAATCTTGTTTAATAAAAGATTCTAGTGCATTTAAAAAAAAAATTAAAGGACAAGCCATTTATAAATATTTAGGCTAGAAATAAAAGAAATAAATAGAATATCAACGAGTTGAGTGCGTGTGGGGTTTTACTTCGGGCTGAACTTGATAGATAACAATAAATAGGTTAACGTTCAAATGCTTAATTATGTATTATTGCTAGGTAGATTTGGAAGTTGTTCGTAAGGAACTTTCGGAAACAAAGCCAGCTTGTTTGGGCATTTCTTAGGAATTACGTCACTCGATTGCCAATACGACCAAAGCCTACTTTACATTACTCTTCAAGCAAAGCATGATAATGATCGTTGTAGTTTCTAAAGGGCAGCATATTGTTAATATGAGATGAGTAGGAGTGGGGGTTTACTAAAGACCAAAAACTAAAAAATGCAAATGTCTCGGTTAATAATGAAGATAGTGAAAAAATATACATAACAACATTTATAGAATATTAAATTTGCAATAAGATTGGTCCTGTACAATTTTTAGATCGAACGCATAACAACGGAGATATTAAGAATTTACGAAATTCTCCACCTCTAACCCCCCCTTCCCCCTGGTACGATTTCAGCCGTTAACGTTTATAATTCATAAATGTAATCTGCTAAAACAAGCAGCCTTTGTTTCTAAAAGTTCCTCACATATAACTTCCAAATCCACCAACCAGTATTACATAATTTAGTATTTTTCTAAAGTTTAACAGCCATTTTTAATTTGATAATATGTCCTTATCAGGCATAATTATTATTATAATTTCTAATAAGCTAGAAACACCGTCATATCTCAGCGAACATTATATAACTGACATTTTGAAATGATCTTCACTTTCTCCATCTAGCAACTTATATTCATATAAAAGTAATTTACTTCTCTAAATGTTTATATACACTAAATGAACTGTATTTATAATTTCTCTTATATACTTTTCAGTAGTGATATAAAGGAACATAAGAATACCTAAAAAGATTCATTGCTAGTTACCTAAATCCGGTAATTGATAGTGCTTAGAAATATTCATAGAAGAAAAATTCAGATATCCAGTCTAGTAGTAGACCATAATCAAGTTAATGAAGATTAACACAAAGGACAGGATCTCAGATGCAGAAATTAACACGAATCGAATCAAGCCAATACTTTGGCTGTACTGCAGAAAGATAAATATGATCTTTATGATCAGTATAAACCAAACATATTTCCCAAGTGAAAGTCAATATACTTATTTATTGTAAGGCTAGTTTACAATTTCTATATGCCTGAGCACTTTCAAGAATGAATAGCAGCCATACTAGAATGACATACTCAGATGTCGACCATCTTCGTCCCATGTTACTAACTTTGTAAGTGCACGATGTTAGCATTGCGTGGTGTACCAGCTGAAAATAAAACTCACTGTGAAATACTTATTGTGAAACGTATAGCGAGATATTTACGACGCCATGTTTTCCCTCTTGACCAATAACCGCTGGTACGATTTTAACCACTGATGAAGTTAGCATTTTGTTTTACAATCACACACACACATAAGTATATAAAAAATAAATACTTGTATTAATTATATATACACACACACACACACACACACGATGTATATCTTCTCAACTCCCAAATGTTTGTGACAAAAACACCTACATCGTAATTACTGTGGTTACTAAAGCTGTTGATTGAGTTGTTTTAGTAGGGATTCAAATTATTCAATATCACGGAATCTAACGTGTTGACATTTGCAAGATGGGGTTTTGGAATTCTTTCAAGAGATTTTTGAGTTGATTTTCAGCCAATGCGACAGTGTATTAAAAACATAAATCTTTACTCTCAGTCATAAGTTAAGAGATCTATAAGATCATTAAGACCCACTCTTTAACTCACGTTACATCACTAAATAAATTCCATTTTTATTACAATTAAATTTAGTCAACTATATTTTATAACGAAATAACTAATTAAACACATTTAATTTTCGTATTTAATGTGATATGAAAAGAAAATTCCGTTATCATTGAAAAGTGATTGAAAAATATTAACGTTCGACGGACTTAATAGAAACGTTCGAAAACACACTTAATTCTTCTGAGAACAGTTAATCCAAAAATACGTCCACTAACTTAGTGAAGACTACATGAATTTTCCTAAATATTTTTTATTTTTACTAAACGTTTATTTCACCACGTTTGTTTCTTTAGGAACGGAATGTATAACATAATACACCTTCAGGCACTCAAATTTGCAACTCGCTTTCAAAATTTAATTATAACAAAATTTAAGTACTAATTTAATGCAAGACTCTCAATTTAGCAATTAGAGTTAAGGTAATGGTCTAAATATCACTTGATAAAATTGGTTTCTGGGCTATAGGAATTTATTAATTCTCGCCTTTTATCATTCTCTAGCTTCCACGAGACATCACTTAGGATAAAAGAAATAAAATTTAGGATAACATTTTTTAGTGGTTTTGATTATATTTCTTATAGGTATTCTCAACCGTACTAGACAAGCTCTCCTTCACTCTTAGTAATGACAAAGTTACAATTACTAACTACCAGCAGAATCTAGTTTAATAGTAGTTACAGCTATTAAATACAAAACAAGTTAAATAGCTGTACATGCCTTAACTAGTCAATCCCACGCGCGTACCCAGTTAAGTAAATAACTAATGAATATACAGTTGTCGCCGAACTACTCATTCCAAGGAGCAGGGACACAATTATTTAAACTCCTTAATATAAAAAAAAAATAATATTTTGGTATATCAGCAATTTGTGTAACGACTATGGTTAATCATTTGTTGGAACAACCGTCGAGACTCGAAGAATGGAAACGACTTAGTGACTTGAGTCTAGAAAAGAATGACCAGAGGAGAGATAATGCCAGGAACGCAATAGTTGGTTTCACACAATTTGAAAGATAAGAGATTGCGTTGTCAAGGATGTATCGCAAGAAGTAAACTAACAGGCTCCCAGTAAGAAGACAATGAGTGAGATAGTAAGGACGAGCCTACGATGAGATAGGTTGCTATGGTTTGAATATGGTTGAAATAGGATTATCACTGTAATTATTTTTAATATAATTAGTTATCTTTTCTTCTAGTTAAAAACCATAGTCAAGTAATAACTACTAGAGACCAATGTAGAACCAACATACTTGCATTAACTTGTGGTTAAAAATCTTTACTATTAACTATGAAAAGTAGTTACCAACGTGGAACTACCAACTAATAGTTACAAAATGTAGTTGCTTTCTTTTTAACTACTACTTAATAGTAGCACAACGTATCATACCAAATTAATAGTTAGAACTGCAATTAACTGCTAAAGTAAATATCTCCGGCCTAATTGTTCTACTTATGACATAACGCATTTTTACTGTCGTACTTAACTCTCCTACGTTTCTCTTTCTGATTGTTTTGTAAATTTATACTTCCCATCATTGAGAGGCTATAAAAAAAAAACCACTGCAGAGTATAGACCCACCTGATCCCATGGAACACTATGATATTCATATCTTCTTATTCTGCCCAACTGATCTCTCACTATTTCTCTTACTTCTTAAAGTTTGGGAGAACGTTAACTCTCCCAAATCTTCGGAACCACTCGTTGTACCGATGAAATCAGAGGTTCTCATACACTTCTGTTTGTTCAGAGTACTACCTGCTGTTGATTTCCCTTACTAGTAATTGATACTAAGCTCGGACAAGTATTTCAATTGTCAAGTTAAGGTATTAGCAAACTTAGTTATGTTTGCTTTGTTTATTTTGGTAGGGGAGAGGTAAGCCTCAGACTTGTGCCCCTTGGTCTATTCCAAAATTATCTATAACAGAGATAAGCAACGTGCGGCTCTGTATGGCTCGCCAAAGAAATTTAAAATTTAAATTGGCCCGTTGATTGCTCACCCCTGATCTATAATATATTCTTTTTTTTGTATAAACTATAAAGTTTAACTACAATAATTATGAGCTAAGTTTAATTTCCAAAATGTGCATTAGTTTGGAGGAAAATATCACAAAAATATTAGTCAACAAACGCAGCCCATGGATTTCTGGATGGTTCTAATAATCCTTTTGGAATTTACTCTGCCCTCATAGTGGGCTTTATTTTTCGATAATTCATCTACTGGAGGATGTAGCGAAAAATCAATGCATAACCGATCTAGTGGTTCTTTTGTTTCTGTTTTTTCTTTAGAGAAAATATGCCCTTCCTGTTTACAGTAGGCGTCTCAGAAAGTTTTGTTGTAAGAAGAGGTTTAAGTCAAGGAGAAACATTATCACCGGCATAGTTTGACTTCGCCCTACGGAGTCCTAGGAGAAAGAATTATTCCTCGTTATACAACGCTCATACTGCACATGGCGAATGTTATGTATAAATCCCGTATGGAATCGGTAGACGAAGTTGCACTAGGACCACACTACTTCCCCTGGGCCTGAAAGACGGATATGGCGAAGTACTCAAGAGTGCATAGGCAGGCCAAACAGCCAGAGAATAATGTCATTTTGAGGAGCAGACATTTTGTACTTGTACATCGTTTAAGTATTTGAGAGGTATGTCCGTAGAGAGCATATAAGTTGGCATTACAACTAGATTGGTTGTAGGGGACAGGTGAATCTATGCCAATTAGATAGCTCGCTTACGGGTGATGAACCCCGTAAAATGTGAAATATGGATTCTTTCAAAAGAAAACTGGAAGACAGAAAAAGAGAGACTCTACAAATTTGGAGCCTTAAAAGAGCAGTACGTATGGTCCATCAAAAGCAATCCCGAACTAATGGAGTTGTAATACGAGGCTGACACCATGACTTCTATCAAAAAGTAGCGTGTGCGACTGCTAAAAAAGTTTGGAAGAACAGGCTACCATCAAACTGGCCAAGAAGGAGCTATAAGGCACTCCTGGAAAAAGTAGGAAAAGAGGCAGTCCCAGGAAAATGTGGCGAAATGAGCAAGTAGAGGACTTGCGGAAGATGGCCATCCATCATTGAAGAGGCCTGGCAAAGAACTAAGAGGAATGTTCTAATAAAGGTGGGCGAAGGAGCTAGATTCTTCAAGGACGATAGAGCGGTGTAAGTAGGTTAACCACAAGCTACCATAGCAGCAAGATATATTAATAAACAAGTACAAAATCCTTAATTATTATAAATGGACTGGGTGGAATTGTTCGTCAATAAATATCACTATTTTTATATATGGGAGATAATTTCTTGAATGCCTCCCCAGGATTTATATAAATCATTTGACTCAAGTGAATCTATTTTACTTTTGTTACTGAGAAAAATACCTTTTAGTAAGTTAATAGTCTCTGGGTAAATAAAAGACTTGCCAAGCCCAGTGATGTGGTATTGGTATGGCATTTGAGGACAGCCGAGACATCTATAAAGCCTCAAAGCGGAGGGTTTGAGCTATTCCCTTTCATACCATTTTATTCCTGCCTTTCATACTTCTCCCTTTGTCGAATACAAACGCTGCTTTTGCCTTTCCAAATGTCAGGGAATCAGCAATGATATATAACGATTTTCCAGGGCAATCCTTTGCTCGATATTAAACTCGAGGCAAGACAAAATAAGGGTGAGTTATGTATGTGCGGTTATGTGTTATTTTCAGGAATTGTTGTTCTCTTTACTGTTAACAGTTTATAAGCCAAAAGAAAAAATATTAATTATAGTTGACCAGGCATCTAATACGTTATGAGTGTGTGTGTCTTTGTATGTGCGATTGTGTTTGCGCGATAGAGTTCTAGAAGCAGAAATCTATCTTTCTTAAATAAACTTAGTGCTTCAACGTTATATCGTAAAACTGTAGATGAAGTATGTTATTAGTTAAAATCTACCCAAAGTCAGTAATGAAAAAATTACCATACGATCACAAATAATGCTGTTATTATTTAGATCACAAATTTTTATTTATTTATTTATTGGAGCTTCGCAGCTTTGGCGATGTTGCTTTAAACAAAAGCTTCGTAACTTAAAAAAATAAACAAAACAAAACTCAAATGAAAACAAAAAATACATAAAAAAGTAACAAAATTAAACAAAACAGAAATGAAGCCCAAAACAGAAAAGGTAAAAAAGAAACGGATGAGGAACACAAAACGAAAAAAGGAACACAAACCAGAAAAGGAACATAAAACACAAAAGGAATACAAAACATAAAAGGATCACAAAACAGAGATAAACACGAAAAAAAGAGATGGAAAAGAAATAGAAACGCAACACAAAACAGAGTCATTATATTATTTAACCAATACAGTTGAGAATGTAATGTAGTAAACCTAGAGTCGTTGGTTCGATTCCCACGTGAGGAATTTATTTAGTGACCAACTCATTAAAGAAAATCCTTAACGCCAATATGGCTAGAATAGAGTGGTAACCTGAAGATAGCCCAATCCAATTAGTCATAGTTGTATATAAGCAATATATTGAGTAGCAAGTGAACATATATAAATAACATTTCGAATAATTTAAAAACATAATATAAAAACGTTACACGCATATATATATATATATATATATATATATATATATATATATATATATATATGGGGAATATTCATATATGGCCCCCCCTTGCATTACAGACCTTAATGACTCTTATCCGTCCCCGAGCGAGACACGAGTGTTTAATATCAGAGTTTTTACTTAGTGAGTGAACAACTCGACGTACAACCCCCGTTATCCAAGGAGGACCTGGAATGAGTTATCTCCAGTAGACTGAAGGGCCCCAGTTTATCCGGAAGGTAAAATCTGTGGCCAGTTCATGTAGTCAGCCTTCCAGTGAACGGGATCTAAGAGAGTCATAATAGTTAGCCATCCCGAGGACTGTAAGTCGAATATACTCTTTAGGCTCCCGTTGAGCCATAATTGGACCCTAGCCCGCAACATTACAGTGCTCTGTTAGCGAACTCGTGAACTAATGTTCTCCCTTGGCGGGGATCGAACCTCTATATAAATAATTAAATCATATGGAATAAAGGAAAAAGAAATGCAAGCTGATGGGTTTTTATCGAACAGGAGTTGGAAACTTGGACTCATGAAGCTACAGTATGTGTGTTCAACAAATGTTACCCCGTAAATTAATTTTAATCTAATTATGTAATTTTACATTTTTAACATTTGTGGTGAATAGTATGCATCCAACACTAGAAGAAATTATCAATTCCTTTGACATCACAACAATAATAACAAATAATTTAACGAATAGCGAATAAAAAAATCAACTCACCAAAATTAGTGAAATCCAAGTCTTTCTGGGAAGTAGACAAAGCTATGCAAAGGAAGCACACGGCTAACTGTAGCAGAGAAGTAGTCTCCATGATTATTCTAAAACAAAAAAAAGTAAATACATTTACTTATAAACTGACCACAACTTATACTTGTTGAATTTTCGTATTTTTTCAAGGAACAAAAGAAGTTCCAACATTCATGTTCACGTTCCTGTAATTGGTTTTGTGGGGTTAGAAAACCGTGATTCACTTTTGCGCTCGTCCGTCAATACCTAGTTCTCATGTACCGTGAATCTAAGTAATGATGTATCATTCTCTACGTTTATTCGCCGAAACCTGTGAATTGTGAATATGAGTAATAATTAACCACAGTTTCCTAAGTATGCCCCTCAAAACGTAAAGATCATGTCTCGCGATTGTTTGTAATCTTAAATCGATATTCGCTCCATTTCTCATGCAAACCTACAGATCCTGCATCAGAAATGTTAGTTATCACATATCTCTGTTCCCTACGTTTCTCCCTCTAAACATAGATCCTATACATTGTGAATAATAGTAATCATAAATTCCAGTTCCCTCAGTTCTCCTTCAAATCCTCTAGATCCTGCGTCAGAAATGTTAGTAATCAGAAGTCTCTGTTCCCTACGTTTTCCCTCTAAATATAGATCCCATACATTGTGAATAATAGTAATCATAAATTCCCTTCCCTCAGCCTTCTCTCAAAACCTAGATCCCATACAATGTGAATAATAGTAATCATAAATTCCAGTTTCCTCTTTCCTCCCTCAAAACCTTTAGATCCTGCACCAGAAATGTTAGTAATCACAAATCTCTGTTCCATACGTTTTTCCTCAGAACCTAGATCCCACATATTTTGAATAATAGTAGGTAATCATAAATTCTCCTTCCTCAGCCCTCCTTCAAAACCTAGATCCCACATACTTTGAATAATAGTAATCATAAATTCTCCTTCCCTCAGGCCTCCTTCAATACCTAGATCCCACATATTTTGAATAATAGTAATCATAAATTCTCCTTCCCTCAGCCCTCCTTCAAAACCTAGATCCCACATATTTTGAATAATAGTAATCATAAATTCCAGTTTCCTCTTTCCTCCCTCAAAACTTCTAGATACTGCATCGGAAATGTTAGTAATCACTAATCTCTGTTTCCTACGTTTTCCCTCAAAATCTAGATTACGTGCATTGTGAATAATAAAAATCATAAATTCGAGTTATACTTAGTCTACTCTCAAAACCTCTACATTGTACACCGGAAATGTTCATGTCATACCATTTCGTTTTAATATTTCTAAAGAAAGTAGCATTTTTTATTTAAGTACAGACTCTTTATTTTGAGTGTGTTTGCTCCGAATATTCGGCTATTTTTTTATTTTTTATTAAAACAATTTCGTGAATGTCGTCAATGAGTGGATGGTGAGGACTTCATATAGTTCATACATTCATAACTACTGAATATATCATAAAACGACTACTTCCAAGCTCAAATACCAAATAGTATTTTTAACGGACCTTCACTGTTTGAGTTATATTCCAAGACGTAGTGACGTCATAACTAAGATGTTCTTGCCTCGAATGTTTATTTGATCTGTACTATATTCTGCATTTTATCGCTTAAATTAAAACTAAAAATCATATCGTCCATGGGTTAAATCGGACCTGAAATGAGGGTAGGGATAGAGGGGAGGAGTGGCTATTTGAAATTCAAAGTATTTTCGTTATTATGGGTCGAACCAAAAAATGTTAGTGAACCAATTTTGTATAACCTTTAATTTTCTACAATTCCTGTCCTTTCTTGTAACTCAAATATTAATCCACTTATTTGTAATTTCTAGTTTTCAGCCTTCTGAAAACCCTCACTTCATAATGTTCTGATTTTTACATTAATTAACTGTCTTTCATTTTTAGCTTAGATTATAACATCTGTTTACAAGAGATTCTTACTTCGGCAGAAGTATAGTATAGATGGTGAGATGAGATGGACAGTGTGTCATACCAATTCGTTGGAAATCTACTTATTCGGACACAAAAAAAAAAAAAATAACTTATAATATGCTGAGACTTATTAAGCTCATTCCATAGACTAGCAAAAATCTACGTTCGCCAACCTATTGCCCTGAAAAAAAAATACCAAAACCGGAACTAGTATAATTCAGTGCTTCGCCCCTATATTGGCCTCCTGAACATAACGGCATAGGAAAGAAAGAGGGGCTCCTGCCTTGGAAGAAAGAAGAGGAACAACTAAACACGAACACGGTTGGTGCGAAAATACTAACTACTACGTGAACAAAGAACCAACTGTGTACTACGAAATATAAAATTTGCTAGAGGTCATCGAGCTATAAGGTTTCTAGAACAGAAGAGGTTATAGTCTGTATTCATAGAATAGACCACAGTAAATTAAAGCATGAATATTTAGCAATAGACTCATTTGCACTGCATGTTGACCTCGACATACAACTTCCATATGACTTAACAAAACTGTTGACAGATGGCATTCAATAAATACTACAAATATTCAGTTATCTAGACACTATAAATATTCAAAATTAATTAAATGTCACAATGGCAGATCTCTGAAGCCTTTTAAACACTGAAGAGCTTTGAATAACGAAGTTGTCATGTTAATCATTTCACTTATTTTTTTACAATCATTTTTTTTAATTTTTTTACAATCATTTCTTTTAATTTTAACTTCAATCTTTTAATCAGTATTTAGATGATACATTGTATTTCTGAGTACTGGCGTGCTAATCGCCCATAATGCGATCATGAACAAAGGGATAAAGAAATAGAAAATATTTTCTTTCAAATTACATATTCATTATTATTTTATTTATTTATTTATTAACGTCCACTTTTTGCAACTTAGGCTAATCGGGACGGTTTATCTACAGGTTACCACCCTTTTCTAGCCAGGGTGGGATTTTAGGACGTTATTTAATGAATTTCGTCACTAAATAATTTCCATTACCCAGACGAGAATCGAACTCGCCACTCTAGGTTTACCATGTGAGATAAAGGTCAACGCTTTAACTCGCATGGCTAACCTGAGCCCCCTATTCATTATTAAATTTTAGTTAAGAATAATAAATAAATGAAACATTTTTAAACATACCTTTTAATTGCTATACTGAAGAACGATTTCGATGAATTTAGAATTTGATATTAATTTAAAAAAATATAAATTAATTGCCTCTGTTAAATATAATCACATGTGTTTGGTATAAATCACAGCCATATTAAAGATAAGATACGAACTCGGCGAAGTGCTACGGACAGACTGAGTACCAAATGCAAGCCAAGCAGCTGTGGCTTGTGGAGGGAGGGAGGGAAAGCTGAGGGTTGCCGCCCTCCACTGCTTCTTATGTCAGTGTCAATGTCACCCCTAGAGGAGATACTCCCTCTACATACCACCCTCAGTGGTGCTTAGCGAATTTCCAAATATCTCATTTAGCAGATTTCCCTTAAGTGTAGTCAACAATTTTTATATATTTATTGTTTCGCTAATAAATAGCTTTCATCTATAAATGAGGATAGGCATTCTACTCAGATTACCACAGAAGACCAAAAATCTTATTGTTCAAAAGTAATTTAATTTATGGGGATTAAAAATCAATAAGATATTAAGAGTAGTCAGTTGCTGTAAACCACATGAAAGATAAATTAAAGAAATGTATAAAACGTCTGTCAAGCAGGGACTGCGTATACTAAGCAGATTTCCCACGTGCTGGTAAGACACATTGGTGATCACATTCCATCATTAGAAACCTCCACCCCTCCCCGTCAAATTTCAGCAGTTAACGAACTTGATAATTGGTTATACGTGCAACACTTGTTTATCGAGTTTGGTAATGATCAAATAAAAATTGCGACAATCAGAGCGTTATCAGACAAGCGTCTACGTGTGTATATATATATTATATATATATATATATATATATATATATATATATATATATATATACATACATACACTGCCGGTCAAAAGTTTGAGACCACTTCATAAATTTGTAAAAATTTGGATTATATTAAACAAAATAAACCAAACCAAAAGAAACCTTCAATAAAAGAATAAATAAGTGAAGCAACAAATTATTATAAACATATAATAAACAGTATAATACTTAATTGAAAAACAATCTAAAAATATATACAATACAGTTATACTTTCTTTTCGTCAAAAAATACTCCCTTGCTTTTCAAAACTGCTTTGACCACTCGTGGCATTCTTTCTATTAGTTTATCTAATATTTCAAATGCCAAATTATCCCGACAACTTTTAAGACGCTCCCAGAGGTATTTTCGTGAAGTTGGAGCAATGTCACTGACCTTCCTGTCATGTTCTTCCCAAAGGATCTCAATTGGGTTGAGATCGGGTAATGGAGCCGGCCAATTCATATGTTTCAAGATTCTGTCATTTTCTTGGTCTAGCAAATAGCCCCTGCGCAGTTTTGATGAGTGATTTGGATCATTATCCTGCTGCATAATAAAACTAGAACCAATTAAACGATGACCAGAAGGAATTGCATGGTCTTTCAAAATGTCTTTATAGCCTTATTTATTAAGTTTCGCTGTGATTTGTACAAGATCCCCTTGCCCAAAGCCTGAGAAACGCTCCCAAAATTGACCCTCCTCCATGCTTTACTATTGGAATTATGCACTGAAAAATGAACTTTTAATCCTACGATTATTTGAAACAAACACCTGAAACTGTCCAAAGTACCTTTCTCCAATCCTCCACAGTAAAATCCTTGTAAGCAATTGACCAAAAATACCTTTTCTTTTTATTGGCTGGTCTTAGAAGTGGTTTTAGCGTACCGACACGACGGTCTCAGTCTTCTTTTCACGGTAGAAAGAGACACGGACTTTTTCAAGGCGCTGTTGGTCTCAGCTCGAATCTCGGGACCAGTGAGTCTTCTATTCCTCTTGCTTTTGAAAATAATAAATTGATCTTCTAGAGCAGACCTTATTCTAGTCCTTCCAGAACGAAGTTTGTCGTGATGAAAGTGTGTCATCATAGCGAGCGATTAATTTATGTACGCCAGTTTCAGTTGTACGGCAATTTGGCGCTCAGATTTTTTCTCTTTATGTTGTTTGTAGATCGCACTAAGCAATTCAACGGAAAATTCCTTCTTTTAAAAAAAAAAAAAAAAAAAAAAAAAAAAAAAACGAAAATTACCTTTGCTGTGAACTTCTTACAACTCCGGCAATTTAGAAATCAATAAATCAAACTAAGAATAAAATTTATCAACTTAATTCCACTTGGGGGAATTACTAGCCTGTAAATAAACCTCCAGACACAACAAACACATTGTTTATTCTTATTTATTTTTAGCATGTTAGTAGTCACAGTGATAATAAGATTAAATCAAATTATGTTCTTGCTATTTACGAAAGTCCCAAACCTGTCTTACACCTAATTAGCAAATTTGTTTATAAATACAAATAATAATAAGATACCTATTTTTTGTAACTATGCATTGATAATTAGGTAGGTAATTGAGGTTTTGCATGATTAAAGTAAATTAATTGATGTAAACAATAGGTGGTCTCAAACTTTTAACTGGCAGTGTATATATATATATATATATATATATATATATATATATATATATATATATATATAGAAATTTCACGATACATTTTCGTTTCACATGTTATAGACATCATAACTGCCTTTTGCTTGTTTCGTGAGTTTGTTTGTTTCCTTTTCACGCATAAACGGCTGAACCGAATTCTTTAAAACTTGGTATGTGTACTTCTATTAACCCAACTTAGACTTTAGGCTATATTAATATTTTCCGAAATGAACAGGAGTGGGGGTTATAAAGGAAGCCTGAAATTAAAAATAGCGATATTTCGTCTCCTATTGGGGTTTAGGCAAATATGAACATAAAAGTTTTTTTATTTTGTTATGTAGAGTAACTTTTGTCATATATACTTTTTTCGTATACCGAATTATAAACGAGATATATGCTAAAACCTATAGCGGAAGTGAACAATTTTATTTGGCACAAAAGACTCCACCGAACTAAAGAAAACTCGGTATGTGAATTACCACTAACGCCTTCATTATAATAAGCCATACCAACATTTCTAGTCCAACTTATCCCAACTTATATATAATATGTATAATGTGCCACCTCAATAATCAAATTATACGTAACTAATCATCTGTTATTAAGAGGTTGTCACTCTTTTATTTGCTAGTTTCGGTACAATTCACCTTCCTCAGACTAAAACATAATTTTAATGCTGAATGCTTTCAGGAATGCCTGTTAAAATAACAATTCGAAAATGGTGAGCAAAGCCCAAGGTGAGGTATGGCAGATGATATCCTGGCTCTTTCGGATATCACATAGTCTTCAGCAGGTTTTCCACGGTATTAAATCAGGGGTAAAAACGTATTTATTTTGGAATTATGTTTTTTTTTTTTGCCATGAATTTTACAGAATGGTGTTTAAATTCTGGTATTTAGAAAATGTCTTGGTTCCCACTCAGCACCGTGAGGCACTTGCTTAACGTAGAATCGATCCTTAGCTTTTAATTGTACCACAATATGGCGGAGACCAGTCCTGCTGAACACTTGCCCTCCGAGAGCCACCTCACCGAGGAAGTTCATGGGCTGTTGAGTCCCTTAGCATTCTACCCCCATCTTGCTATTCTTCTTGAAAGATTGCAACTATCATTCTATCCCAATCCTGATATTCTTATCACAATAACTGTAAAATATTGTATTATTTCAATCCAAATTTTGCAGTAAATACCCTTAGAAAGCATTGTGTATCCTCAAATTCTTCATACAAGCACAGCCTTTAACCTTCACCTACAGTAACATTATTTTTTGCATTAATAGACTTTGGCATGCTTTCTGAATTCTAATATTCCATTTTCAAGTACATCACCTAGCATATACAATGACCCTTTCCCCTATAATCCAATAAATATGCCGTTTAATCCAAACTGAATCAGAACATTATAAAGAGAAATTAAATGTTAGGATATTTAAGGTTTAAATTGAAAACTCTATTGTCTAAATTTTTAAATGGTACTTTGCAGAAGATAGATAAAATACAAAATTAAAATCGACCATCATAGTCATCATTTATTTTAAAACGTTGCACAAACTAAGCAAGAAAATTTGCAATAGGTTTTAAAAAATAAATCATAATTATAATAACTCAGGTGCTGTCTTAGTATAATTATTATAATTATATTACTCAACTATGAGGAAACGATTTTACATCTTCTTTTTTTTCGCTTCTTTTCTACGCAGGAAATGGATTTAAGTATAAGTCCTGCTTTCTCTTACATGAAAAACTTCTTGAAGATGAAATTTGCAAACTCGCAATAACGTAGGCATTACCCAACTAATTTCCTATAAAAACCCGTTTAATGTTTAATACAATAACATAAAAAAATGGAAACAGTCTTTGCAAAGAATACTGACAATGAAATACATTTCAAACTCATTTGGCGTTTGGATATTTGAGAGATATTGAAATATAGTCCTTTTATTAGATTTCTCTTAAGCAAAATCAGCTATTGAGGTTGTACTCTTGACACGATATCAAATCACTAAACACAGCTGACGTTTCTACTATATTTACATAGTATCCATACTAACGAAAAATATTAATAATATATGTGGTGGACATCACATTTCAACCAGTGGGAAATCTATTGTGCTTTGAGAATCCAGTACAACTTTGAATAAGTTTGACGTACACTATTGTGAGTGTAATAGTAATTTATTATTTTTATTGAGAGCTAATTATTTGTATAATTAAGACAAACATTCAAATTTCAGCCATTGTATGTGTCCAGAAGTGTGAAAAATATTCTGGTTTAATATAATTATTTAGTCTCGGTGGCAAGAGTTGTAAATAGACTTTTCAACTAATAGAATAAAGTTACAAATGTAACATTCTAGAGAAAGCTGTTTTGAAACCAACTTTTCCAATGACTACTATAATTTTATTGTGTCCTATTTTCGTCCGCCCTCAGTTTTAATCGTACCCTTTGAAAATGTGTTTAGTTTTACTTTGTAATTGTTAAGTGCACCTCAGCATGTGCTGGCAAGATAAAAAGTATGTTTTCTTACTCTATTGCAGATTCTCTAAATAAAACTCTTTCTCACCATTTTCTAATTGTTGGAATCAAAATCCTAGCCTTGACATGGTAGTTGGCACAACAGTTCTTGAAAGGCCAAGACTTGCCACACAGTTTCGGTTGGTGGTCACATCGTCAGCATGTGGAGTTTCCTACCTTATTTTTGATTGCGTTACAGAATAAACACAACTACTTATTTATTGAAATAGCTCCTCGATTCCCTCTCAGAGCTGAGTGGTCGCCTGAAAAAAGGAATTTCAAAGCTCCGTGAATGCCGAGTTTAATAAAATTTAGAGTGTGATTTCGAGATCTGGATTGGGTTCCTAACCCACCATTAACACCCTCCCAAAAATTTGTCGTTAGTTTTTTTTTTTTTTTTAATGAGTTTAACTCCCTCTAGATTTTTGGTGAGATGGGGTACTTGAAATGCAAGAATAAATTTGAATTTATTAATGTGGTGCCTTAATCTTGAACTAATTGTGTAGACTGGACATCCCGTAGTAATGCATCATCTGTAAAATATTTATTAATGTGAACTATTTAAGACAAGGAAAGGGTCTATGATTAGTCTTATACAAGACAGTTCCCCTAAGTACGAGTAAATGTATCCATCGATAGACTATAAGTAAAAATAAAAACTTATTTAACAAATTTTCTCCGATAGAACGAAGTGCGAGTGCCTGTATCACTCTTCCATAAAACAGAGCTCTAGCCTGTTCGCAAATAGAAAAGGTAAGGCAATGTTCGTAGCCTTTCCGAAAAGTTTACTATTTACTCGCTAGACGTAAGTCCAATCCGATATTGAACTATTATCCCACGAGGGTATGGAACCTGCACCTATTTATGCTGTGTGCGCGTGTGTGTTTTACTTTGAGACTCTGTTGTTCTCTTTACTTTTAACAGTGTATTGTCATCTGATCGAGTAATATGATTGTAGTGGATATGTGCATTAAATTTAAATTATTTAGTGACGGAATTCATTAAATAACATCCTAAATCCCACCCTGGTTAGAAAAGGGTGGCAACCTGTAGATAACCCGTCCCAAATAGCCTTAGTTGCAAAAAGTGGACGTTAATTAATAATAATTTTGCATTATTAATAAGAAGCGATTCTCCATATAGACTAAACAATGGAATCATTGATATATTCAGTTACACAACTTTAGGATCATAACATTACATTGGTAATTAATAAACAGATACCTATAATATATTAGTGCGTTCCGAATTCGTTAAACTCTTTTTGTCACTTTCATTAATATATAGACAAATATTACAACAAATATGAATTCAGAAAAACCAAACCAAATTAAATAAATCTCCCGGAACAGAACATTTTTATTAAGTATAATGGAATACGGAAGGAACAATGTTGAGATAATACGGAGTATTATGTGTGTCTGACAACAGTTATCAGAGAATGAAAGTGACGTAGAAAGTGAATCTACCCATTCACTATCTATGACCTGTTATTTCACAGGTAAGCGGCCTTCGTCTGCCATCTCTGCCTCATGACCGCTATGTTTCGTGACAGAAATCTTATAGTTCTATTAAACTTCCTGGAGTTTATTAAAAATGTATAGAAATTCAAATTTATGTAAAATCAATCATTAACTTCTAATTACCAACTTCTAAACATTTTATATAAACACGTATAGCTCGGATATTACCAGAGTTATTCATATTTTTCATCGTTGAGTAAATCTCCATTCCATTTTACAATTAAAGTAACTATCTCACTTATGCCCTATTTAAACTTCAGGTTTGGGTCATTTGCAAACTGAAAATTTAAACAACAAATTTGCTTAGTTTACGCAGCTCTTTTGAGACGGAAAAGATTCCACTGCCATAAGGAAGCCACAAGGGCCAACTTAATAAAATAGTCTCATTCTATATTCATATTCATGATGAAAACATGGAAAATTTCTTTCTGGATGGTTATTCTTCTTGATTCCAAAGGGCAAATACATTCTAAACTTGGCCTGACTCTGAGTGAAATGAAGAAATATAAAATGTCGCAAGTCTATTGGAAAGTCCATTACATAACTCGTCTAATTTAGGATTATTCCCGATTTTTATTCCTATTTCTAATAACCACCTGGTTTTAAATGCTTTACTAAGAATTAATGCAAAATAGTATGCAATTACGTTTGAGACCACAAGCACTTTAATGACATTTATGCTTAATAAAGCCTTTTAACTTAAATATTTGTGAAATATTTAGAATGAGTCCGTAATTCTCGTTGAAACTCCATTCGTTCCTTTTTAAAGTGGTCTCATTATATGGAAAAATAGCTATTTATTAAAGCTCACTTTATGCTACTAAGGCTAATTGGGGTGGGTTGTTTACGGGTTACCACCCTTTTCTAGCCAGGGTGGAAAACATTAGCACGCAATTAAGCTATCACCCATAATGGTGATAATTCCTTCTCCATTTCATATAAAAATTAATTTTATTTTAGAGGCATCCAAATAATTTTGCATTTTCCACGAAAATGCCACTTTTGATCTACCAGTAATTAATGTCATACGCCATATGATGTCGAGTGTATTGTATATGGTTTTTATACCTCGGATAACCACTTCAAGATCGAGTACATACAGTCATAGTGGGACTCCTTGTCTAAAATTCCCTTTAGTAACTGAAAATCACATATTGACGCTCACACTGCTTTTACATATACTGTTGAGCTTGCTAGGTACGCACATGGATTGTAGTGTTATCTTGTCTACACTGCCATAAGTCTGTTGAAAATCAGTAAAAGGTATTGAGCAAATGAAGATGTTTTTTTCTAACATATGCCTAATGTATATATTAATGTATCTAGCATTGAGCGTCTTCTGTAAAAAAACACTGCTACTCTTACAATATCTCGTCAGCCTCCTCCATAAACCTCCAACGTCTTCAGTCAATAATTGACAATAAAGCTTGTCTTTAGTCGTACAATGTTTTTGTTGAACGGCAGCTCTGATTGGGGTTTTCCCTTTTATCGAGACACTTATTACTTGAAATATCAGTGTTGTAGGCAAGAGTTATCTACATTTAAAATAATTTTCTTTTCCAAACCACCTTCAATCTAATGAGACTATAGGAATAGTTCCCAAATGGTTTGGAGGAATCCACCCTTCGATGACGCGAATATCGTCCTGAAGGTTTTGTTTTTACTTAATTTCACCAAGAAAAGACTTGGTAGACATCCTTGTAATCGTCATTCCTGGTAGGATTTTTCTAATTTCAGAGACTTCTTATACGCAGGCAATACCTAAAAATTTCTGACACATTTTTCTAAAGGAATAATTTTAAATACTTTTTTCAGTGTTTCCAAGGCAAACTGGAAGATAACGCTTGAACAATAAAAATTGCTTATATGAACAAACTCATTTTTAGTGAAGAACTCATTAAATAAAATCTTTATTATTATTATAATAACATGCAGAATAATTATATTAAATCATTTGGTTCTTTATATGGAACTAATTTTATAGTTTCCAGGGAAAAGTTGATAATTGAGTCTCGACTTATTGTGTTTATTACTTTAATAATGATTTATATCTCTCTCAAAATATTTGATAACACAACTTTTAAAAATAAATTTTCAGAGTCACTGTCATTTTTAAAAATAATTGTTTATAAATCCTTTTGAACTTGAAATAACAATAACATAGGGCCAGAGATCTGATAACCGTTTGGAAAATTTTTACTAAATATTTTAAAATTAATCAATAGAGTTCTATAATTAATTCAGTTGTTTCTTTTTTTTTAAAAAAAAAAAAAAAAAAAAAAACTTTTGATCTGAATTATTCTTTGGGTGACTCACTTCATTAAACCGATATTTTTGTATTTTACATTCCCGATTACATTATTGTGCAATGCTTCCTGTCGCATTCTTGCTCAACTGCCTGTTCAATGAATATTTTCAAGAACATTGTAGAAGATTTCTAGTATAAGCTCATTAGTGTAAAATACTTGGGTTGCTAAACTTCGATTGTGTTTCTACCAAAGAGAAGATGGTTGTTCCCTTGTTAAAGTAATTTTCGGTGATAATGCCCCATTAAATCTTGACAAGATATTTCCTAAATTTCTCACTCATTGTTCCCCCTGGAAACCCAACCATGGAGTAATACAGACCAAGCCAGGTCCTAATTACTGTAAGATCCTACCGATGGGCTCTTCATTCTTAATCCTGATGAATAGGAAGCATCCTGAAATTCGTGATTTCAAATATTGATCACATTTAATTTATATTCTGATTTGGTAATTATTTATGACCTAAAAATCCACAATTTTTTTTAAATACAAATACATTAATATATCGTACACTGTGAGATAGTAGAAATAGAGTTAGAATGATATATCGTACACAGAGAGATAGTAGAAATAGAGTTAGAATGATATATCGTACACTGTGAGATCAGTAGAAATAGAGTTAGAATGATATATCGTACACAGAGAGATAGTAGAAATAGAGTTAGAATGATATATCGTACACTGTGAGATAGTAGAAATAGAGTTAGAATGATATATCATACACAGAGAGATAGTAGAAATAGAGTTAGAATGATATATCGTACACTGTGAGATAGTAGGAATAGAGTTAAAATGATATATCGTACACTGTGAGATATTTAGAAATAGAGTTAGAATGATATATCATCCACAGTGAGATATTAGAAATAGAGTTAGAATGATATATCGTACACAGAGAGATAGTAGAAATAGAGTTAGAGTGATATATCGTACACTGTGTGATAGTAGAAATAGAGTTAGAATGGTATATCGCACACAGTGAAATAGTAGAAATAGAGTTAGAATGATATATCCTACACTGTGAGATAGTAGAAATAGAGTTAGAATGATATATCGTACACTGTGAGATCAGTAGAAATAGAGTTAGAATGATATATCGTACACAGAGAGATAGTAGAAATAGAGTTAGAATGATATATCGTACACTGTGAGATCAGTAGAAATAGAGTTAGAATGATATATCGTACACTGTGAGATCAGTAGAAATAGAGTTAGAATGATATATCGTACACAGAGAGATAGTAGAAATAGAGTTAGAATGATATATCGTACACAGAGAGATAGTAGAAATAGAGTTAGAATGATATATCGTACACTGTGAGATCAGTAGAAATAGAGTTAGAATGATATATCGCACACAGTGAGATAGTAGAAATAGAGTTAGAATGATACATCTTACACAGAGAGATAGTAGAAATAGAGTTAGAATGATACATCTTACACAGAGAGATAGTAGAAATAGAGTTAGAATGATACATCTTACACAGAGAGATAGTAGAAATAGAGTTAATCCCCGGTGACTAAATGACCTGGAGTAGGTCTTGCGGAGGTTGGGCATCTGATGATTGGTGATCTCCGGCTCGTGGCCCCTAGAAATGGCAATGCCAAATGCTCTGGTCATTAGGTAGTGCCAGGTAAGTAAGTAATTACTGTTTCCTCTAACTGGCGCGATATTGCATAAAGTTTATTATGTGACTGAATTTCCTCGATGTGTCAATACAATATCTCCCTAACAATGTCCGAGTATTCGATGGTTGAGAAATATAGTTAAGACAAGCAGTGAACCACAGCCCTTTATCATTATAAATTATATTTCTTCAACATATATCGTATGAAAGTTTACATAATATACGTCGGAGCTGGCATTCTAGTAATTAGTCCAGTCTTAACACTAAGTGGTCTTGATGAGGTTTAATGACTGCGTTCTGGCTGAATCTGAAAAAAAGATTTGTAGTAAAATTGTTAAGTATCTAATGACTATTTTTAAAAATGGGTAGCATTTTTTTAATTATCATCGATTCTAACTATGAAATGCCACATGCAATTGAAATTATCAATAAAAACACATTGAACTGAAAAAAAAAACACGGGAGTAACACAATTTCTTTATTCTTCTATGAAATTAAATAAACAAAATGTTTGGTTGAACTTTAAAATGATATTATTTGAAAGTGATATACGATATATTATATAGCACAGAATCGAAAAATACAATAGAGAAAAATTAATGATTTTTAATATTTTTTAAAAAAAAGGTTCTATACAATGTTTTTGTATCTCTAATACGCTTGAAGAAATTTGGATTTCAATATTTTCATCCTCCACTAAACAACCTATCCCTCTAAATCCATCAATATCAAATTTTGGAATTGTAACGCTAGCCGTTTTATAGTTATGCGAGATATGCAAACAAGACGCTCTGAATCTAGTCGAAATGGCTTTAGGGAGACAGAAAACGGATAATTCCCATGATATCTAAAGCCGAAAATTTTGCGATCACAAATACTTCCTTTGCTTCTCTGAAGGAAGTAAAATGAGACAATCCTTCAGATTAATATGGAAGGTTAGCCAAACAACTACTACAACTAAAAATAATTCCCACGTCCTGGAATGGCAGGCTGATGAGCATATCGCACATACCAGTCGATATTTCTCCCTCAATATAAAATACAAAATAAACAAGTCTTTAAGATGTGTACGAAGTGGCATTTACTTTAAGTGAAAATCCCATTTGCAGAAGTGAGAGTTGAAAGCTGGAAATAAATATCACTGTAATTTTCCAGTAATGGAAAAATGTGTAGCACAACCACAGTAGCACATTACTTTCCTATAACGTTAGTCATATACCCCAGGGAAAGGCCGTGGTGGATGTAAAATGTCCTCTATTATAGTCTTCTAACTAATTTATTTAAATGGAACAAATTAATTACACAATATGTTCTACATCAAAGTCTTGGAGTGTTTGAATGAAGATACCATATCAGACTGAATTTGCTCGTTAATTAATTAAAGCTTGTGTTAAAAAAAAAAAAAAAATGTGTTGGCATACGTTTTTAAGGAATATACATTTTTACTTCCTTGTGAAGCGAAGGAAATATTGTAATCTAGAAAAATTTTGATTTCAACTTAGACCGTTTTGACCCTCCGTGATCTGATTCTGACTTATTTCGGGGTGACAAATGCACATATGTACGTATCTCAGATAATTCAAAAATGGCCTGTCTTAGATTGTTGAAATACCATATGTAGGAATGTTGTATGTCTATAGGTGTAGAGTGTAGCGGAATAAAAAATTATAAATATAATGAATTAGAGAGACAGAATATTTGTGTCGGACTTAACCCACACGAATAGATTATGTTCTTTGAGATCATTTACCACTTCCAAAAGAAACAATTTTAAATGAAGTGCAGCGGAAACACTTGTTGGATTTAGAAGTCTTAGGGTTCACAACATCAGGGTTTTTAAAATGCAAACTAGGAAACAAATATTTTCCTACTATAAAAACAATGTAGTTTTAATACTTAATTAATTTTATAGACAGAAGGATATTTCAGGATAATTGTCTTTATGCCAATTTATTCTAAACACTGCAATACAAACTTTTGCTTCTCATTAGAGTTCCTACTAATTAACACGACTCTTTAATTTTTTTCAAAAAACAGACTACAATTTCGGATTTACAACTTACTTCTGAATCCTTTAACCTATTTACAAAATGTATTTTGACACCTTTTTTCCCTCCCAAAGACGTAAAAGTCGTAGAGTTGGTCAGAGTGCCGTTCACTGGACAAGCCGAATGACCAGTGCCCGATGACCAGTGAGGTTGAGATATCTGTAGCAACTTGTCCCACTTTTCCAATCCCAGACCGGTCTTAGCTCACTGCACCCGTCTCTTCCGGGATACAGCACTTCATCTGAATTCCCGGCCTTTCGCAAGCCTGCGTAATATACAGTACGTTCGTTGACCTCTCTTATCAACAGGTTATTACATACGTATGTAAAGTTCTAAAAGTAATGTGCAAAACATTTCATTGAAATGTCTAATGAATTTAATATTCTCCCCCTTGTAATAAATAAAATATATTCCCGTAATCCGAAATTAAACCCATTGTTTTCATCTGAAGATATTGCTTTAGTTTATTTTTTAACAAAAAGTATTTGCTTGTGATTGATTTTCTTTAATTAATAAAAACGTTGACAGTATGTTTAGTAATGAAAATAAGTTTTGATAAGGAAATAAAAGCAGGGTTTCTATTTGTATTTCCTAGTAAGAAATATTGTAATCGCGAAAAATGTCAGTATGTCTTATGACCATTATTAAATTAATCTTTTGGTCTGGATCCTTCCCTTTGGATAGCTAATTATATTATTTATTATATAAATGATAGCACAAAATAGTCTAGTATTTACTAGTGGAATATATTGTCCAACTGTGGGGCATAACACGAATAGGTGGTCATACAGTGCAGAGTAAAACGAACAGATTGTCCAACCGCGGTTGATAAGACGTGTAGGAGGTCCAACAATATCGGATAATGCATTGTTTGTTTTTTGTTGGATAGAATGAATATTAATGGAAAACCAAGGTAAATGAGAAAATAGATCGATTTCTTCTATCATTAAAACTCCTAAAATTTTTCAACTACATGCCTTCCATAGATCATACAAAAATTTAAATTAAACTTAATTTTGAAATGCACCTGGAATGAGTCAATTTGGGGTAGAAAATATTACAAGTTAATTCTATATTTTTAAGAAATAATTATTTTATAAATACGCGATACCATTTATTAAGCTACGTCTATTAAACCATTCTTCTATAGCTTGTTTGGGGCTTGTTAATGTATAATAGATCTTAATAGTGCCTATTTTAATTCAACTCTGATTGTCATGATGTAAAAGGGGTAATGTCCTACAAATAGTAGCTTTCAAATATGACATTTGGACTTTTATGTATAGGCTTCCAGTTACACAAATAATAATGTTTCTTTTACTGTCTTTCACAAATTAATACTTAGAGGTGATTATGTTTACGCTTGAAATTAATAATCCACTCTTTTCCTAGTATTACGCAATTGTTATTACTGCCTACTCATCGGAAAGCATAAAAATATGATTGAGTTGACGTAACAATGATCTTCCAAAACCATTAATCATGCACCTTCCGAAGGATTTGATCGATGTACATTTCTTAAAAAGGCAAAGGACCTGCTGACATAGGGCAAGGATTTTCGTTTACTTCCTTGAAGGACTTATTACCTTTATTGGAAAATAATCTTGTGTTCCATTGGATGTGGCCAATCCTATTATGCCATTAAGGAACAATTGCTCCTAAATAAAAGAGCTAGACATGACGAATGGGAATCAAACATGCTGACTCGATGGATCTGATTTCCTAGTTTGATATAACATTCTTTATGCGATTCACCATAATTTGTGTAGAAATAAAATAGTTTATATTCATAACAGTACAGAAGCTTATGAAGGGCATGAATTAAAATCAAGTTCCGTCATGCAGGTACTGCACAGACCCAGCAAATTTCTCACGTACTTTTCCAGCAAAACAAAAAGAAAAATCTGGTGTGGTTATCACATACATGACTCCCAAGTGCACCTATGAAATTAAATAAGCAAAGTATTTGGTTGCACTTAAAAATTATTTCATTTGAAATATAAAAAAGTCCGTCACGCAGGGGCTGCGTAAACTAAGCAGATTTCCCACGTGAAGTTTTACAATAGAGAAATCTGCCCAATGACAAGTGTAGTAAGTAGTAAGGGATCACTAAACTTATACACGAGGGACGAATAGTTACGAAAACGGCCGCCAGAGCTCTCCGGAAAGTACCAAACAGCTCACTCCTGCCGACCAATGCAGAATACAAATGCAAATATCTCGGTTAATATTCAAGATACATAATAAATGTATAGAACAATATTTATAGTAACTTTAATTTGCAATAAGATTGATTCTATATAATTTTACGATCCGACGTATAGTAACGGAAATATTTCGAATTTTCGAAAATCCTCCCCTCTAAACCCCCTCTCCCACTGATCCAATTTCAGCCATTAACGAACTTGATCTTTATTTTTGCATAAAACGTTTAAATATCGAGTTTGGTAACGATCAAACGAAAATTGCGACCGCTAGAACGTTAACAGACAAATATATATATATATATATATATATATATATATATATATATATATATATATATATATATATAATTTTGAACAGACCTCATTTTCGTCATCTCCTGGGTAGGATCGATGGACATTTGAAGAAATTTTTCGAAACTCGCGTCATGAGTACGACCTCAATAGCTGATTTCCCTTAAGGGAAATCTGCTAATATCTCCGTTCCAATCCAACTGACCAAAATATGACATAGTACAAAATTTACAGATATTTTCATGATCAACAAAAATATACATTATATGTTCTACGTACATTTTCTTTATCTCTTTAGGCTCTGGGAAATTCGGTATTTTATTTTAGCAGATTTCCCTTAAAGGAAATCAGCTATTTAGGTCGTACTCATGATGCGAGTTTCGAAAAATATCTTCAAATGTCCATCGGTCCTACCCAGAAGATGACGAAAATGAGGTCCGTTCAAAATTATATATATTTGTCTGTTAACGCTCTGGCGGTCGCAATTTTTGTTTGATCGTTACAAAACTCGGAATTTAATCGTTTTATGTAAAAAGGACGATCAAGTTCGTTAATGGCTGAAATCGGAACAGTGGGAGGGGGGGTTTAGAGGGGGAATTTTGAAAATTCAAAATATCTCCGTTATTATGCGTCGGATCGAAATATTGTATAGAATGAATCTTATTGCAAATTAAATTTACTATAAATATTGTTCTATACATTTATTCTGTATCTTGAATATTAACCGAGATATTTGCATTTGTATTCTGCGTGTGGTCGGCAGGAGTCGGCTATGTTCGGACTTTCCGCCGAGAGCTCTGGCGGCCGTTTCCGTAACTATTCGTCCCTCGTGAATAGGTTTAGAGGTTTCTTACGACTACAGTTGTTATTAGGCAGATTTCTCTATTGTAAATCTTCAAGTGGGAAATCTGCTTAGTTTACGCAGCCCCTGAGTGACGGACTTTTATTCTCTCCTTAAATTCCCCTCTATCAATGTGTATGAAAAGGAAAGGTACATAATAAGATGTAACAATAACACCAAATATAAAATATCAAAATTCTAAGTTTAGCGGTTGTTAAATTGCACGAGATACTTACGTAGGTACAGAAACAAGCCAAAACGGATAATTCCGTTAAAATCAATAAACCGTATTTCAATACATTAATTTTAATTTTAGTTCAATTCTAAATGCAGCTCTGTCAATGACACAAGTCATATAAGACATCTTATATATTGAAACGATCTCTTCCCCTCATCTAACTTATTGAATATAAATTAAACCATTTTTAGACGACCCAAGTTATTTTTTCAACCAGATATATAAATTATTTCAAATTCCAACTGCTTAATGTTTTCAAGAGATAAATTAAGTAAAACAATTATTGATAAGCTTCAGGCAGGAGTGGAAGTTTACTTATAGAAATTTACTTAATAAAGTACTCTCTTAATGAAATAGTTCGACTTACCTTTGCTAGAAAAAGGAAGTAACTTGTAGAGAAGCTTTCAACGTTTGCCGCAATAGCAAAAAGTTGATTTTCATTTATATATATATATATATATATATATATATATATATATATATATATATATATATATATATATATGTGTGTGTGTGTGTGTGTGTGTGTCTGTGTGATTGCGCGTGCGTGCGTGTGTTTACGTACATATATTACTCCACTTACTGTTATTTCCAGATTTTTAAGTGTGATAGTTAAAGTATAACATGCCGTAATTATTAAGCTGTTAATAATGAAGGAAAACATCTTATGACTTCTCAATAAAATTAATAAAAGCAAAATTTCTGAAACTTATGCAATTTAATATTGAAATATAAATGTAATATTTCATAATGTCATATTCTGTCATACAATACAATACCCTTGCTCTCCTATTCCTGAGGGACCCCGACCAAGGGAGAGAGCTGACAAAAAGTGCCCACCCTGAATCGTTTTTGTCTAGCAGAATGCCATATGGAACCAGCCAAAACGAGATACGAAATATATAAATAACAAGTTGGATTTAGAAGAAGCCTATATCCAGCACATTTTTCATGCATATTCATTGACTCAGAAGCCCTGCACTGTAGATTTGCTCCCTAAAGCTTACTATAAATTTCAGCCCTTCTTAGCCTAAATCCAACATATAAATTCCAAAAGGATTTTCACATTTTATCCCTCTGTGCCCCGTTCCATAATATACTCATCCGTTCATAAAAGAATCATGTTAAAAAAACATTGATCTAAACGTATATCCCAGAGCTACATAGTCCGCAGCTTATACCAAACCATGTATAATTAGTACATAAAATAACAAGTATTATTTTTCTTACATGTTAATATGTTAAAGTAATTATGAGTTTCCACAAATCCTAGACCGAAAATATGGACATACTTATTTTTAAATTAAACTGATTTAACCATTTAAAATTAGACGTCAGGGAAGTAAAGTGCGATAGGGATGTCTTTTCCATGAATAAACTGAATTAAAAGACTTCTTTGTTTTTGGTGATCAAAAACCAACATTTTCGTACTGACTTCAAATAGACATCTCTTATATTGAGTTGATCTAGGTTCCACACTCTCCATGTGGTTTCTTATCTGATAAGATCTAATAGTGACAAATTTTAACTTAAAATAAATATTTTTGTTTATTCTTATTTATGTGTGACCACCATTAATTACTTTCGACATTTCCTTCAAGAGTGGAATATAGTTCATGATTTTTATTTACGAATTACTATTTATGTGATAAACTATTAACGTCGGTCGCATGATATTTCCCGTTCCGGGGCCCCGCCATGACTTTTAATTTCGATACCCCCAGGTCGGAAATAAAATTACTATTTGTTCGAAATAAATATATAAGTATATAGCTTTATCATTATAATATTAACACTCACAAAGCTGTTAAGTAATTTATAATATAATTAACTAATTAATTAACTACTATACAAAAATAAGAAGAAAGGATGGTATGTATAGATGGTTTGTCTGCTAAAGTAGAAACTGTATGGAGGAATCAAGATAACAATACAAACTAAAAGTTTAAACTGGTAGAATCTAGAGTAGTCTCAACTCTCCTAACTACGGCCACTGCTATAGTCAGTTGTTATATACTCCTCTCTTAATAAATTATTATATATGACATATTCTTTTTTTTTTTAAAAATTAGTGGTTTTCTTCTTCAAATCACAGACACAGTGAAAAAAATTTATATTCTTCTATTTGAATTTAGTCTTAATGAATGGCTTATACCATAGAGATTGTATGGCGAAAAAAGGATTTCAAGATTGTTAAGGTTTCATAGAACAAATAGAATGAATTATGAGCAGACTTCCATTATTATTATTCGAAAAATTGCTTCAAAAATACGACGACCCTACCGTTAGATATCTAAACTGTGGACCGATCAAATTTTTACTTTTTATTTTTACTTACTTATGCTTCACTTTGTATATTTGTATGTCTATATTTACACACAAATTTGAGTGTTAGGACCCTAGCGATCATGATTTTTGTGACATCTCCAGTTCCACAGTTTCAGACGATGGCAGAGGCTGAAACGTTGGAACCATCTCCTTCCAAGAAAATCGAGTACTTCGAGTGAGTAATATATATTTATATAAATATGATAAGAAATCAGCTCTCTGCTTTAAATTAATTTTATAGGAGTAGAACTGTCTAAAAGAACATATTTAACGAAGTGATTCAAGCAAAATAATCCATTATCTATGAAAGACAGGGCCAAATATCGCTTAGTAAACGTTGGTAAGTCTGTTCGTGGTCTGTCAATTTCCTCTCCTATTGTTCGTATATTTAGGACAACGAACCGCAAATTTCTTTTTCCTCTCCTACACATTTTTCTCTAACTCAAATATTAACCATGTTCTTTGTATATTTTTTTTGTTTTTAGCCTTCAATAAATCCAGAGCACACTCAAAAGATTTTCACTTTAAGGTTTGCCTATCACGCTTCATTTACTACGTAGTTTTTCTCTTTAATTTATGTGGAATTCTATTAAAAAGAAAAAAATAGAGAATTGTATGTGAAATTACATAGATGAGTTTTTCGGCCCCGTGAGAAATATTTTTAGTAAACGCAGTCCTTCCATGATGGACTTTTTATGTTATACATTATTTTATATTTCAAAAATTTGATATATCATTAAAATGTCCGTGTCACGAGGAATGCGTAAACTAAGCAGATTTTACACGTCATGCATTTTTTATTCTATTCAAGGTAAAAATCTGATGAGTAGAAAGTAGAGGCTGAAGGCTGAAATCCAAGAAAATATGAAAAACTCACTAAATATTTCAGTTTAGATATTATATAAAGACCAAAGATTGTAGAGCAGTCATACCTTGACAAGATTTGCCCTTTGATATTTTTCGATTCAACTCATAATATAGGGGAGATTTTGAATTTTCGAATTCCCACCTCTAACCCCCACCCTCAATTTCAGCCATTAACGATTATGAACTTCAAAGTGGATTGAAACGGTTTAATGTCGATTATGTTATAGATAAAATAAACATTTTCGAGTTAAGAACTTAAATTTTAAATGATGAAATCATCATACTACGTTCTCACACAGCAAACTTTCAATGAAAACCATATTTGGCATTTAAGCTTCCCACAAAGTGGTTCATGATATAAGCACTTACTGCAATTAAATTGCAAATGCGATTGGCTCTGTACAATTTTTCTACCAGACGTATAATAACGGAGATATTACGAATTTTCTACGCCCTCTGAACCTCCTCTCCCCCTGTCCGAGGTCAGACGGGACAACATTTTCGTCATCTTATAGGTAAGATCGATGCTCATTTGTAGAAAGTTTTTGAAAATCGCATCATGAGAACAAGCTCAATAGATGATTTCCTTTATGTGAAATTTTCTATTTGGTTGTACGTTATTTGTCTTAAAAATATATATTTGTTTTAAATGATAAAATGTTGCCTATGTGGTATTTGGTTGTATATTGTTAATTAAATTTTTTATTTTGTAAACATCCATATAAAAACTCTCTCATACCATGTAGGAACGGTTGACATTTGAAGTAATTCTTCGGGTCTTGAGTACAACCTCAATAGCTAATAAGCCATAAGGAAATTCTGATAACTCACACAATAGCCAGCCACAATTAATATGCCGAAGCAAGTAATTAAAGAATGTACTTACTAGTACATTAACTATCATCCCACAGTAATTATAAAAGAAATGCCTTGACTTCCTCAGAGAGAGTGAAGGACAAGAAGCACTGAAACAAACACTGTCATTACTCAAAACTACTAATTGAGATCGTATTAACCTATTTGTCGGAAGGACTTTTGATGGTTTTCGTATGGATTAACCCTATTGCTTAGAGGTTAACTTTTTAGCAGAATTCCCTTATATATACAGATGTATATATTTGTTTGTTAACGTTCTAGCAGGTGCAATTATTGTATGATCGATACCATACTCGATATTTAAATGTTTTATGTAAAAGTAAGATCTAGTTTCTTAGTGGCTGAAATCGGATCAGTGGGGGGGGGGGGTTTAGAGGTGAAGAATTTTGATAATTCGAAATATCTCCTTATTATGAGTCAAGTCGAATAATTATCTAAAGCCATACTCGTGGCAAATGTAAATGTCACAAATGCATGTGTGTTGTATACACTTTTTCTCTATCTCGAATATTAACTGAAATATTTGCATTTTATTAAATTTTCAGCCTTCTGTAAACCCCTACTAATAGTCATCGAACGTTAACATGTTGCGTGGTGACATCACCAAGTAAGATTTTACGGTATTTAGGAAAATATATTTATTACATCTATACCGTACTGGATATTTTATTTTTTCATTCAACACTAAAGTTCATATTAATAAATGTCTGAAATAGGACTTGGAGTATGGGGGGAGCGGGTAGTTGGGCCTGTATTCAATATATCTCTGTAAATATTAGTCGGATGGAAAAATGTTAATTATGGATGAAATTAAACCGGACTTTAGTTACAACAAAATAACCACATAACCCATAAATCTTTGTTTTTAAATTTTCGTTTAGTTTACAAATTTTTACGGTGTACATTTATGCATATTTAATGGTTGAGAATTTATGAATATTAAGCTTTAGTTCAAGTGCTTAAATTTGACTACAACGTAAATCCCTGTGAACAACAACAATACGAAATTATGACACCTAACTTATAAATGTGTCCACCAAAATATGTTATAGAAATATTAAAATATTGTAATATTTATAGATAAGAAATTCCGTTTGTAAAAGTACCATGAGATCCAATCTTATTATATTAAATTACTTATTAAAACTCCCTTTTTGTAACTAAGACAAATTGGGACGGGTTATCTACAATTGCCAACCTTTTCTAACCAGGGTGGGACTAAGGACTTTATTTAATGAATTCCACCCCGTATAAATTCCTTTGCCCAGGCTGGAATCGAACCCGCCACTATAGGTTTACCATGTGAGATTAGAGCCCCCCCCCCCATTCTAATTATATACTCAATCTATAATAATAAACTGGGGCTCAGGTTAGCCATGTGAGTTAAAGCGTTGACCTTAATCTCACATGGTAAACCTAGAGTGGCGAGTTCGATTCTCGCCTGGGCAGAGGAAATTATGTAGTGACGGAATTCATTAAATAACATCCTAAGTCCCACCCTGGCTTGTAAAGAGTGGTAACCTGTAGATAACCCGTCCCGATTAGCCTAAGTTGCAAAAAGTGGACGTAAATAAATAATAATAATAAACTAACCTGTAACAATATACCGTTTTTAGACGAACTCCGTGCAATTGTTTTCTAATTATGATACGATCCATATTATTATCTACATTATCACTGTAGATAATTGAGACAGGATTATCTATAGGTTACCACCCTTTTCTAGCCAGGTTGGGTCAAAAGATTTTATTTAATGAGTCACAATCAATAAAATCCTGAAAAGCATGAAATACTGTGATACTCATGCAGCCACTTTGTTCAAGTAATAAACTACTCAGGCTAAAAATGAATTTATGATATTAAGTTTAAAATACGTATTCCATTAAAATACGTAGTTTAAAAGAGCAATTTAATGATTTGCATAGAGTTTTGTTAGGTTTCCTAACAAGTGGTACTCTCCTGTGATTCATCAATATATTTATTTGCAATCATAAATGTTACATTTAACTATCAAAACCTACGCATTTTCTTTGTTAAGTGTTTCTGTTAGTCTATTTATTTATTAACTTTTAGAGATGTGAAATGTTTTTCACAAATGTGTAATTTTTTAGTCCTTTGTTATCAAAACTGATGAGATCATCCTGTATAGTCCTACATTCATTTTTGTGAGCAATATTTACTTTCTATTCATGTAGTTATATATTATTTCTGAAGGGAGTAATTTTTATTTATGCAGTAAGACATCACTAAGATTTTAGTAAAAAAGACTTAATAATGTTAAATACTTTACACTTTAGGCCTTACATTTTTTAGACCTTCAAAGACAAAGCTGACATTTCGATTCATTGGATTTGTGAGGCCCGTTCATTTTGAGTGATTCATTCAGTGTGTCCACCATTGAATCACCTCACCCATTGTCCATGTCCTACTTGAACTTGCTGACAGTTCATTCACCCACTAGATAGTCACAGCAACAGAATGATACCATCACAACTCTCCGTGTTGACGCCAGCCAATATCACCTACTGAGTTAAGTTGTAGTGTGCTATAAGAACACAATTTTATCTTATTTTTTTTTTCTCCATTCTATCTGATATTGCTAAAAACTATTATGAATTGAGCCTGTAATAAATATTCTTAAATTGTGAGTTGACCAAAAAAAGTATCTCACTGCTCTATCAGAAAATGAATATGTTTTTGAATTCTCGAATATTCATATCCTCGATATAAAAAAGTCCGTCACGCAGGGGCTGCGTAAACTAAGCAGATTTCCCACGTGAAGTTTTACAATAGAGAATTTCACGAGAGCCGAGCAGTCAGGAAACGGCCGAACTAGCTTTTGGCGGGAAAATCACTCTCGTCCGTTAGCCGGCTAGATTTAATAAAAATGCAAATATCTCGGTTAATATTCAAGATAGAGAATAAATGTATAAAACACTATTTATAGTAAATTTTATTTGCAATAAGAATGATTATGTACAAGTTTTCGATCCGACGTATAGAATCGGATATTTCGAATTTATAAAATCCTCCCCTCCTACTGGTCTGATTTCAGCCGTAAACGAACTTGATCTTTCTTTTTACATAAAACGACTAAATATCGAGTTTGGTGACGATCAAACAAAAATTGCGACCGCTAGAGCGGTAACAGACAAATATATATATATATATATATATATATATATATATATATATATATATATATATATAGAGAGAGAGAGAGAGAGAGAGAGATATAGATATATATCCAGTTTTGAACGGACCTCATTTTCGTCATCTACTAGGTAGGATCGATGGACATTTGAAGAAAAATTTCGAAAATTCCTTCATGAGTACAACCTCAATAGCTGATTTCCCTTAAGGGAAATCTGCTAAAATGAATAGATTCAATAGAATAATTAAAGAAGTTCTATACATCACTGAACAGAAAATAGTATAAATAAGAATAAATAAATAAAATATATATATTTGAACAACAGGCTTCACACTCTCAGAAACAATAATATATACATATATTTTTTCCAATAAATCCAATAAGTGTGTTTCTCTTATTTTTATTTTTAAATAGCACAGAGTTAAAAGTTTTATTTTTTTATATTGGTCTCAATAAAGCTTTAAAACATTTGTCGTTTGGAATGTAGCATGTAGACAGTCCACCATTTTAACTGTTTTTGATGAGCCAATTGGCCATAATATGGTTATAACATTCAACTTGTCTAAATGATATGGCATGTAGTTATGGAATATATATATATATATATATATATATATATATATTTGTGTGTGACTTTGTAAAAGGACATTCAATTTAAATTGAAACTTTTAATCAGATTTCATATGCTTTTGAGTCCCAAATGTCATATGTGACAAAGAGAAATGAATTTTTTGAATTAAGCCAAATAATTCCACGTTCTTTAGACTTACCCTTTCCAAACTTTATACGGGTAGCTTCCCTGGGTACTTACCAGGATCGCATTACAAAATAATAGAGGCTTCATGAGAGTTCATAATGGATTCCCATTGAGGAAAGTTGCAGTGGGATTTGTGTGAGAAGGGAAACTTCATCACAATGCATCGTTGACTGGATTCAGCCTCGTTAAGCCTCATCACTCAGGAAGTACCATCATGCCGACTCTGTAATGTCCAATGCATTATTAGTTAAATCACGCAGAGGCAGGAAACGGGTTCAGTTTGAAATAACAGTAAATGATCTATTAAAAATGAAGTAAGTTAAAGAATACTCATATTAATAACATACCAAGCAAAATGACAAAATGTTAATTTGAAAATAATTTATCTCATAATATATAATAATATAATAATGTGAAAATGTATTGGGATGAAGCGATGATAACTGGTCATACTGTGCATTTGAACAAACGAGATCATTATTGACAAGACTGCCGATTTTATTGATATTGTTGTTTCCAATGATGAGATTATTCGAAAATCCTATGCCGGAAAATTAAGAAAATACCATGAATTATCTATTGAACTTAAAGACGTATACAAGCTCCCACAGTTACGGCTATTATCGTAAAAACAAATGGACTACTGCCAAAAACAACAATAATGGAAGCAAAAAATATAAATCTGCCAATAGATATAAAACAAAAAAGAGAAGCTCGGGGAACTTCTTGATACCGCTAGAGTTGTTGGAAAATGTTGTGCTAGAGTTTCGATAAAATGTGAAATAACTATATATATACATAGTTATTATATAGCTTTTCCAGGTCTATTTAAACTTTTTCCAATCAATTTGGACTATTTCCAAACCAAATTCAACCTTTTCTAAAACAATTAAACCTTTTCCAAAAAAAATTAGACTTTTTCCAAATCAAATTCAACCTTTTCCAAATCAATTTTAACTCTCACTTTAAATTAACCATTATCACTAAAATCTTTCTAAACATTACAGGAATTCTGGTGTGTAGAATAATAATGCGCATTCATTTTATAGGTATATTTTATTTAAAGTTTGAAAATAAAGAACAACGGTTTAATTAAACTTCAGTAGTAATATTAATAGTTAAATTGTAAATAATAACATTATAAAGAAATTAATTAGTAGTCGTATAAATAGTACAATAATAGTATAAAAAGTAATAAATGGAATAGTGAAAAAAAACAATATTGAATAAGTATGTAAATAAAGTGTTAAAGAGGTATGTATATGTATGTAAAAAATAGAAAAAATAATAAACTTAATGCAAAGAGAATTATACTCTTATTTACAGTTTTAATTGATTGGAATTAGCAAGAATAGATGTCTAACATGTTTACTTAAATGTTTACCCATTAAAGAATAAGATCTAATCGAATTAAGCTTTTGTCGAATTTGAAATGGAAAAAGTTCAATTTGATTTGGAAAAAGTTCAATTTGATGGGGAAAAAGTCTAATTTGGTTTGGAAAAAGGTGAATTTGGTTTGGAAATAGCCCAAATTGATTGGAAAAAGTTTAAATAGACCTGGAAAAGCTATATATACTCGTAGACTTCCACGGTCCTGGTCATTAATACTATTAAGGTCTTCGGGTATTGACCGTGTCTTCATTTCTGTTGCCAACGTTTCGCTAGACAAGCTCCTAGCTTCCTCAGGGCTATCTCTGAGACTGAAGAGTTGTGTGTTCACCTTAGTATATATACATATAAACCACAATCAGCATATAAGTTGTTTACATGGTCGTCTCTAATATAAGCTTTAAATACTGATATCACGTTGAGATTACATCTATGTACATGAAACACTACGGTTTGCCTAAAATTCAATTTAAATTAGGTGGCAATACATTTTTTCCCCTTTTGGTCCAATATTCAAATATTCTTTATACTTTAAAGGCAAGGGCCACCAAGAAAAACTCCTTTTTTACACGCAGACTTTATTAAAAAGTGTCCTACAGTTTTCGTGGCCTATACTCGTATACCCTTCTGGTGTCATTTATTTCAGTTATGAAGTGCTCGTCCCCTCTTATACTCATAACGCACCTTCCTACCAGTGCAGATACTTTGTTTCGACGTATTTAGGTCAGGAAACATGTAGGGTATTTTTTAAGAAAGTCTGCTTGGAAACAAGAAGTTTTTGTAGGAGTGCCTCCAACAATTAAAGAATGAAATAAGTTCTATATATTGATTTTATGATTTTGACGTTTCAGTTAAATTTAAGAATTAAGTCGTCAAAATTGGTTTTCTTGTTTGTAAGTCTGATCTCCGCTTGTCATTCAAAACGGCCATATGAGATTGCTAGAGAGAAAAGATAATTATTATAGAACACAAGTATTATAGACTGCGATAGTTAAATCTCACAGACAAATTAACACGAGCCTTTTAAGGCTTTATAGTAATCTTCACAAGATGGCTTCGGGATGAAACCTTGGCTTCGTGACGACGACTACGTCTAATGATGATTCGGGATGGTTTTCAATTGGATGAAGGAAAGTAATGGAAAGAGGACAGTAGAGACAGAAACTCGTGCATTTCAGAACTGCAGTGCAATCTGCAAACTTGGACATCTGATTATTAAATGCAACCTCATGAAACGTGTGTTGTCGCACTTTTGAAGCCACTAGCACTTCTAAGGCTACCTGCTCAACCACTTCTAAGACTTCTAATGCACTTGCTACAGCCAGTATACGCTTCTATTTACTAAACTCATAAAAACGACAATTGTACACTTCCTTAAAATATATCACAATATTGTGGATTAAACCCACCTGTATTCTTCCTTTCAGCATAAACGCCTCGTGACACCAATTATGACATTTTTTCTTCAAATGTTCACCAGCCACACCTAGTAAATACCAAATTAAAATCAAAATTCATGTATATATATATATATATATATATATATATATATATATATATATATATATATATATATATATATATATATATATATATATATATATTCTTGCGAAAATTAAATACACCAGAGAAGGAACCGCGTGATTGGGGAATGCGGAGGAGTTCAAAGAAGTGCCGCTAATTGGTCGCGTCCTTACTAGTCCCTTCTAGTCCTTCTTGGAAAAGCCTCGGTCTCACCCTGCTCTCCATTTAAGCCTGTACAGCTAAATCTAATTATAGCCGTCTCCCTGGAACTTCTAGACCTTTCTCGAACTGGAACCTTCTATGCCTAGACCCTTCTACAAGCATTTATAAGGAAGTCTCACAGTACCCCACAGTCAGTTTACGGTCAGACGTCTTGATGGTCACATCAGTGCTACAGTGCGACTTAGTGCAGCGCGGTAAAGTGTTTTTATAAGAAGAACAGTGTTGTGCCGTGACTGTAAGTAGCAGTTTCGTGCCGTGTTTAAGACAGTGTAGTGCCGCGAAGTAAAGGACAGTGCAGTGCCGTCTTTTGTGAATTTCAATAACCGTGAGTGAATTATTGGACTGTGAAATCTGAAGGACAGTGACACTATCAGTGTAATACTGTGAGTAGTAATAATCAAGAGTATTGTGCATTGTGAAATAAATTGTGCAGTGATAAACTGTGAAACTTGTTTGTGTTTAATTTTATATATATACTGTTACGTTTTTATTACCGAAACCAGTAATAAACGTTTTTAATAAGAGTTCTTTTGGATTGCAAAATTAAATACTCGCAAGTTTCACAGTTTTTATCACTGCACAATTTATTTCACAATGCACAATAAACTTGGTAATTATTCTTAATTACTACTCACAGTATACACTGATAGCGTCACTGTTCTTCAGATTACACAGTCCAATAATTCACTCACGGTCACTGAAATTCACAACAAGACGGCACTCCTTTACTTCGCGGCACTGCACTGTCCTTTACTTCGCGGCACTGCACTGTCCTTTACTTCGCGGTACTGCACTGTCTTATACACGACACTAAACTGTTACTTACAGTCACGGCACAACACTGTTCTTCTTATAAAAACACTTTACCGCTCTGTACTACGTCGCACTGTAGCACTGATGTGAACATCAAGACAGGTGAGAATAAAACTGACTCGATCGCGGCTAGCCCTTCTTTATATAGAGCGGCGGCATACATCAAAGGGGCATTGTCTGGACTCTTCAACGTCTGGCTGGACGAGTCTATACGGGGCTAGAACTTTCTGTCGGTTTCTTTGATCTACGTCACACTTTCCAAATACGCGACTCTCTCTCGTCGCTGATAGGCTCAATATCGCCGTTGCCATACTTGGCTAGTCGCTCTAGGTGTACCACTTTCATTTTAGACCTAGGATTGTGGTATCTCTGTATCCGGTAGACAACGTCGTTCAATCTCTTGATCACCTTGTAAGGTCCCTCCCAGTGCGTTTGCAATTTAGGGGATAGTCCTTTCTTTCGTTGTGGGTTGAATAGTAGAACCATTTGCCATTCAGTGAATCCCTCCGTATTCGCTGCTCGATCATACCTGGCTTTCATCTTATCACCTGTCATTTTAATACGGTTGCGCACAAACTCATGGAGCTCATGCAGGTCTTCCTGTGCCTGAAGAGTATTTCCATTGTCTTCGCAGGACGGTCCAGGTTTGGCTCGAAATTCCAAATCCACTGGTAGTCTTAATTCTGCCCCAAATAAGATTTTCGCCGGAGTACGTGAGGTGGAATCATGGACGGCCGACCGGTAAGCCAGTAGTAATTTTGGTATGTGCACATCCCAATCCCTTTGGTGTGTGCTAACCACTTTTCTGAGATATTCCTCCAGTGTCCGATTAAATCTTTCGACCATGCCATCAGATTGTGGATGAAGCGGTGTCGTTCTTGTCTTTTTGATGCCATACAATTCACACATTTCCTTGAATATGGCCGATTTGAAATATCGCCCCTGGTCAGAATGGAGTTCTATTGGATCCCCGTATCGGCACACCCAATTATTTACAAAGGCATCTACAACCGTTTTCGACTCCTGGTTTGGGATGGCATACACTTCGGGACATTTACTGAAATAGTCCATTACAACTAGGACATACCGGTTTCCAGCCTCACTGACAGGGAATGGACCAGCATCATCGATGGCTATCCGCTCGAAAGGGGCACCTGCGTTGTACAGCTGAAGTTTGCCACGACTTCTTTTCGTTGGACCCTTGGCTGCAATGCACTGCTCGCAATTAGCTATCCAATCGGTTACAGATTGCTGACATCCAACCCAGTAAAATCGTTGTTTTATCTTTTCCATGGTTTTTGTAATGCCCAGATGGCCCCCGCTGGGACCATTATGGAACTGCTTCAATACCTCATTTATCTTGGAAGTGGGCACGACAATAAGGTCGGTTGTAGTTTTGCCATCTGTACTCTCCCAAGACCGATATAAGCAGCCCGCAACCAGTAGACGAGTCTATAAGGGGCTAGAACTTTCTGTAGGATTATTCATGTATTTAATTTTCGCAACAATACATACATACAGACATGCATAGGTACGTACATGCATACATGATTTTAAACAACAGGAAAAACAAGAGTTTGATTGATTCACGCGCCAATAAATAGGAGTTTATTTAGAGACGATCTCACTAAGCATAATACATTTCCCACCCTGGTAAGAAGAGGAAGGTAGCCTGCAGATAATCAGCCCCAATTAGCAAATACAATATTTTGCACAATAAATTAATATCTATATTTATATATATATATATATATATATATATATATATATATATATATATATATGTGTGTGTGTGTGTGTGTGTGTGTGTGTGTGTGTGTGTTTGTAATTTATTTAAACGGCACTTCTACTTAAACTAAATATTATTATACTAAAGATGAAGATTTTTAATGGCTGAAACAGAACCATGAGGATGTGTCACATCAGAAAATATTACAAACCACTCGTGTTCTTAATGTAATATTCTGCAATCGGTAATCCACATATTTTTCTCTATTATGAAAATAACTGGTTTGTTTATTTTTTTTAATTTTCAGCATAAAGCACAAGGGCTGCGTTTTGGGTTGAGATTCAGTTTTCTTTTTCGTTTTAGCAGATTTTGCTTAAGGGAAATCAGCTATTAAGGTTGTACTCATGACACGATTTTAGACAAATTTCGTCAAATGTCAATCGATCCTACCTAGTAGATGAGGAAAATGAGGTCGGTTCAAATTTATATATATATATATATTATATATTATATTATATTATATGCCTGTTGGGGAAGAATTTTGAAAATTCTAAATATCTTCGTTATTATGAGTCGGATCGAAAAATCTATCTTATTGGAAATGTAATGTTCAAAATTTTGTTATATACATGTATTCTCTAACTTCAATACTCACACGCGTAGACAAAACTCTGTTATATAATGAAACACTTTATTGAAACTTAAATACCAAATATTGTTCTCATTGAACTTTTACTTTTTAAGATAATACCAGATACTTGGCGTACGATAGAAATCTGCTTAGTTAACGCATCACGTGCATGACGTAATTTTTATTTTTCTGGGATAGTGGGGAAAAAATGGACCATCTGTAGCTGCCTCCATAGAAACTCTAACAGCTGATGCCAGGTGTGAAATATTCAAGTTGGGAAATGGAGCGAAGATGCCTTAAACATAAATTAATTCTGCTACCCATATATTCACTATAATGGTCCATTTTGAAACAATATTTATATAAATATAAATAAATGGTGATTTAGATCATTTCAAAAGTATATTGATTATAGCTTCTCCCTATATAAATCGGGAAAGTGATATTCCTTCAAATCCCAGCCGATGGAGATGCAACTTCCGTCTAAAACGGAAATAAAGCCTATTCAACATCCTCCGGAACCCAGAGCAGATTTGACTTTTAAAGGTCGTTTGAGCATTTCATTTCCGATGCTTTTCACTTTCATTCACTCTTTCTCCAATCCCAGGGGACAGTTTACATTTCCAATGTAATTCTTTTAGCAATGGCAGGTCTGAATGAGCAGTGCAAAATATAGATATTGAAAAATAATGTATTACACACCCGAATATCCTATTTATGAACTCGTTTTATCAATATGTATATATTCAGGGACCTTCCTCACAATATATCATGTCATACTACAAAAGCTATTTATCATAAATATAATTATATATATATATATATATATATATATATATATGTGTGTGTGTATTTATAAATTTAAGTAAAAAAATAAAATATCGGTAAACAGTGTTGATCAAACTTGTGCCTAGAGTTAGGTGGTAAGATGGATTTTTTTTTTATTACCAAAACAGATTCTACATGTTTTTGATACTGGAAATGATTAGATTTAGAGTAAATAAAAGTATTTCGGGTTATTCGAGATTATTTGAGAACTTATAAACCAAAAACAATTCATGAAACAGGCACGAATATTTACCGTTTGATGGCCCTGCTATAAGGAAATCGGCCCGAAGTAAACACATATGCCCCTTCCATGTCTCGTGTTTATGTTTGAAGGAAGGGGGTATGATAAGAGACGACTGACCTGCGGATTCTAGGGCTTTAAAGAGGAGATATCCTACAACACCCTGGTTGTAAAGAGAGGATATCCTACAATCCTCTGGTTTTAAAGAGGAGATATCCTACAATCCCCTAGTTTTAAAGAGGAGATATCCTACAATCCCCTGGTTTTAAAGAGGAGATATCCTACAATCCCCTCTTTTAAAGAGGAGATATCCTACAATCACCTGGTTTTAAAGAGGGGATATCCTACAATCCTCTGGTTTTAAAGAGGAGATATCCTACAATCCCCTGGTTTTAAAGAGCGGATATCCTACAATCCTCTGCATTTAAAGAGGGAATATCCTACAATCCCCTGGTTTTAAAGAGCGGATATCCTACAATCCTCTGCATTTAAAGAGGGAATATCCTACAATCCCCTAGTTTTAAAGAGGGAATATCCTACAATCCCCTGGTTTTAAAGAGGAGATATCCTACAATCCCCTGGTTTTAAATAGGAGATATCCTTCAATCACCTGGTTTTAAAGAGGAGATATCCTTCAATCACCTGGTTTTAAAGAGGAGATATCCTACAATCCTCTGGTTTTAAAGAGGAGGCACATTGTTTCGGTTTATCGACAGGTTTCCACCATTTTCTAGTCAGGGTGGGTTTAGGTTATTTTTTTTTTTATTTTTATTTTTTTTTTTTTTTAGATCCGCATTTAATAATCGAATTTTCGAAACCATTTAATCCTTTCAGTATTTAGACAGCTTCGCTTTTTTATTTATCTTGAAGATATAGACAGATTCAAACATTTTTAAACTTCCTCCTGTATATCTTCCTGCTAAAATGAATCATAGGGAGCTCTCGATTCATAAAAAAAAGTAATTATAATAAAACTAACGCATTTCTCTAGACTTCGACTGCCTCTACAATATCAGCTCTAAAGTTCTCATTAATTTCCAAGCTGAATGGCTTGACTAAAAAAGAGAAGACAGACACATCAGTATTTATTTTTTGGTTGTCTTTAAGGGATATCATCTCTTTCAGGTCGTTCTTTTGTGTAGGGCTTTTTGCTCCTTTTATGCCCCTTTGAGACGTGACAGCCTCCGCTATTCTCTTGTGTTCTTCAGTCAATCTAGCTCTACCCCGCATTTTTGTTACAGATGGCTGCTAGACAGGAGAGAGGTATTTTGTTTCTAATTAAGGTTCTCATCTAAACGTTTTCAAGAGGAATGATTTAGCCCCTGAAGGGAGACTGAATGTATGAGCATAAATATGTGTATGTGTAAGTTTTTTCGTATGTATGATATATATGTACACACACACACATCATCATCATCATCACCAGTTAGGGTTACATCCTCCTCTTTTTAATTAATAACTTTATCATGATAAATTAAACACCGGTTAGTTTGGTGTGCATTTCTTAATCTATAACAAAACTCCGTCACGCAGGGGCTGCGTAAACTAAACAGATTTCCCACGTGATGGCAATACACACTAGTGATCTTATCTCACTGCCTATTCTGACTGAAATCAAGAAAAAACGAGTTACTTATTTAATATTTCGCTTATGAAAAAATGCAAGAAGAACATTTGTAGAGCATCAATGGTTTAACAAGATTGGTTCTACAGCCCTTACGATCGGATTCATAATCCTGGAGATATTTAGTCCGTCACGCGGGGGCTGCTTAAACTAAGCAGATTTCCCACGTGAAGTTTAACAGTAGATAAATGTACATACTGGTATTACTTTACACCATAAATATAATCAGAACGTATTTGTATGTGTCTCATCTATACACGATTTGTTGAATACATTATTTGGTATTACGGCATGAAATAAGACGGTTAATGATGATATAATATCCAGAAATAAGATGTTTATGATATAGTAGCTTATTCTTAACGTGTGATGACTGAAAGTTGGGATTCTGAAGGAGAAATCTAAAAAATCCCAATATTTCGCTTAATATTGAAGTCAGAGGAAGCATGTATATAACAGCATTTATAGAACATTAAATTTCAATAATATTTGTTATATACAATTTTGCGGTATGACGTAGAATGAAGTACATATTTTGAATATTCGAACTTCCCCCTTCTAACCTCCGCCCCACCCTCCACCTGGTCCGATTTCAGTTGTTAACGAACCTGATCTTTAGTTTCGCATAAAATGTTTAAATATCGAGTTTGGTAACGCAAAAATAAAAATTGCACCTCTAGATGTAACAGACATATATATATTATTTTGAACGGACCTCATTTTAGTCATCTCGGTGGACATTGGACGAAATTTTTTGAAATTCGTCATGAGTACGACCTCATTCCCTTAAGGGAAATCTGCTAAAACGTAGATATTTATTAAGTGAAACCCTTTATACAAAATCTTTAGTCCCTCACTAGCCAGAAAGAGCGTATAAAAGTAAAATTAACCGCCTGCTCATAAAACGTGCCTGTTAACCATAGTAACAAAAATAGAAGTTTTATAAGTATTATTTAAAGGGGCACACGTTAGGCATGTGAGTTAAGAGGTTGGTCTTAATCTCACTTTGTTAAACTAAAGTCGAAAGTTCAATTCTCACCTTGGCAATAGTAATTTATTTAGTAAGGAATTCTTTAAGTAAAATTCATAGTCCTGCCCTTTTCTAAATGTCTATGATAACCCGTACCAATTATATTCAGTAGCACAAAGTGGACGTCAACAAATAGAATCATATAAATATCAATAAATTCATTAAAACGAACGTAAAAATGTCAACAGATGTTAACACCCATTTAAATAATCTTTAATAAAAACATGGCCTAAAGCACTTTTCTTTTTTTTTTATGTATGGGAGTTTCTTCAGTCAGTTTCAGCCCTGCCGATCATCATTTCTTGAATAAAAGAGTACGTAAGCATTTGGACTGACAACTCGATTTTCGTCAATGTGCGACACCATACTGTCATTGAAGGAAAACCACGACCCAGTAGTTTTGTTCAGACAGTAAGCTGTGTAATGGCCTCCAGATATGCTACCAAAGTGGTTTATAACGCCGATCAAGTCATATGACATTTCTTCCTGTGCAGAATTAATAATGTAATTACATAGGTTCAAGTTCTTCAACGGAAATTCAATTGGAGTTTCAAGTTTGCCACCATGACAGGAATAGGAGAAACGCTTCAAATGAATGATAAGAATTTTTGGCAACAACCAGATGTCGAATTTTTTTGAAGCTCGTTGATGGTTTTTGCAAACCGAGCAATACCATGCATTCTCAGCTCCTAGTTTTTCACATGAGACGAACAGATCAATGCAATCATATATTTGGATGTTGTTATTTGCACCAGAAGACTTCTTAAACGAACAACGATCAGGAAGTTTTGAAAATGCAGCGAGGTACTCTTTTTTTCCATGCAAAGATAAATCGACGATTAAGGTTTTCCGACCTGACTTTCCCTCCTGATTTTCATGATCCAGCATCTCCAACACGTCATCCGTACACAGCCCGTTTTCGTCAATGTTTATTTGTACAGGATCAGGTTTGTTTATTGGAAAGGTTTCAACTAAATAAATGTTTGGCATATAACTTAAATCTTTTCTTGAGTTACTAATAGGAAGATTAAATCGATTTTTAATTTCATTTAAGATACAATAAGCAATTCTTCGTTTCCTAAGATCCATTTTTGAAAATACAAGTAAAAGTGGTATTCCAAAGCCATTTTTTAGTGGTATTTTTTTTTCATTCCAGCTCAAATCCCAGAAACAAACTGGGATAACTATATATCTCTCGTCTTGAGCTTCTTCCGGCATTTCATAGATATGAACGACACCTTTATCCTCAACGCGGTCCAAACTTTCTTCATGAGAGTACAATACACAAAAATGAGTGTTTCTAACAAGAGCTGGGACGAGTAAATCAGGATTAGCATTGGTTTTATTAGAGACCTCTTTGCACAACTCCCTGAAGAGTCCTTTGCGTGCCACTTGTATCTTCAACAATAACTCCTTTTGCGACGGCTCTTTAGGAATGAAATGTACTTTTAAAAGTCTATCTTTTTTATAGGGCAATGGCAGCGACAATGAGCAGAATGGGTCATATGTGATAGACAATCGCTCACACTTCGGGCATATTACTGTTGATTTGAGCAGCCCATGAAATAAGTCAACAATAACAGAATCATTTCTTAATTTATAATTTTCCCATGGTTCACTGCGCTTGTCAACTTCCTGGCTAGTTAGTTGTTCGCCTTTGGGGCTAGACCGATTGTTTAATCGGTTAAGGTCTTCGTGAAGTCCGTCCAATAAATAAGTGAGGAATTCCTGCGCATCATGTTGTGAAAATCCAGCAAATTGAGAATTAAACCTCACTACTTGCGCTTTGAACTGCAACGGCTTAGTGCACGCTAGTTTGCCAGACCAAATAACTTGTATTAAATTTCCAAAAGCTCTGGCAATTTGTCCATGAGATCCAAGGGCATTTTTTTTGCTCAGCTCTGACAGGTGCTTCTCCTCCAAAAAATATTCAGTTAAAGGAGGACAATTACTCAAACATTGTATAACACTGTTCATATAGCAGGTGTTTCCAAGATTAGTCAGACCACAGGTTCCTTTCTTATCAGCTGAACTATTGTCACAAGACATCGTGAATTTCTTGAATGAGTCGGAAAGCCCTGGTGAAATGTACGTATCACTAAACTTAATGTCTTCCTTTGTTTTCACTTGATCTCTTTGAGATTTTGTTTTCTCATACCACTTGCCACCTGATTGGGTTTGCAATACCAAAGTTTTACTCAACTCCAAACCAGAGTCTCTAACAGAATCCTCAAGATCCAATAATTCATATTTTGCGTTGGAAGTTACAGCCCATAACCTGCTGAGTTCACCATCCATTACACTGAGTCTATCGCGGAGCCTCCTGTGAATGCTCTTCAGTTTATCCGAACTCTTTGCAATCAACCTAACCTCGTACTCCAAATCGAAGTTCTTGTAGCACTTTAGCTCAATACTGGAACCCTCAACCATGGATATTTCTTTTAAAAAGAAGAAAAAAAAACTTAGGAATAAAGCCGAAGGAACTGTCTATATTTGTTTTAGCACGTGCATAGAAAGTTATATTTAATGTTTGGTGTACACCACATAGTTACCGTATATTGCGCTCTTTACACCAATTGATTTGACAATTTAAGTGCTTTATTATCAAGCTATTAACTGGCAATAACATTTCGAGCTAAAAGGCACACTGAATATCTTCTCAGACGTAATTATCGTCTTTTTGGTTAAATACACTTTATAAACTTCACAGCTGACAAGTTCTATAAAAAGCCTTTACACATTTTCTTCATACCTACATATATGAGGCGTTGGTCTTTATCTCACTTGGTAAACCTAGAGTCGTGAGTTCGATGGTCGCCTTGGGTAATAGGTAATTTATTAAGTGACGAACTAATTAAATACAACTAGTCCGTCTTGGACTAGAAACGGGTATTAACCTATACCTACATAACACGTCCAAGTTAACCTTAATAGCAGAATGTGTTAAATTAATTACATTTTTTTTTAATACCTATTTAGTCTAGGAGCCAAATATGGGATGTCGGAACAAATAAAAACTGATAGGAACTAAGCCATTCACTGGAATTCTATTACTCGTTTTCTTAGTGTTTCAAAGACAGGTGCGCCAACCACTACATCATCAAGCAAAACTACAACCCCCTCAGCTCCTGCTAATACATTGTCAACTAATTTTTGTAATTTGGACGGTCTAATGCAACTTACATAGTGTATAAGGGTATATTAGAATGTCTTTATTTCTGGTGATGGCCAGTTTGTGCGATTATGAATCTAATGTAGGCTGTTTGGTAAGCATGGTAACCATGGCTCAAATCAGCCTTGAGCCAAACTCGATTTCCACCCAATTTCTGGAATAAATCCTCAATTCTGGGCAAAGGATAAGGATCCATTTTCAAACATGGGTTGAGCATCAATATTGTAATCCCCACAAATCTGAATTTGGCCATTTTGCTTTATCTTTGGTACAACAGGATTTTGGATGAACCAAAATCTTTAGCAGAATTCCTTTTTAGCAGACAGTGAGGCGTTTGTTTTATAAATTTTGGTTTTTCATAAGGTAAAAGCTCTAATGTGATTTGACTTTTGTTAAATGTGACCTGTTTTCCTCTAAATACTTCCGGATATAAAATCTTGAGTTCATTCTCAAGCTTTTCTGCATCAGTCTCTTGTTAAAAATATTGATAAAAAAATTAGCTGGTCCGATTCTTCAGAAGTAATGCTGAACACAAATGCTTTGAACCATGATCTACTCAACAAGGGTGGTCCATCTGTTTGAATCACTTAAAATAATAAATTTTGTACAATTGTTACTCGATATTCCACAAAATATTCTTTCTCTGAGGAACCAGGTATTACCCTTTTCCACCCCTGGGATGGACTTGGAATTTCATTTTAATATGTCCGTCTCTTAATAAGTAATATTTCCTCTGGTTGAAAACGAACTTACCCAAGGGAATTAAGAAAGATGACAACACATGTACTAAAGTTGAGGAATAAAATATAGTTACTTTGCGCCCCATATAACCCACAATATTAACAAATAATAATATTAAGTAATTTTCTACAATTGCTGTTATGCACATTTTTTCTCTAGTTGAAATATTTACCGAGTTGTTTGTATACAGTGTTTCCAGCCTTCGTGTAATCATTTAATGCAGGTCACATTTACGAGTCTACTTTGTGTGGCCAAGGAGGAAATTCCTACTTTTTTAAAAATAAATTTTGTTTATACGTTTAGAATTAGTTTCAAAAGAGGGGGAAATAATTAAAAGAAATAATACTTAATTTTTTTACATGACATGATAGTTGCTTGATCTGCGTGATTGAACAAATATACTTTGCAATTCACGCCACCATACAAAAAAGAAGTTTAAACATCACCTGAATTACTCAGTTGAGTTCTAAGTGAAAGGAGAGGGAAAATACACATACAATGGTGAGGGGGAGGACTGCTAACTAGACAGGTAACAAAACCATGACCAGCCACCTATTCAAACATAGGTAGACGCAACTGTGGAGTGATTGGCACTGAATGGGTTAAATCCACACATTGATATTCACTTAAAGCCAATGAGAAAACGTATGTTCAGCTTAAATGATAAGTAAAAATTTAAAAAAAAAACATTAAAATTAAGTAATTGTAAAGAAAAATATGTAAACTTATATAAATTTCTTTTGTCAGTGAAATAGTGAACAGAATTAAGATGTTATCATCGACATGCCATTCAGCACATGGAGTAACTGCTTATTTTATGGAGCACCTGTGTAACCAATATTTTTCTTTTACCTGAAATACTGAGAACAATCTCTATTGGGCAAAGTTCCAGTAAACAAGTCCCTCTCCAATTTCGAGCGGGATGGAAGAAATTAGGATCCAATGTTGGAAACGATAATCTGGTATTAAAACCATTAAAAAAAAAAGTAATTCAGATTTGGATAACGTTTTTGTGAGTTCTTTATAAAGACAACATTGCATTTCATTGAAAATGAATTGAAAGGTAGTTCAAATACTTGGACCTTTACAAACATCACTCAAATTGGCAACGGTCTAGAAGGTGGGTTTCCATAGGACAAGAGCTGGTTGGTTCACACTTATTCTTTATTTGGTTCTGAAGTATTTGCCAACTCTAAAACTTTATGTTTTTCTGTGGAAAAAGAGTGTCACAATAATATCTAGTGAAACGACTAATTCTGAATGCTTACGCTCTTGCAAGAATACAACAGGACCTTCAAGCTTCCACCAGTGAGCCTCATCCCATTGAGTCCGTATTGTGATTTTTGGTCTTCCTTCATTAGTTTTGTTTGTTCTGCAGAGAATATAATAAAATCACTAAAATGTGATATTTTCTAAGTCAAGTGATAAGGTCAATTACCTCCCCCCTTAATACTATCAGAAATTGTACACTAGTACTAGTTGGTGCACACTAATATTTGAACAATGGTGTTTTTACAATCAATAAAATGAAAAGGTTCCTTGGACTGTAGTCTTTCAATGTGGTAATTCCTTTACTTCCTAAAGGGAAATTCACTAATAAAACCTTTAGACATTTAGAAGTAATGTACTCCAAGCCATTCATACTTTTAAAATGAATTACTCCCTCTCTAAACCACTGACATGGTGCTTCTGTTTTTTTAAACCTAATCAATCTATTAAAGAAAAGAAAAATCTGATGTGCCACCGCTATATGGCTTCCTTGTACTAGTGTTAAACTAAATATATTAAGATGACAAGAGGTGAATACAACCAGGCAGGAATAACTCTCAGGAGCTCAGCGCCTAAAAAAATACACATAAAATGTTTTGCTGCACTGCTTCATTTGAAAGTGATGTACAATAATTCCAAACAAAAGGAGAGGTGCACAACAGAAATGCTAAACTAAAACATTCTAAGGGTAGTCATTTTTGAGTTATGACATATATCCATATAAACATACAGAAGATACTTTAATAAGTTCTGGGAGGGTCAAAATCGGGGGGGAGGTGGGTTGAAATCAGAAATCTTTCATGATTTCAATTCTTCCTTTACAACATACAATAAGAAAAAGGATTAGAAGTATTCTCCATTCAAGATATAGTATAAAATTAAAAGAATCCGAAAAAGTCTGCACAATTCCAGTAAATTTATATTAACTCATTATACATTCAAAGATGGATTGGGACCCTATTAATAAAAAAAATCATTTCCACATAACAATCATATGAGGGTAATTAAAAGAAAAAGAAAATTTCCATGACCAAATATATAATAAACCATATCACAAGTTACAGCATTAAAGCAGATTCATACAATTGATTAAAGGAACATTTCTGAATGGAATAGATAATTAATTCCAAGTGAATTAATTGTATAACCTTAACAAAAGTGGTTGACTCCAAATCATTAATGTGGCAGATGATTTATTTTGGTAATTTCTTATTCATCCGATCCAGTCATTACTTGCATAAATTCTGTAACAGAAAAAAACAAAATTTATTTTGTTTATCTAATTAATGCATATGTTATATATATATATATATATATATATATATATATATATATATATATATAATTATTATTGTTAAGAAATACCTTCAAAATCAACAGTTCCAGAACCATCAGCATCAATTTCATCTATAATTTGATCGAGCTCTTCATCAGGAATTGAGTTGTCAAGCTCAGCTAAAATTTCTCTCATTACTTCAGTGGTTATATAACCATTACCTAAGCAAATTTAAATAATTATTATCAAGTGGCAGCACAAAAACATATAAATTAGTTACTACTTACAAACTAATGTTTGCCAAATGAAAATTAACCATGAATTATTTAAAAGTAACATTTTTTTCATTCTAGACATGTAACATTTTGGCATTCTAGCAAAAGTTTTTCAAACTATTTATGACAACCAAATGTTTTTATTTTTATCTTTTCATTAAGAGATTGAAACAATAATCATTAGATTTTTACTGTACGCTACTGTAGAGGAGTCATGGGGGGTGGGGCAGGTCAGAATTTATTATTTTTTTTTTTTATTTATCATTCTTCATTAAATAATTTTAGTAGACCCCATTATTCTCTTTTGCAAGACAAATTTGTTTAAAAGACCAAGTTTGTGAATCAAGTGTTTTTAATGAATGTTCTTAAAAACCTTTACAAAGGCATAAAAGTGTAAAATCCGGTGACTAACAGAACTAGAAATAAATTTACTTCCAATTATTTCTGCCATTGATGGCCTGACATCTTACGTATGAACATATCTGAAGAATAAGATATCATGGGAAACAATAATTCCAACAGTCATGAAAATTGGATTCAATTTTACTGAAGTTTACATTATTGTTTTATCTTCTTGCATGTTTTTTCAGCTAAATAATGAAGTAAATTTTAGAAAAAGTAGTTCTTCATCTCAGTTATCGAAAACAATTACAAATTGTCTTCTCTGAGAATAAACAATATATTGAACTCCATTATTAATTTTCATATAATATTTCACTTGTAACATATTCTCCCCATTTATAAATGACTAAACTTTTAAATCTTCCTCATAGGAAACTTAAGGACTTGTGTTATACATTATTAATATTTTTCTGTTATTAGTAGTTTAAAAAAAAAAAAATTAAAACGTGATTAAGTAAAACTAACTTTACTTCAATCATGTTAAGCAGTTACATCACTTTTCTACTAAGGCATTTGCTTAGAATGGTTTGTGTATGCCATAATTGGGCATTCTTTCTAAAGTAAACCAGTATCTCCTACTAGCAAAACATAGTCTCTTATTGAAAATGAAGATAAAAATAAATAGATAATGATTTTTCAAAAATATTTAAACTATAATTTAGTGAAGAAATAAGTTTAATCTTAGGTTACCCATGTCATCTAAGCCATTATTGGCCTTAATACACTTAGTATCCTAGTAGATTCATGAGTTTAATTTCCATAAGAACAGTAAGAATTTGTTTAATGACAATCTCACTAAATAAAATCTCCAGTTCAATTAGGAGGATTTTTTTTCAATACTTTATTTTAGCTCTGAGTTAGGAAGAAACTGAGTATCATCAAATCTCTATGATCAGTGTCTATATGCTATATTTTATAATAACTGTGATGGTGAGGTAAATTTTGTTTGGAACGTGTGGTGATGTGGCCAAGGAAATATCCCAATTGTAAACATCTAGTTAATGTTATTCTAATATTAATTCATTGTTTTGAATTCGTAATACAAAATAACTAACAAATTTTGTATTAAAACTTATCGTCATAATAACTCAGAATGAGTAACAAGCATTTTTCATTGTATTTTTTAACAATTTTAAGTCAATAATCCAATGGTTTTCATATAATTTCCAGCACAGGCTTTGGATGCACATTTTCCAAGCAGCTTTTATTACCAGTTACAATGCTCAAAAATTATTTACTTTTTTTCTTAATTGGGATTTTAAAATTTAGCACATTTTTTTAAAAACTCATTCTCGCTTCTTCGGGAGGAAAATTAGGGTAATTTAACAAATTAAAATTCTTTAACCCAAGAGAGAACTGGATACTTCCCAAAATATATTGATTCCTTGCAATGAAGAAATGAAGTCATAGAGGATGAGATATAACTAAAAATTGAACTAATGATACATTTATAGCTTTGTATAGTATTTAAAACTATTCATGGACCCAATTAAGAATATACCCAAATTAATAATAATGAATATTAAGAGAACTAACCTTCTTTATCATACAATCTGAATGCCTCCCTCAGTTCTTGTTGCATTTGTTCAGGGTTTTCTTCCTCAGCCATATAGCGTGCTGCAATTTCAGTAAACGAGTCATAATCAATCTCTCCTGTATCTAAAAAAAAATAATAAAAAATGTTATTGAAATAAAATTAAAATGAAATAAATGTACTTACGTGAAAAAATCTCTTTTGTACAATGAAAGATTTAATAATTTTAGAAATTCTTTTTATCTGTTGAAATTTAAGTTAAAAGGCATATATAAGGAATAAAATAAACAATTAAATTAACATGAGCTAGAGAAGTCATACCTACAAAGCTACCAATGTGTTCAATTTAACTATAAGCGTGTATAATTTAGCATTATTATATGAAGGAAATAATTAATTTTATAAAACCTCATCTAAAGAAAATTACTTGTTCAGGAGGGTCTCTTTTTAACACATGAAAGAGAAAACTGTTTTTGTAATTGGCCAAAAGAGCTTGTGTGGGTTTGACTTAAAACCTGAGCAGAGATAGTGAGAACTGTAGCCCTTAATCGGCTCTTCTTGGGCCAAGGACTTTCATGTTTTATCAGATAATATTCACTTTAACTGGACATATATAACCACAAGCTGTAAACATTGCACTAGACATGAATTAACTCATAATCAGCTGAGCATATGTTCAAAGTTTGTAATACTCTTCTGCTAGACTAATTTCATACTTCAATACTTCATTAGAAAAATTGGTTCTATTGTAGAGAAATGTTTACTTTAACAATACTAACTGACTAAAGAATTATACTAAATCAAACCAACCAGTATTACGTTTAAACTAAGTCAAGATTCGTTGGAACAGAAAAAAAACAGGCCCTAAATTACATTAGGTTTGATGGGGAAGAGTGATATGTAGTTATTCCCAGTCATATTTTGAACACAAAATGCTTGACAGTTTGCCAATGCTTCAACCAATGCTTAGTCCATGATGTTTGATAGAGTAACAAATACAAATCCAAGAAAGAAGGAAGGCTGACAATTTTCTAAAAGTATTCAAGGTGAGACTTGGATCTTCTAGAAAACCTACTTTTAATAAGCTTTAATAAGGTAAAAATAGTTGGGCAGTATTATTATTGAATTAATGTAGTAGTTTTGCTTTAAATTAATGCCTAATAGTCATGCAACTGATGAGAATACAATTATAGTCACCAATATCCAAATATTTTTTCAACTCTTGGTGTGTTGAAGAAGACCTATGAGGTTCTTAAATTACAGAAGAACCTAACTTTGATAACTAATGTAACATTAACATCGCACATTATTTTAAATTGATAGAGATTAGAAGGTGGGAGAAATTGGTTAAATACCACTTGTCCAACCAAACTGTTTTAGGTGGCAAGACATTAATTTATTTATTTACTTATCCTTATCTGTCAATTCCACACTTGAAGAAAAAATACTACTTACTCAAGTAGCCTTAATAATTTATTTTTGATACCATCTTAGCCATCAGAAAATGAAAAGACATCAAAACTCAGAGCACTTTAGTTAATTTTGCAAGAATATTATTTGTACTGCTCATATAATTTCAGCTTGAATATAAAGTTACAAGTCTAGTGTACTAACTATGAACTAGCCCCTCCCCTCTCCCTCACCGGCGATATAATGAGTCATGTCAGTCTACTTAAGACAACTCGTACCAGGTTTTCCTGGCATTTTGGGTTGTACATTGAGGTTATCACTCAAGATATAAAGGAAAAACACCAAGCCTTTGCAAGCCCTGACAGCTTAAAATGTATATTTCTTATCTACTACAAGCTGCTTTCCTAGCAATCTCTACTGGGTTACTTAAACAAAAGCTTCTTGGGCTAGAGTGCAAGAAAGGAATATATAAGCACTTCATTCTACTGATATTTGCTAAACAAATGGGAGTAGTACCCACTGATAAGCTCTTTCACAAAATATTCTGTTAATTCACTTGAAAAGTTTTTTAGCGACTCGTCAAACTATTAGTATTAATTGGTATAAAATATTTTTTCTACTGAACATCAATAATTTGTAGTATAGGGAAAAATTATTTCTTACTTGTAAAAAACGTTGCTCAAATGAAACTTACATGAAAACAAAATCTCCTAAAATACACAATGAAGGGCCAAGACATCATAATGCAGGCCTTGTCTCAAATAAATAACATCTTTTATCTTATGAAACTCATATTTTTCATGTGGTGGAATTCATATGTGGCTCAAATTCTCAACCATATGCAAGTTCCACAACACTTCCATCAGTTACAGATTCTCTCAGTTAACTACTGTAGTTACTAGGAATAATACATTTATTTTATAGTTAAACTAGAGTTTAACTATAAAACAATATCTTAATTTTTTTTTTCATTCTCTCACAGACACCTTCAAAAAAATAATCTCTAAGCTTCTTATTCGATTAAGTATGTGGATTTGTTCCATAATTAACACAAACCATAAATAATACATTAGGTTAGCCATGTGAGTTAAAGCTGTAGGCCTCAATTTCACATGGGAAACCTAGAGCTGGAGAGTTTGATTCCCACCAGGGGAATAGGAATTTGTTTAGTGACAAACTCATAAAATAAAACCCCTAGTTTCATCCTGGATAGAAAAGGGTGGTAACCTATGGATAACCCGTTCTAATTAGCCATAGTAGAGAAAAGTGGGTGTTAATAAATAACAATAAATGATACATTTTGAAAATTTACTTTCATTAGTTTGTAATGGTACACTATTCCATGTAAAAAAAAAAGATTTTATATAAGTATTGATTTTTATATGGACACAGGCAGGAAATATTGATTCTAATTATAATTTTCATATTTGTAAGCTTTTTTTTGAGCTTAGAAAACATAATTGTAACGCTAAGAAAAATGTATTCAACAAGGCCAATGGACTTTTTTTAATGATTTTTTTTTATATACATACACTTATATGTGTTTGTATTATATTTATTAAATAATCCCAAAAAAAGACAATAAACTATGAGATAGTTAAATAGTAATAATAAAAGCAAAATAATGGTTAAATTAAATCACTTCAAAAAAAATGATATTAGCAATCTTTATATGCAATAAATTTATACTTTCATAATTTTTTTCATTAAAACAACAGGACTTATTGAATTAGATTTTGATTTCTTTTTTAAAAATAACTATGAAGAATTGCATGCATTCACTAAATTAATGATTGTAGATAATACTAAAACAAATGTATTATTTTAATGATTGGAGCTCCAAAAAAAAGTATTTTTTATTTGAACCTTCTAATGAATGTGCTTAAAAATGAACATAAACCAAAGCAGTCGAGACATAGGAAGACCAGTAAACAATATACAGTATTTAATTAAATTTACTTACTCCATGGATCGAACTCATCAATAAGACTATTTATAGTCAACTGTGATTGTCGAATACCCATCATTTCCATGATAGTACTAAGTTCATTTGTTGGTATTTTATTTTTCCCTTCAATTTCAAAAGCACCAAAAGCTCTCTTCAGCACTATAAATTGTAACAATCAATTTAAATACAATTTAGCATATAAATTGTTGTGAATAAAAATATATAAATCCATACTTTCTTATATTTCAATATATGAAAAAATATGATATTTGTTAACTTACAATTCACCTGAGATTTTGAAAGAGTTTCTACCTGTAATCAATATTTTATTTAGATGATTTCATTGTAAATTTACATAATTATTCCTCAATAAAAAAGAAAAATGAATGAAAGATACATACCCCCATGTTTAAAATGGACTTAAGATGAAGGCACAATTGAGCTGATCACTGGAGGAAATGATTGATTCTTGATGGGATAAGCTTGATCAAATGGGACACTCGTGTCTGTCAAATGTCATTAACACTATTTTTACACCTTGGAAACAATAGTAATCTAGTCTTACTGTGTCAGTTAATAATAAATAACCCTGCCAAATAATTTATAATCAACTGTATGCTAAAGTGTATATTATATTAAGTATATAATTCAAATATTCTATATGTTAACTTAGGGTTGATTAATTGCATCTTAAGAAATATTTATGTGGTGGTTAATATTTAAAATATTAATTCTTAACATGGCTCGACTCTATAATACTAGGCAGTAAAGAAACACCTCAAAATAAACATAACATAGAATGCGAAATTCAAAGTCTTAATTCCAAGTAATAATAAGTAATTAAAAATAAAAATTAAGAAAATACAAGATGAGATTATTAATAATCAAATTTTGGATTATGATTGTGAAAATTTGTATTCTTCATTGGAAATAAACATATTAAATTTTTTAGTGGAAAATATGTAGTAATGTGTTATATATATATATATATATATATATATATATTTATATATATATATATATATATATATATATATATAATTTAAATAACTATTACATTGAATTAATAAATTTCTAATCTTCAAAATAAAATTTAAGAAAAGTAAAATATAGTCATCATTTTTGTTTATTAGGAAATGTGAATTTGATTGAATTTTGCTAACATAAATTTGTTTACAATATTAAATTTCATTTTTAGCTTTTAATTGTCAGAGTATACTAGCAGTTTTTACATAAATTTATGTTACCTTCTTATTAATAGACAAATGTTTATACCAGATGGCTACAATAATTGTTTTCAGTAGAAAACAAAGTTTGTATGAAGTAAAATGTTAGCTCCCTGATAGGCAGTTGGTTTATTGTATAAATTTAACGGTCATCAGCTATTGTGGTGGTACTAATGACGTGTACAACCACAATAGTGTGATTTTCAAAATATTTCTTCAAATGTTCATCAATCCTACCTAGATGATGAAAATGGAGTCCATTCTTAATTTTATATATATATATATATATATATATATATATATATATATATATATATATATAAATTTTAATGTTAATAGCCTGTTATTATTTGTTGGTTAGAATATTTGTACCAATCTTATTGGTACCAAACTTTAATTTCCTATAAATCTCTTAATATACTATCTTGAATATTAACCGAGATATTTACATTTTTTTTTTTAATTTTGGCTTTTAATAAACCCTGACTCCAACTCATGCCATATTAACAATAATCTGTTATATCATGAACCAATTTATTCAAAGCTTAAATACCAAATATTTTTATCCTTGAACTTTTAGAATGTGCAAATATTTTCTGACTGACATCATCATTTAATATTTTACGCTCTAAACTACATGATTTTAATTTAATCAAAACCACACTAGATTTTTAACCATTTAATAGAATACTAAAGATTATATTAATTAATAGCTGAAATCAGCCTTGGAGTAAGCGAGGTTTCGGAGCCAAATAATTGAAAATTCAAAATTTAACCATTACATGGAAGACTAAAGATTATATTAAAAAATGGTTCAATCAACCTTGGAAGAGATGGGTAATAAAGGAATAAGGAGGGGAATAATTAAAAATTCAAAATATCTTAGTTACTTTGAAAAAAATGTATATTATTTTTCTTATTTATTTAATTTATTTCCACTTTATGCAACTATGGCTAATTGGGATGGGTTATCTACAGGTTACCACTCTTTTCTAGCCAGGGTGGGGCTAAGGATTTTATTTAATGAGTTCAACACTAAATAAATTCCTCTTTTCCCAGGTGGAAATCGAACTTGCCACTCAAGGTTTACCATGTGAAATTAAAGCCAACACTATAACTCACATGGCTAACCTGAGCCATGTCTATATAACCAATGTTTTGGAATTTAAATTTTGACAACTATTATTTTATACATGCTTTCTCTGACTCAAATATTAACCCAGTTATTTGTATTTTTTTATTTTTTTTTGCTTTCAGCCATTTGTAAATCACCACTTCTACTTTCACTTTAAATTCCTATCATAGATGGTGAGAGGACATCATAATTGTATCATAGTCCTGTATGTGGATAAACCTGCTTAAATCATTTTGGATCTCCTTGTGTTGGTATGACCAGTAGTGATCTTGGGATTATTTTAACTTAAACTTCAGTGTTTTAATATTTGTATTTAGGTCTTCCAGGCACATTGTATTTCTACATGTCAATGTTCTATCTCCATGAGATTTTAGTATAATCTATATTTGTTTCACCTACTTTTAATTATTATTAATTAGTTTAAAGCACTTCCAGTCCGGGGGACTTACCAAAAAATATACAGTTACATGCTCTCTTGACAAAAATAAATGGCGGATTTCTCCATTAAGTAGAAGTAGTAAGTACTTACTGTTGGTTAGCAATAAACGTTTGCCTTTAATTATGCACTATTAAATAACAAACTGTAAATGTTATTTAAAGATGGATTTTCATATATTATTAATTACTCTCTTGCACCCAAATCCAAACACAATTTAAATGAAGGGCGTGCAATCATTAGCCACTCCTCCCATATATTCTAAACCTTGAAATACTTATTTATTTTAGTAGCTATTTATTTAAACACTTCCTGTTTTTTTCAATAGAGTTAACTGTTTTTATTGTTTGAGTTCCCAAAACCATTTCACAAACCTTGAAAATTTATACAAACCCCTCACCCTCTTCACATGTACAATCTCTTCGACAGTCCTAAATTGGTGACAGCATTTGGGGATTGCATGATTCACGGGTAAAGATTGTTTTATTCTTAAGGTATTTCGGACCATTACATTGCACAACATAGACTTTTCACTCCAGTGTTCCTCAAAGGAAAATAACTAAAGAGCATTAAATAAGGGTATTTAGGGTCCAAGAACTTCTTCTCCTAAGTAAAGCTAAAAGTTATCAAAAATTTCATTGACTTATCTTCTTAAATTGTGAAGAATGAGCAGAGCCACCAGCACCATCGTGCAGGAACCACATTCTGAGTGAACATTTTCTAATAAAGTTAGATATTCAATAGCAAATAACAGAAAATATTCAATAACAAAAATATTGCCTTATTATTTTATAGTTTTTGACAAAAATGAGAGAGAGAAGGAGAGGTAGATAGAGAATAATGACCGTAAATGTTGGTTTCTCTCAAATAAATTTATTTATTGTGAAAATTTGAAAAGCTGTCTTCAATGTTTGGAATAAAGTCACCACATTTTGGAAATTGATCAGGAATTGGCAAGTTTTCAACTTCTCCAACTTTAATTACTCCAGCCATTCCAGATTCCAGATGATACGCATAGTGGCAATGATAAAGCCAATATCCTAGAAAAAAAATATATGGATAAGTTGCAAGAAAATTAAAATCAATCAGCATACACTTTTCACTTGTTCGTGGAATGTATAAAAATTCATATGATTTGTTGTCTCTGGCAGGGACCTTTATAGTCTTCAGCAATTTATCATACTCTAGTATACATTTATAAATTGTAAATATAAATTAACAAAATTTGGCTTGCACTTATGTCTTTTTATGTTGTCGTAAGAAGTTTCTTTCATAGCAAAGTACAATTTTTCTAACTCTTTAGTTGGAGGGAAAATGTAAATGAACTAAGAAACATTATTCTGAAACTCCCATGTTGCAGTAAAATTCTTGGAATACTCTCCTTGAGCACTCTTAAAATAATAGATTTTGCACTTTTAAATTCCAATATGGCAGATACATGGAGGATAAAGATTCCTTTCTTTATCCAATTATCCTGTTGGGACTGAATGAAGTGTTTTAAAATTCTTATAGCTATTCTAATGTGACATTGTAAGAGTATCAAGCCAAAAATACAACTGTGTACCATATATTAGAAGTTATCCAAGGTCCCAAGGCTAGACAAGACAGTTTTCCTTCAACATATCTGCTGGCCATATCAATCAAACATTTTTTAATTTTCTATTCCTTTAATTGATTTATTAGGTAATAAAATAATTACATTAAGACAAGCCTTCATCTATGACTTATAACTATTTACCTAAAACATAGGCTAGCTATTGTATTTAACTCATTCTTTCTTTAACATTACATGTCCAAAGAAATGGTATCTCAAAATATAAAAAAATAAAATTTCTGATTTCATATTTTTCATGAATTTCATGAACTTTGTCAGTGTAAAAAAAATCTTCCAAATAAATTTTTGAAACACCACCCTATGCCTTAGTAATATTAAAACTAAAATCTGTTTGGTTAAAGAAGATAATATAAAATGAAAGGGTGGCCATTAATAGTAAGAAATGAGAACATTTTGGAATAAGCTAAAGAAAGTCCCACCTATGTTGTCAGCTATGAATCGAACTGCAGCTACTCCTGCCACTGGAGCACTAACAGTATCCCGCATTGCACGAGATTTAATGTCAATCTGATTTGTCCTTAAACGTTCCTTCAAATCAGCAATAGCCGCATCAGATGAATTTGTTCCCAAGTGTAATACATAAAAGTTGAATCCGTGAAGGTGCACAGGATGTGCTGCAAAATTATCTAAAAAACAATAAAATTACTTCAAAACAGTGGTTGATAAAATACTACATACCTTTTGAAACTAGAGAAGGGAGAAGGATGTTACTACTAACATTTAGGATACTTGACATTCTATGTCAAGCATTTATCTCACAGTTTGAACTATAATAATGTAAATTGTATGTTTTTTTTCAATCACAACATTGGGAAGGGCCATTTGCAAGATTAATATATAAAATTTAGTATTAACTTCCATATTCCTATAGCCTTTGCCTTTGAGCCTAAAGTTGATATGAATATTTATCTCGATTAACAATTGATGTATAGGCTACTTGTACATCCAACAGATGGCATAGCTCCTCTTCTGTGTAATCCTACTGTCATTGGGCTTGGTTTTTAGTGTAAGTAATTTGGTTGAAGCATAAATAACTGATCATTTTACTTCATCAAATATGTTTAACTTCGAAGCAGATAAAGTTTTTTTGCTGGGAGTTGTTCTTCTTCATCACTTTAAAATGAAGAAAAACGCTGCTAAAAGCCATCCGTTCTTAGTGGATGTTTATGGAGAGTATGCTTTAGCTGAAGAAACGGGTTGGAAGTGATTTGCTCGGCTTAAAAGTGGTAATTTTGAGCTGAAAAACAAGAAACAACCTGGGCAGCCAAAAACTATCAAAGATGAAGAACTAGAGTCATTGCTTGATGATGATCCATGCCAATCCTCAAATACTTTGAATAATATATTTAAAACCATTTTTGTGATATAAAACCTCAATGTTTGGAAAATTTTGCTACTGCTTAATTCAAATACCCAATAGTTTAAAAACACACGAATAAACAAAAATCTATGTTCATTAGACATTCTAGGTAACTAGTTTGTTAAGATTGGCACTCAAATCAACTATAAGTTAAGAACTAGATCTCCTACACCAGGGATGTCAGAATAGATAGACAGCCTGTGGTAGCCCAAATGGTGGCATAATATAAACTTAAAAAAATATACACACCAAAATAAAATTTTAAAGTGGTTTCTCCAAAAAAGATTCACTATCTAAGGGCTCCAATTCCGTGTCTGAGTGTGTATATGTATGTATATTATGTGTGTGTGGTTTTGTATTCAAAAATTTAGCTTTGAATACATTTCTAATCAAATTTTAACAATGAGCTCTAAGAATTTTGAAACATTCTCATGCAACTCTCTACATCAGTTCAAGAGAGACTGGACTAGAATTAATTAAACAAATTCATTTAAATAATACACACTTACCTTTGTGGACTATAATTAGATCCACTATTGCATTTTGTGGAACACTTTGATAGTTGACACAAGAGCATGGTCCATTGGTACATTCTCCTTTGCAAAACTTACTCGGAGGTATATCAGCAAACTGTGTCAACAATGGTGATGGTGGAAAACTAAATGTTACATTGTTTACAAGAGCTTTGGCCAAGACATTTTTTGAAGGTTCTGTGGAAAAGTAATATTTTAACTTATTCATATAGACATAGACAGAATATAACTAGTATAGCTGTTATTTGTACAGGGAGTTTTTTTATGGATATCTCAAAGATGTAGTGCAATTTTATTTTATAGTTACCAAGCAAAGTTATTTTTAACTTACTCTAAATAATTTGTGAAACATGAATTAAAAATTTATCATAATGCCTGAATCTAGCAAATCCATTTTATAATATTTTGTTTATAATAATATAAACCATTACCTGAAATAATTGGTTTAGAAGAAGAAAAAAAGTCTGTGACGCAGGGACTGCGTAAACTAAGTAGATTTCCCACATAACGTAATACAATAGAGAAATTTCCATACCAGTGCCGATCAGTTATGGAAACGGCAGAAATAGCATTTGGCGAGAACCATAGCTCGTCTGTTACACTTAATAAAAATGCAAATATCTCGGTTAATATTCAAGATAGAGAATAAATGTATTAACAATATTTATAGTAAATTTAATTTTCAATAAGATTGGTTCTAAACAATATTTCAATCCGACGTATAGTAACGGAGATATTTCGAATTTTCGAAAATCCCCCCCCCTCCCACTGGTCTGATTTCAGCTGTTAACGAACTTGATCTTCCTTTTTACATAAAACGATTAAATACCGAGTTTGGTGACGATTAAACAAAAATTGTGACCGCTAGAGTGTTAACAGACAAATATATAAATTATATATATATATATATATATATATATATATATAGTTTTGAACGGACCTCATTTTCGTCATTTCCTGGGTAGGATCGATGGACATTTTAAGACATTTTTCGAAAATCGCGTCATGAGTACGACATCAATAGCTGATTTCCCTCAAGGGAAATCTGCTAAACCTAGAGCTAATCATAACTCTATGGTGGATTGTAATGTACTGTTAAGAAATTGTAGAGATTGATTCTCTATGAATAATAACATTCATACGAATATTTTGCCCTCAAGTTTCAGCCCCCTTCAAGATTCAGACATACAGTAAGAACATATGAAGAATAAGGATACATAAAATATCAGAAGAGAGCAAAAAGTTAAGAGTTATAAGGAAAGGGTCTCTGGGAAGTCAAAATTGTTAAAGCATTGCTCTATATTCTGTTGGTAAATCTTGTGTCCCAGGTTTGACCAGTTACAGTCTTCAAGGACAACAGGAATGACCAGATTAAAATGTTAAAACAATAAAAATATAATATACATATATATATTGTGAATATATATTTTCTTCTTCATTAAACCACTTACGTCTTCAGTTAGCAGTACTTTTCATTTTCCAATTCCTCTCAATTTTCTGAAATTGTGGATTTCATAATATTTTATCCACTTCTGGTCAGTTAAGCCGGTGATAAGTCAATGCATCTTCTTTTTCAATCTTTTTGTTTACATTTTATATTATTAGACAGTACAAGTTCTAACAGATTTAAGCCTAAGATAAACATCTATTAATTTTGATCTTTTGATACCAAAAATATAACCCAATTATTATTTTCTCGTGCTGGTGAGGGTAATGAATCAAGTTAGTCAGAAACACTTTTGTGGCTGCTCACAATTTATTTTTACAACCGCTCACCTTTCCAGACAGATTTCAGCCCAGTAACATCTCTATAGGCACGTCATACGCTCTGAGGCACTGAGGATGGGAATGTAATTGTGAAAGTGCTAAGTGTGTGTAAAAATAAATTATGAGGAGAAATAAAAGTGCTTCTGAATAACCTGACCAAAAATATAATTTAAATTTGCCTGTTTTAGTGAATCTTCTCCTCCCTCCCCCATCCATAAATTACCCCTTACAAGCCATTTTCTCCAGATTAATGAAGGAGAAACAATAACCCATAATGATTATATATACCATATAAGTTATTAAATATAAAATAACACGTTCTTACCATCATATGACAAATATTTATTTTGTTCAAAAAGATAATCAACACTTGGGAAGAAGAATCCAATATCAATTTCAATCTGAAAGTAATTTTCTTGGTTTTTTATTTCTGGTGCATTACTAACCCCTTTTAACATGTTCATGCATATTCCATTTTCTAATGGGCTGCCACATCCTGATATTACATCATTAAAGACCTGTAAAATATTTCCTGTATCTAGAGTATTACTTTAATGAAATATTTTTATTTAAAAAATTATTAAACTGAAGTATAAGCTAATAATCAAAACAAACTCAAATTAGCCAATTTATCCAACCAGATGGTGCCATTGTATCCAACAGAACCTATATTCCCATTCAAATTTGTCCTTCAACGTATATACATACATACTTGTTCCATGGTGTGCATATATATATATATATATATATATATATATATATATGCACACCATGGAACAAGCTCTGAAAACAACATCTAGCATATTTACCGTATAAAGAAAAAATTTCTTTCTTCATAACTCCCGTGTCGATCCAACATAACATTTAATATGATAATTGGATTTGGGTTCCTAACATTCCCATATATTATATACACACATCAAAATTTCAAAGTTCTATCTCTATAGGTTCTCAAAATATTAAGAGAACAATGGATTTTGTCTCTGTCATTTCTTAATTATTATTTATTTTGAACTATTCCAGTTATCGGATCTGCAAAACAGAAATGAATTTCACTCAGTCCAATGACTAAATTGATATATACCAAATTAAATACATACAGACACAAAAATTCCATTCCACTCTCATCAATGAAGTTTTGAGCTGAAGATACAAAAGAAAAGTCACCTAAGATTCTTTACAATATAAGAGTCATCTACAAATTTGTTCTTATCCTCCCCCCCCCTCTCCATCAAATTAATTTATTCTTATGAAACACTGCCAATGGTTATCATTAACAATGTTATCATTTTTTCAGTTAATGAATCAAAAGAGAATTATATAAGGAATGATGATAGTTAAAGTAATAAAAAAAAATTAACTGAAGTTTTCAGTGGCGATAGTATTTTCAAATTAAGAACTATTTTTGAATATGATTGGTTTGCACAATTTTAATTTAAAAGTATTATTTACATTTAATATGAAATATGTTGTTTTACTTACGGTTCCCATATCATTTGATGTTAAATATGGCTTTCTAGTATTTTCTGTTTTAAATCCCTCGTATCGTAGGATAGCATACTGTGTAGCATTGCAATCGCTAGAGCCATGTCCTTCAACTTTTATGAAATATATACCAGGAGCTTGATTTGCTTCTAGTATTATGTCAAAACGATCAGCTTTGAAAAAAACAAGAAAGAATTTATAAATATCATAATACATTATGTTCTCTTAATGGTAAATAAAACACCATTTAATTGGTATGTTTTAGCAAATTTCTCTAGAGGGAAATCAGCTATGGAGATTATACTAATGACCGAATTTTCCAAATCTTTCTTCACATGCCCACCAATTCTACTTAAAATGTTGCAAAAATGGTGCTGATACAGATATACAAATATAACTGTTCACACTTCAGTGGCCACTATATTTGAACAAAATCAAACTTGGTATTTTACTGTCACATGCAATTCTAAAGATGAGGTTCATTCATAAAAAAAAAAAAAAAAAAAAAAAAAAAAAGTAGCGGTGGAGGTTTAGAGGAGTAAAATATAACAATAAATATTTTTTTATGGCACACCAAACAATCTTAATAAGCTATTAAATCAATTTAATTGTTTTCTTACTAATACTATTACATCATTTTGCTTACTCGAATCATAAGAGAATTAGTAGTATTTTTTTTCTCGCCCTTCAGTGAATCCTCCACTACCATTCATCTGAGTTTTTTATATAGAAATTTCTTCATTGAGACTTATCTTCAAGTCTTGTTTTATTCTAACGAAGGGAGGCAAAGATAACAGAATATAAGATGAGATCTTCTTTGTGTCTTTCCGGCTTCCGGGATATCTGATTACTTAGGCAAAACCCATTCAACTGACCATTTATTTCTACTTTGTTTAACATTTTCAATTCATAAATAGGCCTCTTTTTACTAACACTGACTAAAGTAGACATAATCTGACAACATGAGAACAAAGTGTTGTACAGTCCTTAATCATAATCAGAATTACGTTTGGTAAGGCCTGGAAGAGCATTTATTATTATTCATTTAATAATGTTCTGATTGACAAAAAAAAATATAAACATAAAATTAGAAAGCTGTAAATAGCATTAATTGTCTGTTTTTTTTTTGTTATGTAAGCCTATTAGTAATTACTTAAGTGGACTTAAACAGAATATATTCCAAAAGTAAAATTAAACAGCCACTTTAAAAAGAAACTTAGAGGGTGCAAATGTTGCCAGCCTATCCTAATTAACCTTCAGATTGTAATTCTTCTTGTATGAAAAGTTGAATGAATGTTCACGAATTCAACTGTATTATTTTATTAAAGAGTTAAATTGTAAAATCAAAGGAGACAGTAGTGGAGTGGACTCCCATATTAGGAGAGCAGGTTCGAATCCTGAGATTCCACACAAAATTATTATTTAGTAGTGCAAGGAACAGGCTACAAGCTTGGACTTCTATAATGTCCTTAGTGCCTACTTAGCTTTATTACATAACTTCAGACACTTGAATAAAGCAGAAGAGTTCTTCGTTTATGATACTCCAAAGGCAAGAAGGATATATCACGCCTAACCACTGATACTGTGTGGTCATGCCTCCTTAAAAAAATAGGAGATCATATGTTTAACAAATAAGACCACAGGTGCAGAAGTTGACACATTAGCAAGAGAGTTAGGGAGAATAAGTAGCTCTCCAACTTTATTTATAAAAGTAAATAAAAAGCAGCTGCCGCAATCCCAGGAGCTCTCCTATTTTCTTTGTCTATTCCTCCCTCAGGTCAGCCAGATACAAGATGTAAACAAACTGGCCTTGACTAAAATGTAAACAACCTGATATGGACGATAACAGATGTATAAAGCCTAATGACTCATAGACAACTAACGCTGTACAACTTTTGACGGGTTTGAAGATGGTGCTCTCACATCAAAAGCGCTTGGCTGCCAGTAACCTTTGTCAGGTCATCCCTCTCCTCCTACTCTGCATTGTTGCATGGTGTACCATACAAACTACTTTTGGACAGTCCGCAGTCTCTATTTTTTATAATCATATGGAGTATAACCTCTATATCTGGGTTCCCTCAATGAAACTCATTAATCATTTCATTTTCATAATTTGTTTGATATAATATTTATACTATCATTAATTCAATAAATATTCATTAATGTTTTTTTTTTTTTAATTATTAATTTAATACAGAACTGAAGATTCAGGCTTATCCTTAAAAGTTAGCTCTAAAATAAATGGTATTATTTATTTCAGTGAATATTTGACAGTCTACTGAAATGTGTATATGAAAATTGATTACAGAAGTTTAACTATACACAATATTGTCACTAATAAAAGAAGCAAGAATGTTTAAAATGTTTATTTACCTGAATTGAGAATCACTGTATCAACAGTAACTGGTTTGAATTTTAAATCTCCATCAGATGATATTGCAGTTACGCGGTGGCCTTCAAATTGTATACTAACTGGACAAGTTGTGCATGTGCTGCCTATAAGTCGGAACCTATAACGCCTGTTTGGTTTTACCACATACTCTGTTATTGGCAAAGTAGTATTCTTGGAATGTTCCTAAAAATGAATACATTTAATAATGCTAGGTAAATGATTTAAATTAAGAAATCTATCGTATAATTTAGTTTCTATAAAAAAAGAAAAACACACTTGTTGGAAGACTTATTTCATCCCTATATTCTATATAAATATTTTTTCTGGCATGCATATTAGCTACGACATTTGTATATTTTTAGTCTTCAGCCTTCTGTAACCACAATCCTATTCATTCCACATTGGTAATCTACAATTATATTATGTAATGCCTTATTTCAAGCTTTTATAAAACGTATTATTTTCAGTGTACCTTTAATATATGAGATACATGGATAAATTCCTGACTCCTTCATCAATGATCATTCTATTCTCTAGAAGCCTTTTTTTTTATCGGATAAGTTCCATACTCGATATTTAACCATTTCATGAAAAAAATTAAGGCTGCACTTCTTAATAATTAAAATCGATCCATGAGTGTGGGTTTAGGGAAGGGGTAAAATAAGACATTTGAAATGATTCTGTTGTTATGAGTTGGATTAAAAAATGTTGTATAAACAATGTTTTATAAAAGTGGCGAGTTCGATTCTTGCCTGGGCAAAGAAAATTATTTAGTGACAAAATTCATTAAATAACATCCTAAATCCCACCCTGGCTAGAAAAGGATGGTAACCTGTAGATAACCCGTCCCAATTAGCCTGAGTTGCAAAAAGTGGAGGTTATTAAATAATAAATAAATTATAAAAATGTAAAATTCTTCAACTGTTCGAACAATGTTTGCCCCAAATTGAATATTTTTTAGCCTTCAGTTAACCTCCAGTTCTACTACTCATACTGTTTTCACTTAAATAAACTGGACCAATGAGCATCTACATTAAATAGTTTCTTATTATAGAAGAAATAGAGAATAAAATGCTGAATGAAGCTGTCACTACAGCAGGTGGGAAATCTGCTTAATTTATCCAGCACCTGCAAAGCAGACTTATAATCATTTCTGAACCTGTGATATCAAAAGACCCAGTTAACAAATGATAAATTAGTATGATATAAAAGTCTACACAGAGATACAAAATAAATATTTTCAACTAAATATTTTAATCAAAATAAGATATGACTTTTTAGACAGTGATGTAAATGTTGTTTTAGCGCTCAATGTAAGACTGCATTTTTATTTCACAAACTCATATTTAATTTTAGTTACTTACATGATATTGTGCTTTGCCATTTATAAGGTATGTTACTGGATTTTGATTAAAATCTTCATAATGGAGCCCAGGAATTAAATGTTCTCCAGCTATATGTGTCCAATCTTGAATCATCACTATATCATCATCCTCATCATAGAGATTATAATACAAATCATTACTTTTAATACCTCGAACTATCAAGGGCCCAGAAAGGCCATCTAACTTCTGTGTACCTGGAATAAATCATAATTCATTATTTCTATGATGGATACTCGAGATCAGCATACCGTATTATACAAGAATATTATCCTAAATTATAATTTTTTAGACAGTGCCCTTTCAACCCTAGCACTACTCAAGCAATACACTCTATTCATGTCATGGTTATGCTGTATGAAAAGCTCAGTAACATTATAACTGACGAAGACCATGGCTGATAAAGAAGTTGGAACTCCCAAGGGATGCAAGTAAGGAAGAACTCTCGAATCATGTGGTTTGGAACTTAAGCTTCCAAGGTTTTTTTTTTTTTTTTTTTTTAAATTCTTTTAATGGTATTCCTTAAAGTTTATTTAAATTTAATTAAAATATTTTTTCTTTATCAAATGTAACAAATCGGGAAATATTTATTTTGATTTTTAATGTATCAGAAAATAAGTTAATAGAAAAAAGATATATGCCAAAAACAAGTTGAAATCTATTACTGAATCCAAATGATAATTGCAAATTCTCAATCACTAAACTAAATAAATAAACCAAGTAGTTGTTGGTGAAATTCATTATAATAGCTGTGAGATTTTAAAAAATGTAAATCCAATAGAGGCAAAAATAGAAAGACAGCAGAAAAATCCAAACTTTAGCCAACCACTCATTTATAAATTCTTGTGCTGCTTATTTTAGAATAAGCCATAGTATTATGGAAAAGTTTGTAGCTAAGATGTGCTTTAGAATACTAAGATTTTATTGGGGGAATTTAATTATCAGATAGATAAAGAAATATTTAACCACATAGAGAGTCAACACCAAAACACAATTCCACTAATAATAAAGGTTTCCAAACCTTAAGCATCATTATAAAGAAACAATAAAATAATAAAAGTGTACTACTTTCTCATGAATTGATATGTACAAGAATAATTGACTGATGTGGGTACTAAAGGTCTACTTATTAATGACGTTGCAGATGATAATGAGACAACACCTCTTACATTCTGACATATAGAGGTACCAGAAAGCTAAACATATTCTTCAGTTAGATGAATGGGAAAATATATATTCCTTAGGATCCAGTATTCCCAAGGAGAAAAATTATATTTTGATAAAAATGAGTATATTAAAAATAAATAAAAAAAACCTTAAAGGATATATTATTAGATTTGCCTTGGTTTTTTTTAATGCAGTTTTCACTTCAAGCAACTGTATCAATTAATATTTTCAGCATTAATGTTAAACTAGTTTTAAAAACACTTCTTAAAATGGAATTAAGAGAGATTGTTGAATGAAATAAGGTAGTGGCCATTTTCAAGAGTCATACAGCAAAGAACTGATTCGTTATCCAATAGAGGAATTTATATGGAACTTCCATCCTAATACGTGGATCAGAAAATATTATAAAAATATGTTTATTAAAATCTTGAACACAGAGAGTATTACATAACAATTTCAAAGAAATATATTGAAAATCCTGTCATAAAATTCTAGTACATTGCAATACTAATAGAACTTGTGTTATATGTTAGAACTTGTATGTTGTTGTGTTGTTATAAAGTAAAATTTCAATACCTGTATGAGAATGGTAGAAATATGTTCCAAGATCTGTAGCAATAAAAGCATAGCGAAATGTATTTCCTGGAAGAATGGGACATTGAGTTACAAATGGTACACCGTCTGCCCACTGAGAATATGTTTGCCTTATTCCATGCCAATGAATAGATGTTGTCTGGTCTGGAAGCTGGTTTCTCACATCAACTATTACTGTATCATTTTGACATACCTAGATAAAATTTGAGTACAAAATAATATTTAAATATTCTCTCTTACCTACTCTACTACCAAGTACTATCAGATAAGGTTATATGCCATTTCAAGAAACACAGGGTAATTAAGAACAAATTATCTAACAGGCAGTGCACATTTACTAATAAGGAACCATAGAGTTAGTGGATATATGTACAGATAAAATGTTTTATTAAATACTTTGACAAAAGGTAACATAATAAGGCCATAATTTATGTTAGAGGAAGTACATTTCCAGCATCCTTCAATCTCCCAGTTCAAGAAACGTAACTCAAATCCAATGAATTCAGGGGCAGTAATATTTATTAACCTATTATCACATTTTAATCACCAAATGGATCTGGAAATGGATTTTGTATTTTAAAAAAAAATTCTATGGAAAATTGGTTCACACAGAAATGAACATTGGTATTTTTCCATTAGAAGCTGATGTGAAAGCAGGTTGACTTTCGAAGCTCTATTTACATCAATTACTATATCAAAATATTTATAAATGCTTAATCAAACCAAACATTCTACACTTTCCAATAGTAAGAACAAATTAGGAGTTTAACACTTAAGATTCACAACCAACAAACTTTTAGAAAACTGGGAATGGAACAAATAATTAGCCTGCAGTCAAATTAAATAAAGAAAATACAAACTTTTAAATATCAGCATCTTATTTTAAGCGCATATCTGAAAAATGACATATATAGATAGTCATGATATATAAAAAAAAATATTCAACTGATATATAAAATAGATTGTCATCGATAGAACGTTTATACTTGTGTGCATGTGTGTCTAGCATAATTATAAAATGTTTCCTTAGAACGTTAAATTTCATATTTAGAATTTCTGTACTGTCTAGTTGTGCTAAATCCCTCTTTTGTTCAAAATCGACTAAGAGGGAGGGGGATTAGAGTGAGGTGGAAATAAAAAATTGAAAATTCTTCCCTACCTATTAGAGATACAAATGAATTATAATAAACCTTTTTTTCATCATGAAAATGCCTATAAATTATGTTCTATGACAATTTATGATCTAATGAACTGGTAAGGATTGTACAAGACTTCGAAAGGGGACTTTTTTTTTCATTTAATAACAATAAATAATAATAATAAATAATAATAAATTTGCTAAAATTCATAAGATAAAACAAATCATACAGTCCAGTATAAATAAAACTGGAATACCTCAATTGGAGGCGCAGGTATCTGTCGGTTAGCTGCAATGACAGGCCTGTGGAAACCGTCTGCTGTCACACACTGTGGCTTACTGCAGTCACTCAACTTCCCATCTTTACAATCACAGCAAGCTCTATAAAAGCAAATGCAAGTCAGAAACAACAAGAAGAGTGCGAAAGAATAGGGTTCACTAAATTAAAATAAAAACACTATATTCACACAAGTCCATGTTGTGATTTTATATTTTGGGAGAGGGGGGTAATAAAAATTGATCAGGTTTCAAATTAGTTGAGAGTGAATTTTAAAGTCAGTTTTATAATTCCTTTCATTGTAGGTCATGATTAAAAGTTTATAAGAGTAAAATCTACAGTTCTCTTTGAACCTAGATTTAAAGTAAACTTATAATATATATAGTCATAAAGTAACATCTTAAAAGTACTCACGGCCCTAGAACTGTATATCTCTCAATCACTAAGTTTAAATAGCATGTTTTTGGAATTCCATCACATTTTCTTTTGCATTCTTCTACCTTAACCCATGAGGGTGGCAAGGGCTCCTCACTTGCTGAAAAGGTTGAAAAAAATAAATAAAAAACGTCTAGATGATTATAAGTAATATAAGGGTATGTTTTAAAAAGGAGTGGAGGAAGGGAGACTCCAGAAATACACATAAAAACGTTCTTCACACAGGGGCTAAAACTAAGCAGATTTCCCTTGCGAAGTTTTGTAATAGATAAATCTACATACTGCTAACACAACGCCACCGAAAATATTAAGTGAATAAATACAAACAGCCATGAAATACAGTCAATTTTAATACCCACCCCACCCCCCCCCAACGGAAAGCGGCTAAATTATAAACAAACAGGTCTGCCAACCTCTCACAGTTGACAGAAAGATAGAAATATTCTTCAGCAGAAAGAAAAAAAGTACTTCACGCAGGGGCTGCGTAAACTAAGCAGATTTCCCTCGTGAAGTTTAACAATAGATAAATAAATAAACATAACAGCACCGTCAATATTAAGTGAATAAATACAAAGGATAATAAGAAACCTTCCAGGACGAATAGCGTATGCAATGTAAACAACCAAGTCTGCCAACCTTTAACGGGAAACAAAAAAACATTATTGAAATATATCAGAATATAACATATTATTTTTATTTATAACTATTTACTATGTGGTTCATTATATAACAGAGTATTGTTTACGTAACACGAGTAGAAATGGGGCTTTACTGAAGGCTGAAAACTGTAAAATGCAAATATCTCGGTTAATATTCAAGACAGGGAATAAATGTATATAACGATATTTGTAGTACACACATTACTCGAGCCGGACCTTGAATGCTCAGCATGTGATTTTTTCTTGTGGGGTTATCTTAAAAGTAAAGTTTACCAAGATAATCCTCCTCGAACAATTGAAGTCCTGAAAGAGCGGATGCGGCCGGAAGTTGGTCAAATCCCACTGGCAATGCTACGCAATGTGATGAGTCACTTCAAGGTCCGGCTCGAAGAATGTGTGCGTCTAAGCGGACGCCATCTTACTGGAGTTATTTTCAAAAAATAAGACATTTTACTGTTGCAGAAAATGCTTTTTCATGTGTTTTAATATTGTGATATAAACATATTTTTGTAACAAAATGTTTTTATTTAACAGTCTTTTAAAAATCGCTCGTTATTATGCCCCACCCTGTACATTTGATTTTCAATAAGATTTATTCTATACACTTTTTCGATCGGACTTACAGTAACAGAGATATATCGAATTTTCAAAATTCTCCCCCTTTAAACCCCCCCCCCCTCCTGATCCGAATTCAGCCATTAACGAACTTGATCTTTGTTTTTACATAAAACGACTAAATATCGAGTTTGATAAAGATCCAACAAAAATTGAAACCGCTAGAGCGGTAACAGACAAATATATATATATATATATATATATATATATATATATATATATATATATATATATATATATATACAGCTTTGAACGGACCTTATTTTCGTCATCTACTGGGTAGGATCGATGGACATTTGAAGAGAAATTTCGAAAATTTCGTCATGAGTACGACCTCAATAGCTAATTTCCCCTAAGGGAAATCTGCTAAAATCTAACATTGCTGTTACAGCTGGAGTACGTTGCAGGTTTGTCAGATGGATGTGAAAGACTATGGAAGGTACATATTGCATGATAACCAGAGTTAGTAGATCTGATGGCTTTGGGGCTACCACTAGCATATTGGAAACAATTCCAGTGTCCCCTGCTCTGATTAACCTGGCCATCCAGAAAAAAGTCCGTCACGCAGGAGCTGCGTAAACTAAGCAGATTTCCCACGTGAAGTTATAGAATAGAGAAATCTCCATAAGAGAGCCAAACGGTTACGGCAAAGGGCCGAACTAGCTTTTCGCGGGAAATTCAAAAATCCGTTATCGGCCCAAATTTCATAAAAATGCAAATATCTCGGTTAATATTCAAGACAGGGAATAAATGTATATAACAATATTTATAGTAAATTTAATTTTCAATAAGATTGAGTCTATACATTTTTTCGATCCGACGTATATTAACGGAGATATAAAAATGCAAATATCTCGGTTAATATTCGAGGTAGAGAATAAATGCATATAACAATATTTATAGTAAATTTAATTTGCAATAAGATTGGTTATATACAATTTTTCGATCCGACGTATAGTAACGGAGATATTTCGAATTTTCGAAAATCCTCCCCTCTAAACCCCCCCCCTCCCACTGGTCAGATTTCAGCCGTTAACGAACTTGATCTTTCTTTTTACATAAAACGACTAAACATTGAGTTTGGTAACGATCAAACAAAAATTGCGACCGCTAGAGCGGTAACAGACAAATATATATCAACAGAAGGATCAAAAAGGTCAAACACCTCCACTCTTAAACTTAAGAGTGGAGGTGTTTGACCTTTTTGATCCTTCTGTTGATGATGGACCTCCACCAGCCAGCACAAATCCAGATATATATATATATATATATATATATATATATATATATATATATATATATACAGTTTTGAACGGACCTCATTTTCGTCATCTACTAGGTAGGATCGATGGACATTTGAAGAAAAATTTCGAAAATTCCGTCATGAGTACAACCTCAATAGCTGATTTCCCTTAAGGGAAATCTGCTAAAAATGTCCGTCACGCAGGGGCTGAAAAATGAATGAATTCCCTCCCATTCCTGGTCCAATTTCAACTATTAATGACTATGGACTTTAGTGTCGAATGAAAAGATTAAATATAATGTATAGTATGGATCAAATTACCATTGTCCAACTCAAAACGTTAAGTCTTAAACTATATTATCACACAACACATTTGCATGTACCTTCCACAGTAAAAGTTCAATGAATGCAGTACTCAGTATTTAGGCTTCCCAACAAAGTAGTTCATGATATTACCCGTATTATTATTTATTATTGTCCACGTTTTTGCTACTATGGCTAATCAGGACAGGTTATCTACAGGTTACCATACTTTTCTAGCCAGGGACTAAGGATTTTTTTTAATGACTTCGTCACTAATTATATTCCTATTGACCAGGCGGGAATCGAACTCGCAGCTCTAGGTTTACCATGTTAGATAAAGGCCAACCCTATTAATCACATGGCTAACCTGAGCCACGGTTCATGATATAACAGCTCACTGTAAATATGACATGAATAGCACTGGGGGTTAGCTAAAGGCCGAGAACTAAAAAAATCGCCATATAACTCATATTCGTGGTAGAGATAATATATATATAGGGCATTAAATTTGCAATAAGATAGGCTGTATACAATATTTCGATCCAACATATTGACATATATTCGAAATCTAATTTCGAAATTCCCTCCTCTAAATCCCCCTTCCCACTGGTCTGATTTCAGCCATTCACGAACTTGATCTTTATCTTACTACTTAGTTATCACATTTAAGGACCAGGAGCTGAAGATAACATATATTGGGGCGGGAGTACTTATGTACCTACCTAAGAAGATAAACCCCCTCCTTTTTTATATTACTCCTTGGAGTCATCTACCTCCTCACTAAACCTTTCAGTTTAATCCAAGGCTTGTCAACAATTGAGACCGACTGTATCTCAAAGTGCTGTTCTTTCCTCAAGTCTTCCTTTTTAGCAAATTTCCCTTAATAGAAATAAGCTATTGTGGTCGTACTCATGTACCGATTTTTTTAAAAAGTTCTTTAAATGTTCATCGACCCTACCTAGATGACAATAATGAGTACAGTGAAAAACGAGACATATATATATATATATATATATATATATATATATATATATGTGTGTGTGTGTGTGTGTGTGTGTGTGTGTGTGTGTGTGTGTGTGTGGGTGTGGGTGTGTATGTGTGTGTGTGTTTAAGCGTGCAGGCGTTGAGGTCTATCTAACCTGTGTATACTTTTCATGTCCCACAATTTTCGTTTGATCATTACCAAACTTTGTATTTAAGTATTTCATGTTATACTAAATAATAAGTTCGTTAGTGGCTAAAATTGGACCAGGATGAGAAAGAGCGGATACAGGGGCGGAAAAACGAAAATTCTATATTTCTTATTAATTTTTAGTCAGATAGAAGAATTTTAAATAATCATTCTTTTTGATAATTTTAATTGTGCAATTATTCTTAGTGAAATATTAAGCTAGTTATGTGTAGTTTTTTTTTAACCTTTTTTTTTAACTTTTCGTTAACCTATTCATGCAATTATCAATTAAAATAAAAATAACAGTATTTCATGATCCTGTGCAACTAATTTCAAGGCGTGTTTACAAAGGCTTCTCATTGCTAAGAAATTGAAAATATAATTTGGGGATTACATAACCAGCTTTTCATTGCAGCAAATGGCAAATATTTCTGCAGTCCCTTTATGATGAACTTTTTTATATTGTTCTCATTTTGTATTTATTTTCATAGCAGGGGTTGTTTGATATCGAACCAGGATCAATTCAAACGATTCAATCCAATCCAAAAAATGTTAACAGGTGGTTATTGTCAAGATTGAAGTTGGAGGTTAGACTGTCTTTAGTGTAGGGAAGGGTACTGAAAGGCACGAAGGGAGCGAGAGAAGTAAGCAAGATTTTTCAGAGGTACAAATTTGCAAGGTGTTAAAAGTTACTTGTGGGAAAGATCATAGTTTCAAACAAAATAAAAAACGTTATTCTTGGATGTAGTTAGGGGGATTATCGCCTTAAGATCAGACTCAATTGAGAAGTCAAATGGAAGGAGAAGATGGCGATTTTGAGAAAGCAGGGAACAAACTGGAAATCCAGACGTACTTTAGAGCTCGTTTAAAGGTTTGCAGTTGGGGAATTCTGTTCGCAAGGCTCCTCCGTTTGGTGGACACGTACCAAATGTCATAAGATATGACATCACATTCAGGGTTGATTGTACGATTTACTAAAAGTCAGTAAGGCCCAACACGTTTCTGGGATTGAAGTTGTGGAGATTGGATGAGTCTTATAGGACCTGAGAACAAGGAGAGGCATACTGAACTAAAGCTAAGATTTGTTTTCACAAATTCCATTTATATTTGACGATGATCTTTTTTAATTAATATTTATATTGTTCGGGTCATTCTAATAACAATGACTTCAAAATTTCCCTCTGCCCCTCTATCTAATACACGTACATTAAAAAATCGTAATTTAAAAACATGGTAATGAAAGACTAGTACATCTGAGGAACAGTGCCTATGAAAGACTAAATAAGAGAAGAAAGAATCACAAATAAATTTTAAATTGAGACGGATTACCCCTTATGAGGCACCGTGGGTGGTTCGAAACATTAAGAATGAAGAAATAATAAACTCATTTAATGAGAACAAGGCGTTTTATTTTCTATCCTTCGGCTTGTACACAAGAGTCATGTTGAACAAGAAGTATAAATACATCAATATTTGTCCAATGACTAATTTTACTTCGCGTGTAAATGAATGATTGCGCAGAAAAGACGTTTTTGTTATTCGGCTTAAATTAATGAATTATTTAGCGGTGAAATTTATACAATTCTTATATTTTGATGGGAAACCATTTTAATCTTAGTCTGCCAATGGTGCGTAAACCAGCTAGTAAAAGGACAACTCTCTACGAGAGGCGTAATGCTTGCTTTCATTCTCATCCTGTCCCAACCCCTGTAGGGAAGATTGCCATGTTGATGTTGGCCCTGTCACCGTAAGAATGAAATCTAGTATTTCTCCAACAAAACCTTTTACCATCAATCTCTCTGTTAAAGAGCAGTACACCATCGACATTAAAATCGATATTTTTATACCCGATAACAACAACATCACTTGATATCTTTTCTCTATCTAAAAAATTCATTGATTGTACTAAATCAAATATTGTAACACCGTTAACTGACATTTTTAATGAATGCATTATTTAAGGAAGTTTCCCGACACTTCTGAATCAAGCTAGACTAAAAGCTCTATTCAAAAAAAGGGGATAAACAGTCAGCTAAAAATTACAGACCTATATCCCTCCTACCAGTATTCTCGAAAGTCTTATTAAAGTGTGTTTAAAAATATCTTCCAATGGAAACTCTATTATTAATATACTATGAGTATTTCCATAGACTGTTAACCTATGGTGTTATGCATTGGGGCAACTCAAAAAATTATATTTGAATATTTAAATTGCAAATTAGAGCAATAAGGTTCATATATAATAGAAAATTGAGAGACTTCTGTCGTCCACTTTTTAAGGAGTCTAAAATAATGACTTTTTCCTCAATATATATGTACAAAACAATATTGTTTGTGAAACAAAACATGAACTTGTTTTACAAAAATAGTATAACACATAATCGTAAAACAAAATACAACCAACCCCCAACCACAAACATAAATATTTGGAGAAATGTGTATCATTTTAAGGAGTAAAACTCATTAACCCTCTGCCCGAATGTATCAAATCTATTATAATCAAATAATCAGAAGATGGTCACCTGTAGATTACCCGTCCCAATTAGCCTTAGTTGCAAAAAGTTACGTTAATAAATAATTTAAATTTAAATACTCTTTTTTAAAAAATAAATTAAAGAACTTCATGTAAAACAGATGTTTTTATACACAAGATGAATACTTTAAAAAATGATCAATTATTATATAAAACAACTAAATATTTGTCTAAAAAATCGGTCTCTATAAGGTGGGACAAGTTTCTCATCTATCTATATATATATAAAATTGTAACCTCTGTCTGTACATTGATTTTTTTCGCGAAATTTCACGATAACTTTTCGTTTCACATGTCATAGACACCATAACTGCATTTTGTTTCTTTCGTGTATGTTTGTTTGTTTGTTACCTTTTCACGCATAAACGGCTGAACCGAATTTTATGAAACTTGGTATGTATATTACTACTAACCCAACTTAGACTTTAGGCTATGTTAATATTCTCTGAGACGAACAGGAGTGGGGGTTATAAGGGAGGCCTGAAATTAAAAATAGTGATATTTCGATTCCTATTGCATTTTCGGCAATTATGCACATAACAAAAGTTGTTTAATTTGTTATTTAGAGTAACTTTTGTTATATACGCTTTTGTCGTATACCTAAGTATAAAGGCATTATACGCTAAAATGATAGTGGAAGTCAACAATTTTATTTGGCACAAAAGACTCAACCGAACTAAACCAAACTCGGTATGTGAATTAGCACTAACGTCTTACTTATAATAAGCCATTCTAACATTTCTAGGGACGGGCAGGAGTGGGGGTTGTAAGGGAGGCCTGAAATTAAAAAAAGGGATATTTCGTTTCCTAATGGGGTTTTCGCAAATATGCACATAACAAAAGTTGTTTAATTTGTTATTTAGAGTAACTTTTGTTATATACACTTTTGTCGTATACCTAAGTATAAAAGAGTTATACGTTAAAACTTTAGCGGGAGTCAACAATTTTATTGGGCACTAACGGCTGAACCGAACTTAACAAAACTCGATATGTCAATTAGCATTAATTCTTCCATGATTATAAGTTATATTAAAATTTTTAGGTTCGAACGGGAGGGGGGTTATAAGGGAAGCCTGAAATAAAAATCCACCATATATACATGTAAAAGAGACGGAAAATATAAAAATATCGAAGACAGTGAAGCCTTATCGAACAAATATTCTATTATTAGCAAATCCACGGCAACGACGGGTATCAATCCTAAACACTGGGACGGGTAAATGTCAAAATATTGTGCAATGTAAAGCCTGCTAAAAAATACCATCACCATTCAGCCTCAAATGAATTCTCGGGCGAAGCCGGGTATCTTAGCTAGTCATTTATAAAGCTTGCCATCCTTTAATAAATTTGCATGTCAACAAATAAAAAAAATGTATGTTTTTGAAAAAAAATGCGAGACATTTTGAAAAACCTAGTTAAACAAAAATATTACACTCCTTACTCCAAATGAGGAAGATGAGGGGAGATTTGTGCGTTTGGCAGTACTTATAAATGCGAACAGTTCTTTTCAATGATGAAAGTTAATAAATCAAAACGTCGTACAAGGCTGACTGACGAAAATGTGGAAAATTCCTTTCGTGTTCGTATCCGTGGAATTAATCCAAACATTGATGGATTAGTTTCCCAAATTCAAGCTCAAGTGTCTCATTGATTTCGGTGTCGCTATTTCACTTTCGTTGTTTGTAATTATTCCAAATTTTATGATTTAATTATAATATTGTACCTATTTTTTTCACTTCATTTTGTTATTTTAATAAATTGTATTATAATTACTTGTCGTATAATTTCATGTCTGATATCTATCGTTAAAAATTATGAACACTACTTTAAAATACACATCTTTTAAAAGCGGCACACGAACTTATATGCGCAACATGTCAAAGGTTGCCCATACCTGCATCTATTCCCTCACTCTGTACAGTCTATACCTGAGTAGTATTTGTGTATTGCGTGTCTATCGTATTTCGCACCAAAGACCATTAACTCAAGCTATATACTTTTATTAGCACATCTTGTTTAAACATTGTTATAAGACAATAAGTATATTGCAGAAATTACTCTTGATAACAAAATAAAAAAAATTGCGTTGTCTATGCCAGAATTTTCCATTAAAAACAACTGTGAATTAATTAAATCGTTAATTTTAAAGTATTTTTAGCCCCCATAACGCAAAAGATAAAAAAAAAGAACTTTGTTATCCACTACATGCAAGTTTGTTGAACACACGATCGATTAGATAAGTTGCAACACTTGTTGCACTAAAAAAATGGACAAGTCGTCACAGGGGTCCACTGTCAAAGCATTACATAATAAATATTTTAATTAGCATAATTTATGAGTGTAAAATGTAATATTATGTCAGTAATGTCAATTTTTTTGTGGGAAAGAGGGACATTAGTGGACACTTGCCAAGAGGTATTCTACTTTCACTCCTATCAATGAATTAATAGATGAATACCCTAAGATATATAAGGTATTACATGAATAAACTACTTGGTCACTTGATAAACCCAGAGTTGTTGGTTCGATTCCTGCTTGCGCAATAGAAATTTAGGAATAGATTCTTATGAATTCCTTAAATAAATTCCTCAGTCTTACCCTGGCTAGAAAAGGGTAACCTGCAGTAAGACCATTTTCAGTATCTGTTTGGGATTTTAAAAACACTCGTCTAATTAAGTAAAAAACAAATTAATAATTAATTAAGGAATGTAACATATTTTAATTGAATAAAATAACAAATTACTTGCGTTTGTTAATGATTAACAATTGTAAATACTATTACGTTCCAGGGAGCTGAAATAAAAATGGTAAAGATTGGATTAAATTAAGCTTTAATTAGCATACCGAAAAAATTCTCTCTGTTTACTTATATCCGTGAATTAAGAAGTATCCATTGGTCGACTTCGGTGTAAAACTCTTCTGTTAGAATTAGTAATGTAAACAGTTGTTGTTCAGCCTGTTACCAAAGAACGTTAATGAAATGGCTGAAGAAAACATTTTGAATTTCGTAAACCAAAACATCTTTCAAATTCTACAAAATATACTCTAAAGACCATCCAGCATATTCCAGAGATATTCTTACTTCCATTCACAAAACTGAGATATATATGAATATATGTTTTCAATTCTATGTAAACTGATTAGAGAATTAGTCCTCTTGAGTACCTCGTGGTAATAAAAACACATCTTTCTACTCATTCTTTCGGATCATTCTTAAAGCAAAAAATATGAAACAGGCGCAATGACAAATATGCGACAAAAAAAGTCCAAATTTTAGCCGTTTTTTGTGTTCAAAAATCCCAATAAAATCTGTCCCCATCGAATTTAAATAGAAATACATGCAAATCTAATGTGTTTGATTAAAAGGTAACGGCCATTTAAATTAGAATTGCCATTATAACATATTATATATATATATATATATATATATATATATATATATTTAAAACTGTATAAAATATTTTCTGTTCCTTAGGGGGGGGGGGGGAGAAAAAGAAAAAAAAAAAACCTACAGAAATATTATACAAAATGAGCTATTTCGAAGAGTACACACCACAAACTCCGAAAAAAACGAAATATGCAATTTGCGTGTGACCACCGTGTTTCAAGAATTCAAGAAGGGTAGAGGTCATGCTCTATAGGCATAGAATAGGTAAACGATTAATACATGAATATTTAATTACAAAAAAAGACACACCCATCTGCACTATATTTAATGTTGGCCTAACAATGAAGCACATACTTATTGACTGCCAAAAACGACTTAATATACAGCATCCATTTGAATATGATGGAAGCGGTTATATATCAGCTATATTCAGATATCTTAAAAAATTAAACATTCAATAATAAATTTAAATGATAGATCCGTGATGCATTCTAAAGACTAAAGAGCTTTGTATAAATAAATTGGCATTACTCATTTATTTATTTTTTAGAGTCATCTACAATTTTTTAACTGTGTTATAAGTTTTTGAAATGTTTATATCATTTCTGGTGATATTATTGAAGAGTAGTAGTTATGCTAATCCCCCATGATGTGGAGCCACGAATAAAGGAATAATAATGGATCTTAGTCCAGTGATGTGAATGTATGCTTCCTTGCAAAACTAAAGAGATCAAAGGCAGTGCTACTAAACAAGTTGAAAATTAGCCAATAATTAGTCATTGAGCTTACCAGCGACATTTAAGACGTTCAAATAGAGGAAAGAAAGTAAGACAGCAACAGGTGGAGAAGACATTGTAGCCCGCTGCACCGAAGGCGATAGAGAGGTGAGTGTCACGAGACATTCTTTATATGATTCTAAGAGTGGTAATAAATATCTCCAATTTAGGGGTCACGCTTATCAGAGTTATTAGCAGATATCTTTATTGCATTCGAAATGTTAAGGATATCACAGAATCCTCGCACCATGTGCTTTCTCTGTAGATAACAGTAAGGGTACATTTTTCCTTGCCCAACCCCTTAGCTGCTCCTCAAGATGTTCACATAGCAGCCACCCTTATAATTTGTAATGCTATAATTTATTTTTTCACCCTGTATGGAGGCCTATTTTTGAATGAGCAACAAATTAGCCAGTATTCTATTATATATATTATACTGTTATATCATTATTTTTTAGCAGATATCCCTTAAGAGAAATCAGCTATTGAGGATGTACTCATGGCGCGACTTTTGAAAAATTTCCACAAATGTCCATAAATCCTACCTAGGAGATGACAAAAAAAAGAAGCCCGTCACGCAGGGGCCGCATAAACTAAGCAGATTTCCCTCGTGAAGTTGACCAATAGATAAATCTACATACTGGTAAAATAACAGCACCGTCAATATTGAGTGAAGAAAACCAAAGGATAAAAAAAAACCTTCCGACGACCGGACGCGTCCGAAATGTAAACAAACCTTTTACCGGAAAGAAAAACAATTACTGAAATATATCAGAATATAATATATTAATTTTATTGAAAACCGTTTACTATATCTAGCACTGTAATTTATAATGAATCAGAGTAATTTTTATCTCAATCAACCAAATTTTAGTAGTCCAAGAATGTAAGACGTGGGTTGGGGTGCTCAGAACTTATTTGCTTGTATAACGTATTATAAAGGTCTCTTGAAAACAATATCTGGTATTTAAGCTTCGAATAATGTAGGTTATTACATAACAGAGTATTGTTTATGTAACATGTGTAGAAGTGGGGGCTTGCTGAAGGCTGAAAACTGCAAGTATTTTGAGTAATATTCAAAATAGAGAATAAATGTGTATACCAATATTTATATTAAATTTAATTTACAATAAGATTGGTTCTAAACAATTTTTCGTAAAAGGCAAAAGATTTATGCGTTTTGAAGAAAGACCAGAGTTAGCCAGCTTTAACTCACATAGCTAACCAGAGTTTTGGGGCTCAGGTTAGCTATGTGAGTTAAAGCGTTGCCTTTAATCTCACATGGTAATCCTAGAGTGGCGAGTTCGATTCTTGCCTGGGCAAAGGAAATTATTTAGTGACGAAATTTATTAAATAACATCCTAAGTCCCACCCTGGCTAGAAAAGGGTCTATACCACACTCAATATTTAATTGTTCAATTCAACTGTAAATATAATATTACTTCATGACTAAAATTGGATCCTAAATAAGGGGGGGGGGGTTAGGGATGGGGAAATTTTAAAAATTCAAATATCTCCGTTACTATGAGTCCGATCGAAAAAGGTTATAGAACCATTCTTGTTAAACTATTGATGTTCTACAACTGCTGTCCTATACATTTTCTCTTAACTCAATTATTAAGCAAATTATTAGTACTTTTAGCAGATTTCCCTTAAGGGAAATTCAAAATATCTCCGTTACCATACGTCGGATCAAAAAATTGTATAGAATCAATCTTATTGCAAATTAAATTTACTATAAATATTGTACTATACATTTATTCTGTATCTTGAATATTAACCGAGATATTTGCATTTTTATTCTGTGCGTGGTCGGCTATGATCTGGACATTCCGCCGAGAGCTCTGGCGGTCGTTTCCGTAAACTATTCGTCCCTCGTGAATAGATTTAGAGTAGGGATGGGTATCGAACTACAATACATCGATTATTGACAACCGATTAATATTTGTACTAATTAATCGATACGTCGATGTCAAAAAAGTCGATTAATCGACAAAACCAAGAAAAACGTCCGTCACGCAAGGGCTGCGTAAACTAAGCAGATTTCCCACGTGAAGTTTTACAATAGAGAAATCTGCCAAATAACAACTGTAGTAGTAAGAAACCTCTAAACCTAAAACATAATTTAGGGCGTAATAACCCAGTAGTTTCTAGCCCCAAAAAACAGTCTTGGTTTTAACGATTAATCGATTTTTTGACGTCGATTAATCGACGTATCGATTAATTAGTGCAAATATTAATCGATTGTCAATAATCGATGTTTTGTTGTTCGATACCCATCCCTACTCTAAACCTATTCACGAGAGACGAATAGTTAAGGAAACGCCCGCCAGAGCTCTCGGCGGAAAGTCCGAACATAGCCTACTGGTGACCACACGCAGAATACAAATGCAAATATCTCGGTTAATATTCAAGATACAGAATAAATGTATAGAACAATATTTATAGTAAATTTAATTTGCAATACGATTTATTCTATACAATTTTTCGATCCGACGCATAATAACGGAGATATTTTGAATTTCAAAAATCCCCCCTCTAAACCCCCCCTCCCACTGGTCCGATTTCAGCCATTAACGAACTTGATCTTCCTTTTTAAATAAAACGATTAAATTCCGAGTTTGGTAACGATCAAACAAAAATTGCGACCGCTAGAGCGTTAACAGACAAATATATACATATATATATATATATATATATATATATATATATATATATATATATATATATATAATTTTGAACGGACCTCATTTTCGTCATCTCCTGGGTAGGATCGATGGACATTTGAAGAAATTTTTCGAAACTCGCATCATGAGTACGACCTCAATAGGTGATTTCCCTTGAGGGAAATCTGCTAAAAACAAATTTCAATATTTATATATATATATTTATATATATATATATATATATATATATATATATATATATATATATATATATATATATATGTTAATTGCTAGTTATGTTTATATTGTTATTGAGGATTAACTAACCTCTTTCAATTATCTTTTAACAATTGCAGTTACCAGACAATCGAAGGTTTTACACCTCTTTTTAGCAGATTTCCCTTAAGAGAAATCCGCCATTGGAGTCGTACTCATGACGCAATTTCTGAAAAACTTCCTGAAATGTAAATCGATCCTACCCAGGAAAATGAGGCCCGTTCAAAACTATATATATATATATATATATATATATATATATATATATATATATATATATATATATATATATTTGTCTGTTAACACTCTAGTGGTCGCAATTTTTGTTTAATCGTCACCAAACTCGGTATTTAATCGTTTTATGTAAAAAGGAAGATTAAGTTCGTTAATGGCTGAAATCGGACCAGTGGAAGGGGGGTTTAGAGGGGGGATTTTTGAAAATTCGAAATATTCCGTTATTATGCGTCAGATCGAAAAATTGTATAGAATGAATCTTATTGCAAATGAAATTTACTATAAATATTGTTCTATACATTTATTCTGTATCTTGAATATTAACCGATATATTTGCATTTGTATTCTGCGTGTGGTCGGCAGGAGTCGGCTATGTTTGGACTTTCCGCCGAGAGCTCTGGCGGCCGTTTCCGTAACTATTCGTCCCTCGTGAATAGGTTTAGAGGTTTCTTACTACTACAGTTGTTATTAGGCAGATTTCTCTATTGTAAAACTTCACGTGGAAAATCTGCTTAGTTTACGCAGCCCCTGCGTGAAGGATTTTGTAATTAATGAGACAATTAGATTGGTTCGCTAAATTACCATCTTAGTTATTCCAATATTACAGCTAGTTTCGTACATATATTCCGTTGATCTTTAATCTAGTTAACATTTACCCCTTGAAATTCATGACGAATCTACTCTAGTGTTCTGACTAGGACGTTTTTTAAAATACATACTCATTAATTATTCTGGGCCAACGTTGACTTGAATAAATTAAAGTTCATTAATGAATGTAATGTGATAAAAGTAAAAAAAAAAAAATGATATTGTGCTTTAGTTAATATAATGTATAATGTATTCTTATATAACGGATGCATACGTATTAATATAACGTAATCTTTGTATTTCGGCGTAAAACCATTTTTATTTTAATCCGTCATTAACTGCAATTCTAAACATACTACATAAACAATGGCTGTTTAAAAACCCTTTTAAGTTGACAGACGTAACAAGGGAGTGGCCACAGTTTCTGGCAAGTTGCATATTTTTGTTGTGATGGGCATAAACTAACCCAATGTTTATCTACCATTGAAATTTTTATTTCCACATGTCAGTTAGTATTTAGAAATACCTTGGTGTTCATCAGTCAAGACCTTTGTGGTCACCGAAAATGTTTTTTTCACAGAAGCAGAACACGAAGTGAATTCTCGATCCAGAAACTATTCCCTATGCCATGAAGGATTAAGGACTGTTCTTGGGACTGTCTCCCACCATTAACAGCATGTCAATGAAATGTCATCAGAGACTTGGCACTTCTGACTTCTTAGTTTACAGATTCCAAATAAGGATAGTATTACCTCTAGGAATTAGAGAGCTGGAACGATTTCAGGGATTTAAGTCTACATAGATCTCTCTCAAGAGAAATCCACTAATAATCCGATTTAAGGTGGGACTATTCTATACTTGGAATACCAACGGTTATCGACTTGATATTATACGGGTTAGAGAATTATTTTTAGTGCAGAACTCACTTAATAAAAGCCTTAGTCCCCTTCCTGGCTAGAAAAGGATTCTAACCTGTACATAACTTGGCCAGCTAGTTCTACCAACATAAAGTAGATATTAATAAATAACATAAATTAGAGAAAAATTTAAATCTAATATATGAATGACACCAAGAAATTTCATTTGCCTATTATTAAAAATAAAAATAATTTTTACATTTTTGTACATGGCTTTGGATTAGGTAATTGTTTAATTGACATTTCATCAGGCCAAGTTCATAAAAGTTTAATCCCTGATAGGGGAAAAGATGATGTTTAATGCTTTATAGGGGAAAAGGTGAAGTTTAATACTTAATAGGGGAAAATAAAGGAAGTAATTGTTTTATTTGCAGAGGTATTATTGGCTCGTGCGCATTGAAGTTAATCGTATACATAAGTCGACTTTAATGGAATCACTGGAAACCGCTCTCACTCCCCTTTTATTATAACCTGACATTACCTCATGTCTTTATTCACCTATCATAAAGGAACTGTAGTAACCTTTGAAATGATTAGTATATATAAGAAGAGCAAAGATAAATATTTACTCACTGTCGTTCTAATTGGTTGGAAAAGTCGTAAATTTTGTTTAAACATAATTTTTGGCGTTGAAGTTCAAGTGAACTAGCTCCTAGTCGTGATTCTCTGATTATTTCCGAATTTAAATGCAATCTATTCACGCCTTCTTTATTGTACTGAAGCCTTGTAATTTTCTTAAATGTCCATCGATCCTACCAAGGAGATGACGAAAATGAGGCCGTTCAAAATTATATACATATAGTACATATGAGGGGTCGCCGGTGGCGTGCAGTTTATGAACCATTCTATACATGCATTTTCTCCATCTCGAATATTAACAAAGATATTTTCATTTTTTAATATTTAGCCTATAGTAAGTCCCACTTTTAGTAATCGTACCTCAACAGTATGTCATAAAAAGACTTATTTCAAACTGAAATGCCGAATATTGTTTTCAACGGTTTGTTTATTTGAGATACACGCAAATAGGTAGTGTAATGGCGTCATGGAGTAAGCTTTTGCTGTCTGTGAACGCTGAAGCGGTCCCAATTTTTAGCAGATTCTATTGAAGTCGTACTGCGACTTGATGCGATTTTCGAAACATTTCATCAAAGGTCCATCGATCCGAGGATCGTCCGAAAATCAGGTCCGTATATATATTTATATATATATATATATATGTATATTTATTTATGTGTGTGTGTCTGTTAACACTCTAGCGGTCGTAATTTTTGTTTAATCGTTACCAAGGGGCTCAGGTTAGCCATGCGAGTTAAAGCGTTGACCTTTATCTCACATGGTAAACTTAGAGTGGCGAGTTCGATTCTCGCCTGGGCAAAGGAAATTATTTAATGACGGAATTCATTAAATAACATCCTATAAATCCCACCCTGGCTAGAAAAGGGTGGTAACTTGTAGATAACCCGTCCCAATTAGCCTGAGTTGCAAAAAGTGGACGTTAATAAATAATAATAATAATCGTTACCAAACTCCGTATTTAATCGTTTTATGTAAAAGAAAGATCAAGTTCGTTAAATACTGAAATTGGACCAGTGGGAGGGGAGGTTTAGAGAGGGAATTTCGAAAATTCTAAATATCTTTGTTACTGTACGTCGGATCGAAAACTTGTATAGAACCAGTCTTATTGCAAATTAAATATACTGTAAATATTATTATGTACATTTATTCTCTATCTTGAACATTAACCGAGATATTTGCATTTTTATTAAGTGTGTGGGGATAACAGACGAGATGAGATCGGCTGATGTCAGTTCTATTGATGACTTTCCGCCGAAAGCTAGTTCGGCCGTTTCCGTAACTGTTCAGCTATCGTGAAATTTGGTTAGTGACTCGTTACTACTACTGTTACTGGTATGCAGAAACTTCACGTGGGAAATCTGCTTAAGTTTACGCAGCCCCTTTTGTTGTTGACGGACGTTTTGTTTGATCCTTACCAAACTCGATATTTAAACGTTTTATGTAACACTAAAAGGGGGGGGGGGTCGATAATGTTATTAAAAAAGTGCATATAACAAAAGTTACTTTAAATAACAAAATAAACAACTTTTGCTCTGTTCATATTTGCCGAAAAACAAATAGGAAACGAAATATCGCTATTTTTATTTTCTGGCTTCCCTTATAACCCCCACTTCTGTCCGTTGCTAGAAATTTTGGTATGGCTTGTTATAATTAAAGCGTTACTGCTAATACATATACCGAGTTTTATTTATTTCGGTTGGGTCTTTTGTCCCAAATAGAACTGTTCACTTCCGGTATAGGTTTTAGCGTTTATCTCGTTTATAACTCGGTATACGACAAAAGTGTATATAACAAAAGTTACTCTAAATAACAAAATAAATAACTTTTTTTATATTCATATTTGCCAAAAAACCAATAGAAAACGAAATATCGCTATTTTTAATTTCAGGCTTCCCTTATAACCCCCACTCCTGTTCGTCTCAGAGAATATTAGTATAGCCTAAAGTCTAAGTTGGGCTAGTAGTAATATACATACCAAGTTTCATAAAATTCGGTTCAGCCGTTTGTGCGTGAAAAGGTAACAAACAAACAAACAAACAAATAAACAAACAAACAAATAAACAAACAAACAAACAGACACCAAAGAAACAAAATGCAGTTATGGTGTCTATGACATGTGAAACGAAAAGTTATCGTGAAATTTCGCGAAAAAAATCAATGTACAGACAGAGGTTACAATTTTATATATATATAGATATATATATATATATACGGGAATTCATTTGAGGCTGTATGGTGATGGTTTTTTTAAGCAGGCTTTACATTGCACAATATTTTGACATTTACCCGTCCCAGTGTTTAGGATTGATACCCGTCGTTGCCGGTGATTTGCTAATAATAGAATTATTTGTTCGACAATTCTTCACAGTCTTCGCTATTTTTATATTTCCCGTCTCTTATACATGTAAATATGGTGAATTTTTATTTCAGGCCTCCCTTATAACCCCCCTCCCGTTCGAACCTAAAAATTTTAATATAACTTATAATCATGGAAGAATTAATGCTAATTGACATACCAAGTTTTGTTAAGTTCGGTTCAGCCGTTAAGGCCCGCTAAAGTTTTAACGTATAACTCATTTATACTTAGGTATACGACAAAAGTGTATATAACAAAAGTTACTCCAAATAACAAAATAAACAACTTTTATTATGTTTATATTTGCGGAAAAACCAATAGGAAACGAAATATCGCTATTTTTAATTTCAGGCTTCCCTTATAACCCCCACTACTGCCCGTCCATAGAAATGTTGGTATGGCTTATTATAATGAAGGTCTCACTGCTAATACACATACCGAGTTTTATTTAGTTCGGTTGAGTCTTTTTTGGCAAATAATATTGTTGACTCCCGCTATAATTTTTAGCGTGTAACGCATTTAAACTTTGGTATACGACAAAAGTGTATATAACAAAAGTTACTCTAAATAACATAATAAACAACTTTTGTTTTGTGCATATTTGCCGAAAAACCAATATAAAACGAAATATCGCTATTTTTAATTTCAGGCTTCCCTTATAACCCCCACTCCTGTTCGTCTCAGAGAAAATTAATATAGCGTAAAGTCTAAGTTGGGTTAGTAGTAATATACATACCAAGTTTCATGAAATTCGGTTCAGCCGTTTATGCGTGAAAAGGTAACAAACAAACAAACAAACAAACAAACAAACAAACATACACGAAAGAAACAAAATGCAGTTATGGTGTCTATGACATGTGAAACGAAAAGTTATTGTGAAATTTCGCGAAAAAAATCAATGTACAGACAGAGGTTACAATTTTATATATATATATAGATAGATATATATATAATTGTAACCTCTGTCTGTACATTGATTTTTTTCGCGAAATTTCACGATAACTTTTCGTTTCACATGTCATAGACACCATAACTGCATTTTGTTTCTTTCGTGTCTGTTTGTTTGTTTGTTTGTTTATTTGTTTGTTTGTTTGTTACCTTTTCACGCATAAACGGCTGAACCGAATTTTATGAAACTTGGTATGTATATTACTACTAGCCCAACTTAGACTTTAGGCTATATTAATATTCTCTAAGACAAACAGGAGTGGGGGTTATAAGGGAGGCCTGAAATTAAAAATAGCGATATTTCGTTTCCTATTGGTTTTTCGGCAGATATGAACATAACAAAAGTTGTTTATTTTGATATTTAGAGTAACTATTGTTATATACACTTTTGTCGTTTACCAAAGTATAAATGAGTTATAAACTAAAAACTATAGCGGGAGTCATTAATTTTATTGGGCTCAAAAGACTCAACCGAACTAAATAAAACTCGGTATGTTTATTAATGTTGACGCCTTGATTTTCATAAGCCATACCAACATTTCTAGGGACGAGCAGGAGTGGGGATTGGAAGGGAGGCCTGGAATTAACAGTAGTGATATTTCGTTTCCTACTGGTTTTTCGACAAACATGCACATAACAAAAGTTGTTTATATTGTTATTTTAAGTAACTTTTGTTATATTCACTTTTGTCGTATAGAAAAGTATAAACGAGATATAGACTAAAATCTAAAGCGGGAGCCAACAATTTTGTTGGGCACTAACGATTGAACCGAACTTAGCAAAACTCGGTGTGTGAATTAGCATTAATTCTTCCATGATTATAAGCTATATTAAAAAATTTATGTTCAAAGGGGAGTGGGGATTATAAGAGAGGCTGAAATGAAAAACTCGCTTTTTATATTTTCTATTTGTTTTTCGGCAAATATTCTATTTGTTATATTTCCAATAGAAATATAAACTATAAGAGCATTTCTATTATTTAATTTGTATAATGTACCTCGATGTTATTGAAACAAATATGTAATATAATAACAATTAAACGTTAATGGTAATGTCATCATGACAAAAAACAATATGCGTTTAAACTCGATATGATATTTTCAGGGTACCACTATTATTTAATTCCATCCGGTAGATAAATTATAAAATAATGTTTTGCATCAATAATATAAGTAGAAGAATGTTGAGAAGTCTCATGCGGGAGCGAAGATGACGGGAGCCTTACCAGTTAATTGAGTTTACTTATTTCCCGTCTGGCATTGCTGGAAGTGATTTCCAGTTCACCTTTACAAATATAATCTTACGTGCAAAACTTTGCCTATACTATGTGAGCTCGGATTGGCTTTTGAAAGGATATATGTTCATCATAGATGATATTTAATTGTAGTAAATGCTACCCATGATTATGGTTAGAACTATTGAAAAACGGTGAGTCAAAAAGTGTAGAGGGATAGATTAGGAACACATTTTAATTTATCCTTCAAAAATAAAATTTCTATTCTATTAATCCCCAAAAGTTACCCTTCAGGGTTGGCTATTTCGGAAAATCGTTATGTCGTGGAGGGAAGTGTAATTGTACACATTGAAGTCTTACTATCAAAATACCAGTCGAGAATGATTTCCCGGGCATCGCCGGGTACCTTAGCTTTTGTGATATTCATTTTTGTATTTTAACAATGTATACACTATATATATGAGATATACACTATAAACTAAAGCGGGAGTCTAACGCTAACGATTGAACCGAACTTAACAAAACTCGGTATGTCAATTAGCATTAATACTTCCATGATTATAAGCTATATTAAAATGCTTAGGTTAGAACGGAAGTGGGGCTTATAAGGGAGGCCTGAAATAAAAATTCGCGATATTTCGTTGTCTATTTATTTTCGTCAAACGTGCACATAACAAAAGTTGTTTACTTTGTTATTTAGAGTAACTTATGTTTTATACATTCTTTCGGGAACAATGTATGAAGCAAATAATTTGCGTATAATATTGATATGCTCATCAATTCTTTCCAATATGAACTAAGTACCAGGTACCTCACATGGAAAAATGAATTCAAATCTATGTTAATATTTTGACCTTAATAATTCAAAGCTATGTATAATGCACAGGAGACGGGAAATATGACAATATGGAGGACAGTGAAGTCTTACTTCATTTTATTATTAAAAAAATCCAATGCAACGACGGGTATAAACCCTAAACACTGGGACGGGTAAATGTCAAAATATTGTGCAAAGTAATGCCTTGCCATAAAAATACCATCACCATTCAGCCTCAAATGAATTTCCGGGCGAAGCTGGGTATCTCAGCTAGAATATATATATATATATATATATATATATATATATATATATATATATATATATATATATGTGTCTGTCTGTTAACGCTCTAGGGGTCGCAATTTTTGTTTGATCGTTACCAAACTCGGAATTTAATCGTTTTATATAAAAAGGAAGATCAAGTTCGTTAATGGCTGAAATCGGACAAGTGGGAGGGGGGTTTAGAGGGGGGAATTTTGAAAAATCAAAATATCTCCGTTATTATTCATCAAATCGAAAAATTGTATAGAATCAATCCTATTGCAAATTAAATTTACTATAAATATTGTACTATACATTTATTCTGTATCTTGAATATTAACCGACATATTTGCATTTTATTCTGTGCGTGGTCGGCAGGAGTCGGCTAGGTTCGGGGCATTCCGCCGAGAGCTCTGGCGGCCGTTTCCGTAAACTATTCGTCCCTCGTGAATAGATTTAGAGTAGGGATGGGTATCGAACTACAATATATCGATTATTGACAACCGATTAATATTTACACTAATTAATCGATACGTCGATTAATCGACGTCAAAAAAATCGATTAATCGGCAAACCAAGAAAAACAAATTTCAATATTTATATATATGTTAATTGCTAGTTATGTTTATATTGTTATTGAGGATTAACTAACCTCTTTCAATTATCTTTTAACAATTGCAGTTACCAGACAATCGAAGGTTTTACACCTCTTTTTTGTTTGAGCTTACTAGCACATTTAAAAAAAAAATATAAATTACATTTCAAAAATTAAAATTTAAAATTAAAAACCTTAACCTAAATATTGTTAAAAAAAATCTTTATTTGCATTAAAAATATTTATTTAGCAGGGAACATGTTTCGTGGATCATCCACGAATTAAGGTTTAGCAGATTCCCCTTAAGGGAAATCAGCTATTGAGGTCGTACTCATGATGCGAGTTTCGAAAAATTTCTTCAAATGTCCATCGATCCTACCCAGGAGATGACGAAAATGAGGTCCGTTCAAAATTATATCTATATATCTATATATATATATATATATATATATATATATATATATATATATATATATATATGGTAACGATCAAACAAAAATTGAGACAGCTAGAGCGGTAACAGACATATATATATATATATATATATATATATATATATATATATATATATATATATATATACAGTTTTGAACGGACCTCATTTTCGTCATCTACTAGGTAGGATCGATGGACATTTGAAGAAAAATGTCGAAAATTCCGTCATGAGTACAACCTCAGTAGCTGATTTCCCTTAAGGGAAATCTGCTAAAATTAAGTAATCGTGATTAAAGCGTCGATTACCAGATTAATCAAGCATCGTAAACATCGATTAAAAATACACCGATTATTTGGAGTATTAATCGATTATTACGATTAATCGATACCTATCCCTAGTTTAGAGATCCCTTACACTACAGTTGTTATTGGGCAAATTTCTCGACTGTAAAAGTTCACGTGGGAAATCTGCTTAGTTTACGCAGCCCCTGCGTGATGGACTTTTTTTATTTCAACCCATCAGCTACGGTTTCAGCAACCTGATTACTTCCTACTTCCGACCATTACCTCACTCTTATTTTCATTGAGGATTACTTTTTAGGATACATACAAATTCGTTGTAATAGTGGGGGTATTGTGGGGGGAATTCCAAAATATTTCCTTGTTCAGAGTGAGACCCTAAGATGTTATATAATCAATCTTGTTAAACTATTCATGGACTACTATTGTTGTTCAATGCATTTTCTTTCTTAGTCAAATGTTAAACGAGTTATTCTATTCTCTTGTTTTCAGCCTTCAGAACCCCTCCCCCCTCATCGGGTTTGTACATATAAATAGAGAATTTGTGGTAAGTTGAGATCAGTAGTGTGTTATACCAGAACGTGGGAAATCTGCTTAGTTTCACAGGCCTTGTGTGACGGAATTTTTAGACATGAAGATTTCCTGGATATTGCATTTATCAGTTGGCCCAGCCATCTCGATACCTTCATCACTATATCCATCCATTTGATGGGAAATGAACTGACTCAGTGTTTAGCACATCTTTAACGTACTGGGTCCCCTACTCTGCATTTGATCACTTTCAGTGTGAAGGATTCCTTCCTTGTCTAAACAGAAGAATTAATTCTGTTGACTGAATTTCTACCAGGAGCTTTCGACAGCCTTACAGAACTTTGGTGCTTGAAAATGCTGCTGCATCTATTCCAGGTTTCCAGATTTATTGAATCTCTTTTTATTATGAAGCAGTCTTAGTACTTTACCTCTTTCCAGAGTATGCAATGTGTGTTTTCCTTTTAGCATGTTTCCCTTATATATATACTTGCGGACCCGACAGACATTGTCCTGTATGATATTTCAAGCGATTAGGATATTAAATTTAATAATATTATGTTTAAAACAAAAGTTACTTTTAATAACACAAAAAACAACTTTTGTTATGTGCACGTTTCCTAAAAACAAATAAAAAAAAGTAATATCGCGAATTTTTTATTCAGGCCTCCCTTATAACCCTCACTCCCGTTCGAACCTAAAAAATTTAATATAGCTTATAATAATAGAAGAATTAATGCTAATTTACATATAGTTTTGTGAAGTTTGGTTCAATCGTTAGTGCCCAATAAAATTGTTGGCCCCCACTTTAACTATTTAGTGTATATCTCATTTATACTTTGTTATACGACAAAAGTGAATATAGCAAACGTTACTCTAAATAACAAAATAAACAACTTTTATCCTGTGCATATTTGCCGAAAAACCAATAGGAAACGAAATATCACTATTTTTAATTTTAGGCCTCCCTTACGACCCCCACTCCTGCTCCATCTGCCGGGCTGATTTGTGAATGTAAACCATCCAGGACATCACCCAAACGCATACAAAAAAATTTATTCTCTTGATTGAATCCCTACCAGAAGTTTTTAACACTCTTACAGAATTCTGGTGCTTGAAGATGCTGCTGCTTCTATTCCAGATTTTTAGATTTATATGTTATTTTTTTATTATGAAGCAGTCTTTGTTTATTTTATCTATACCATACTCGATATTTAACTGTTCCTGGTCCAATTTCCTCTTGGCAGAAATTGGACCAGGAATAGGGAGGGGGAATTCCAAAATTCAAAATACCTGTGTTATCATGTGTCGGATCAAAAAATGTTATATAACCAATCTTGCTAAAATGTTGATGCTCTACAGCAGTTGTTTTATGCATTTTTTTCGTAACTCAAATATTAATCGAGTAAATCCTACTTTCTAATTTTCCATCAGAATATGTGGTGAGATAAGATCACCATTGTGTCATACTAGCACATTGGTAATTTGCTTGTTAGTTTATACATGGACTTTTAGCATTTTCAATTGTGCCTCATTCATTCCCTGGTTAGCCTTCTTAGATTAACCCTCCGTTAGTCGCGGCGTCCTGACAGGTGCATCTTTGAGGTGTTTTTCTAATAACTTCCGCCTCCAGCAATGCTTCTAGCTTCCCTTCCTCCTCAAAACAGTATAGGTTTGACCTTCGAAGTTTGTACACAGTGTGTTCCTTGTGTTAAAATCACCCCATAGGTGCACCGCGACCAAAGTTGTAAGTTTTTCAATTTCTTTTATTTCTATATTTAATCTATTTACCTTAGACATATTCATCATTTGACGTTTGTAGTGCCTTGATTGTTTTTGAATAGTTAAAAATACCTACAAAATAGGGAATTCACCTCTGAGGTGACCGCGACTAACAATGCATTTTTAAAACATTTTTCAGAAAAAATGGACCAGGAAATAAGTATTTTTTGACTTGTGTAATCAAAATGATATTGCTAGACTCCACCACCCATTAATGGATCCTTTAGAAGAAGACGATAACATACAGAACGACTCAGATTCGGAATTTGAAGACGGCTTGGAAGAACGGGGTATAGACTCAGAGACTGAACAAAGTGACGTGGAATCGGAAAGTGATGGGGAGGATGAGCAGTCACACGAAAAATATGTTGCATTGAGAAGTGTGAACAGAAAGATTGTTGACCGTTATGAGTGGAGCCCCTTTTACTTTGCGTGCAATAGGAAAACAAAATGTATTGGCACACCTTCCAGGAGTGAAAGGGCGCGGCAAATGAGGTTACTAATGAACTTGACTGCTGGTTCTGGCTCTTTGATAAGACGATTATTAGTAGTATTGTGCATTGCACAAACGAATTTATAAAAATCGTTGAGCCAGAATTTTCTAGGCAGAGGGATGCCAAAGTGACGGACTTCACAGAAATAAAAGCCTATATAGGCCTTCTTTACTTAGCTGGCACATACAGAGGAGCGAGAATGAATTTAGAAGACTTTATGTAAAACATGTTGGGCAAGAAACTCACCTAAGTTGAACTTGAAAGCACTAAAAGATTCGACATGAAACATTTTAATTTCCTTTTTTATCATAAATGTTTTCTCGTATTTGCTATTCCTGCAATAATCAAATGAATAAGTAGTTCTCAACTATTCTTATTGCACTTTATTTATATATGTTTTCTTGTAGCTAAGTAAGTAGTACCTAACGAATTTATAGTTCATAAATTGCTTCATGTTACCTGAAATGAATTAATATTTTTGATAGTTGTAAGATATATTCATGTGTTACTTCGCTAAGTTTTAAAATAAAATAGGTCTACTATTTGTTCAGATAAGTATTTATATTTGTTTAACTCTATTTTTGCCCTAAGAAGCAGTTTTATCAACATATTTCTCCATCGTCACCTCATAGGTGACCCGCGCCTAGAGTCGTTTGGAAATGACCCGCGCCTAACGGAGGGTTAATTATCTAGCCAATGGTCCTTTTCATCATTTACTGTCAGAGCATCTAATGGAGGTACCTCTTTCAACATATTTATTAACCACTCTCCACTTTTGTCGGCACTTTGTTCTTTCTCCTGGCTCCTTTTTTGATACTGGCAATGGAGTTTACCCATGTATATCATTATACTATTTGGTCTGGCGGGCATTGAAGAATCCTTTCTCTTCATTCTCACTGGGGGCATGAACACTAATAAATGATATATTGCAGAATCTTCTCTTTAATTTCATCCTTAGCAGTAGTAATCCTTTATTGGCCTTTTTATCTATATTTATGAATACTTTTCAAGACCTACTTTGGTTGGGACCTCCTGGGAGCTATTTTTTTACCATCACCATTTCCTCAGTATACTCAGCATAATCTGTCACACAAGGAATTTACAGGCATATTTTTTTTTTTTTTTTTATCGTAAAGATCGACCTACATGCACTCACTGTAACACAGTAATGACCATTAAACATCTGACTGACTCCAGAGTACGTGAACATTTGAACTTCCCAAACGACTTGTACAAACTATTAACAGAAGGTAGCTCACATATGAACACCCACTCCCCACATACTTACTTGAAGACAACTGACACTTACAACAAACTTTAACCGCACCTACCCCACTCATTTCTCTATGTTTTATATCTCAAATCATGTTACTAATTCATGTATGTGGTTTTGTGAACAATAGTGTATAATACATTTTTAAACCTGTCCCTTTGACTTCCATCATCCTCATGACAGGATTTATCTAAAAATTTATAGCTTCACATAGCTTTATTTTAACTCTTCCTCAATTTTATTACGTTATATTTTATACTATGTTTTAATAATTTTGGAAACATTTTTTCTTTATTTTAAAATTTTAATTTAGAGAATTCAAAATAAGTGATAGTTGCGGAGCTTTCCAAATAAATAATTTTTATTTTCAAAAGTCCCCAATTATGGGGAAAAAACCCTTTGCCCATTCCCAACACACCTCATTGGACCAGGCTTGGAAATACCAGTGAATGTCATTCTATGACTCCTAATACCACTGGGATCAGCAACACCAGACTTCAGACTTGGATCCAATTAGTTGCCCTCTCAACAGGTGATAGTGACAGGGAATTTTGTCCTCCAACCAAAGGTTGAGTATAATTGAGTGATTTACTATGCTGTAGCTGTGGGCAGGTCTTACAAAATTTGGACACTCGTCTCTCAGAAATAGGCATACACTGGCATTCAAAAAGTACAAGACAACCTCAATTTTTTGAAGAAATTTCATATAGTTTGGAATAACACAAAACTGAAATTGTTTTACAAATGAATCTTTTATACAATAATGGAACATACAATAGTTAATAGCACATGAAATAATTACCTCTGAAAAGAAAGGAAAAAAACATTATTTAAATTATTTTTTTTTTCACTAAAAATTTCTCCCTGATATGAAGCCCTTGACCACACAAGCATTGTATAAGCTTGTCTAACTACTCAAACTGCATATTACCATGAACTTTGCAAAAGCACAAAAGGTATAGTTGTGAATTTGAAGCTTTTTCCTGAAATTTCCTATCATGCTCTTCATTTGAGGGATTGAGGCCAAGTAATAATCGTTTTGTAAATATCTTTACCAAATTGTATCTGAATGTTTTGGATCATTTTCCTGCTGAATAATAAAGCTAGGAGTAATTAAATGAAGGCCAGAAGGAATTGCATGGTCCTCCAGAAGTTGTTAAGAACTCTCTTTTGTTCAGTATTTCTCAAATTTGTATATTTCTCCCTCTTTATAACAATATCTGTCCAAAATCTGTAGAACTGCCACACACTAGCTGAACGTCCCCCCATGCTTTACTGTTGGAATTATGCTGTGAGAAATTTTTCTGATGGTATTTGATGAACCATAATCCGAAAATTTACTATTATCCATTATGAGGCCGTTGTACCTTTCTCCAATTTTTGACTTATTCCTTATGAACGAGTAATCTCTTCTACTTTATTAGCAAGTTGTAGAAGTGTTTTAAGTGTAAATTGGCTTCCTGAGTTTTCTTTTCAGTGTTGACTATGATTTCAGTTGACTCTTAGGGGCAAATAGTTTTCTGATCTTCTTGCTTTTTAAAAATAGAAATTGATCATCTTGGCTAGATAGTATTGTTGTGGTGAGCGCGTATCTCTTGGTAGTGAGTGATGGATTTCTTTTCCTTTTACATGTGTCATTTCTATCAAGCAGTTTAATAGGAAGCTTTTTTTTACCCATTTTTTGAAAATGAAATAAAAATAGCCATTTAATTGAAATTGTTTACTTTTCTGAGGGAGGATCTAAGGGAAAGCTAATTTCAGCTAAAGACAAAAACATATTGTTACAAAATATGCATACATTGGTCTTCTTGAGGAATTTTTTTTGCTACTTGAAAATTACGTATATTTAATCACGTATTTAAGAAGTGCAGAGAAAATGAGGCTACCCCTATAAATGATTTCCATAGATGGAGTCAGGGCAGGAATCTAGAACCTTCCAAACGACGAACCTGGTTCCGACCTATCAGAGCTGATGACAGGCATTTAAAACTTAGCCAGCCTGACTAGCAGTTCAGTTTTAGCAGATTTCCCTTAAGGGATTCAAGTTGTTGTGAGTTATTGTGATATGTAATAAGAACATGAAGTGAACCTTGTATATTGTGGTTAGTAATGAAAAATAATTTAATAAATAAAAGTAGTGATCATCTAATAAATTGTGTAGAAATAAATACGTTAAAGTTTGTGTATTTAATCTTGCAATCCAAAAGAACCTAATAATCAACATTTAATTATTTTTGTGATAAATGCTGTGTATCATAGTCCCAACTAGGAAATGGGCCTGAAATTAAATACAACTCTAGACAAACAGAGACACTGCTTATTCTCATGAACTACCATTGACTATGGCTTTGAAACATTAGGCTTAACAAGTTCCTAAATTCTTCCTATGTTATATAACACGTTTTGTTTAAAAATGATTAGTAGTAAGTGTAATTAAAGTTTTGAGTATTATTTGTTATTTATTAAAGTCTACTTTTTAGAGTGATTATATCATATTGATTAATATGAATAACAGATGGTCCTAAACTGTTGAATACCAGTTTGTGTTTCCTTGCATTCACTCATAGTTGCATTATGAGCAGAGCTCTAAATACATGCAAAATGATCTAGTAATAAAAAAATTGTTATTAGTACAAAAAAAAAAGTGAATATAAATAAATAAAAGTTTATTATGCACAAAATAACTTAATATCTATAAAACAAAATTATAAAATGACTATAATATACACATTTTATGACAGTTTCCTTTTGGTATTTCGGGTAAGCTGTTTGAACTGTCCAAGCAGTAGATCAACGATAGTATGGAGTTTAAAATCAACATTAAACTCTTTACAAGTTTCTTCAAGAACTGGATAGAGTTTGGCTAGGTGGGCATGGTCCAAGGTTGGAAACAAATGATGAAGTGTATGGTCACCAAATAGTATTAGTACAAGTGGAAGTATGCCTTTTATTTCTGTTCGATCTCTTACAGCATCAAGTTGATACACACCCCAATCTCTGTTCTTCCTAAAATGATAAAATTAGAATATAATTCATTTTGATAAAATTACTATTATTCTAAAGACTATAATTTTACTAGAATGTGGTAAGGAATTTATTTGTTCCTTATAAAAAAGTGACAAATTTTTCATTGGACTAACTTTATAAGATTTACCATTTGGTTGTGTGATAAAGGGTGTAAATTGCTAAACTTGCGTGACACCAAACAAATAAATAAATAAAATAACTTTATAAGAATTAATAAAGTATTACTCTTATTAATATAATAAATATTATATTAATAATAGTAATATAATAAATATATTATATATTTAGTAATATAATAAATATATTATATATTTAGTAATATAATAAATATATTATATATTTAGTAATATAATAAATATATTACTCTTGCCATGCATCTTTACAATTTATCTTTTAAACCATCAATTTATCAAGTAAACTGTAGAACAATATTGTCAACTTTAGCAGATTTCTAGTTTTTCCTTAGGCAAAAAAGTTACATTTGTAGAATATTACATTTATTCTAAATATTTATATCAAGGCATTTATTTTACATTTTGAGACCACAATTTTTCTTTCCCATAATAAAAGAGATGTTTAGAAGTTTTCTTTTTACCCCATCTCTAATCATTCCAGCTAGTTCAATTTCAACCATTAATGAGCTTAATTTTTTTTTGGTGTGAAGCTTTTAAATATTTAGTCTTGTAATGATCAAACAAATATTGTATCAAAATTCACACTCACATGCACATGCATAAATTTGAAGGGAGATCATTTCTATCATCTCCTAGTCAGACAGAACTATGAGTGATACCATCAATGAGTATGTGTTGTATGAGCAGAGTATGAAAAATGCCTTGGTTAACCACGGCCTGATGGCAAATTTTTTAAATGCTGTCATAATGAGCCATCATATTATTACTATTTTCATCTTTCTTAGCAACAGAACCATGTTCCACTTTAATTGTCTAACACTATTAACCCTCTATCAGGGGCAGCTGGCCTGAGAGGCCAGTAAAACACACTTTGATGCTCCGTCTCTTCCTGTCTCCTTAGTGTGTCACCATTCCTATTAGCTTCCTGACCTAGTGTAATAACCTAGTAGTGTCCTGATTCGTTTTCATGCTTAGAATCCCCTACTTCAGTCTAATCATTCGGCTAATCTGGACCCTAGGTGGATTTGAGGCCGACTGTGCTTGATTGTGTCTTAATTTCAAAGGTGATTTTTTTTTTCAAGATATATCTATTGAAATCGTTAATTTAACTAAAAATAATCCTATTCTGTTCGGGCACTCATTGATATCTTGATATATAAGTGCTACTCTAACTCTCGTCTCTCAGGCTGAGTGTGCCTCATCCAGTTTCCTTGTTTTAGTTTAAGCGTCATTCTATTTAATAAAGTCATTATTTTCCGTTTTAAATGATATATTTGTTTTCCTTAGATCCTAGGGAAGGCTGTCCTTCCAGCGTTATGAATTATAATTGATTAGGTGGGGAGCAGGGCGTTAAAATATGTGGGTGCCCACTCAGGCCAGGTGCACCCGATTTTTTTTTGTTTAGAGGTGCGCTTGACGAAATGGTAAGTAAACACAATAAATATAGGTGCTTATTTCATCAATTGGGAACTTTTGTAGTTCAATTGTAGCACACTGGATGCATAATTGCGACAATCTGGCATTTTATCTTGAAAGTGGCCGAGTGAATTGTCTTCGGCTGTGAAATTTTTGGATTATAGTGATGACTATCTACATCTATTGTCCATTATTTACAAATTGCCCATATAGTAATCTGGGACAGGGTTGTAACTATGTAAGTAAAGGAGTAGCTTAATTTGGTTGGGAGCAAGAAACAGCATGGCATGATGTTTTCTCACTGGTAGTATATGACAAAGTTGGTCTTTCATTTGTGTTACAAAGTATTATTTAGTATAATTTTTTTCAAGTAAAGTATAAATGTCAAAGATAGTTTCTGTACTTATATTGCTAAAGAAGGGTAGGATAAAATCGATTCAATTATTATTTCTTCTTGAAATTTTGGGTGGTAGAGGGAGCAATCTACCAGCTTAAATGAACAAAACCTATCTTCCTCCTCAAGCATTTCTTATAACAGAGTATACTTTCAATATTAACTCATAATTAATATTTTTTGAGTAAAATAGTCCTTGTTCATTAGTTTAAAAAATTGTGCTTTCCAAAGCCAAATCAGAGCTATTACTCAATATTATATTTCTATAATGTAACATTATATCTAAGAGATCTTTAGAGAGGTTCACCTATAGTTGTAGTTAAGCATAAATACTATTACTTATTATAATTAATATTTTCTGAAGAAAACATGAAAGGACATTTCCAAATTTATTTTTGTGATACAATTTTCATTGCCATTAGTTGAATAATTACTATAACTACCATGTTGCACTAAGAAACTATTTATGTAATGGTCAAATTATAATGATACTCAAGTAAATCACCACAATGCCGAGAAAATATTACTTATCATTGAATAAATATACCTTGGTTCATCACCATCATGGAATATTTCAGGGTGATGGTGAGCAGCGTTCAATCCGACCAATGAAAACATGAAACTTGCCATAAATATGATTAGAACCCACCAAATAACAGCTGTTATAACAGGAACATTACAAAGAATCATTGAGAGTGGAATTACCAATGGAATAAGTTCTTTTAGTCCATCTGGGTCAACCATTAACCTGCAAAATCAGAAAAATAATTTATATATAAATAAAATAGCTAAGGTAGCTCATAATGACATTCATAAAGAATACTAGCATTCAGGAGATTCTTATTGGAATTTTCTTTTGGTTTACCTTCTGTTAAATCATAATGTATATATTTGTTATGTAGTGGTGTTTATCATTATTTCTGGTTTATATATTAAGCAATGGGGTGGTGTGATTGAATCACTCACTCTGTGAGCGAGTTCCTCTCTCTGTCCACATGTATTAGTGGCTGCCAATCTATTGCATATTTTATTGTTCCACATTAAATTATTTTATTTGACTCTCTCACTTATTTAATTAAACGAATCCACCACCAACCACCTTCTAATTCCGTACTTAAATTCTATCAACACTAAATACAAAAGTCCATCACATGACCACTTAATTTAGAGTAGTGTTTGTAATATATTTGAATCAATAATGTTTGCTGAAGACAAATGATTAGGGGTTTATGTTTACTTTGCTTCTCACAGTATTTGTTCAATTGTATATTGTTTTAAAATACTTTGACGCATATGTGCATTTATAAGATTAGAGATAATAATATATTTAAATTGATGTAGATGATGAAATACATACCTTGAAATTGATTCTGCAAACAAGATGAGTAAGTATACAATTGGCCAATAGAGCAATGAAAAGAAACGAGCTGTAAATGATTTATCAGGTCTTGGAAGATATTGAAACCAAGGTTCAAACATGGTGATTTCAAGATCATGCAGTGTATTTGGGAATAAGTGATGGGACATTGCATGAGATATTCGCCAGTCCCTAAAAATCAAACATATATCGTTAATATATATTTATATTTAAAAATATTGTAGGGTAAACCTGGTGAAGGTGAAAAGGAGAAGGAAAATCCAGGTAAAAGTGGCTGAATGACCTGTCTGAAGATTTGCAGGTGCTCTTGATTAATAATTAACAATCTTAGCTCCAGACAATACTGAATGCTCTAAGATGCAGTCAAAAGGCTGCATAGCCTAGTATTAGTTCCATTTTTCTCCAGTTTTCAGCAGAAAATGTTTAACTTACTAAAAAGTTGACCATACATTGAGAGTAGAAGTTATAAGATATTTGTCTGCTTCAACCCAGCGGGCTATTAGCAGGATTTTACTTAATATTTTCAACACTGCTTATTTTTTTTAATAACTTGATGTAGAAATGTAGTCTTCATTCTCAGCAATAATTGCCTTGACTGTGACTCCTAATTTATATTCCTCCCTTATTCTTTGAATTTCGGACAATGACCTAACACAAGGTTCACCATTGTAAGGAGGCAGCGACATGTATTTCATGTTGGTGAATCTATGTTTCTCAAAAATATCCATATGTGCATGATATATATGCACTATTCCAAGTCTTGCCAAAATATCCTCTTTTTTCCAGAACGAGGTTAACATGTGGCAGATTCCCTTTTTTTATTTCATTTACTTTTTTTAGGATGTTTCCTTCCCATAAGTGTTTTTAATAATTTAGAATTTCCTTTTTAATTTCTCTTTTGGGGAACAGGATGGTAGGCTTATTTAAAATGGAAGTCATTTGGCTTGTGCCCTTTGCTACATTCTCAACTTTCGAATTTCTTAGTATCCCACAAGGAGAAAGAGCCAAAATAAAAATAATCTCTTTGTTGCTCATAGCTCAGAGATTATTTTGTATTTCTTTAATGAGTGAGTGGGTACTCATTGTTACTTTGAATAGGTTTCAATGCAGTCATAGAATTAATAATTGTTCATTGATTCTCGCTTCAGATACTGTTTCCCTAATGCAAAACAATTCTCATGTAAACATTCTTTTATTTTCAAGGCTATTATATTTGAAGATTGTATCTCCTCTAATTATTACACATTCAAGGATCAAGTTTTTTCTCTCTTTGACCGATCAGTGAATCCTTTGGTATATCCTTGGTAGCTACTTAGGATTTCGTAAAACATTTGTTACATTATTATTTGGCAAGACTCATTCTTTTTCAATTTTTTCAAAGTATAGTTATTGAGGTTTTTACATTTCAGTTTTTAGGGTACTATCAAAGCCAAAAATATCAGGTATTTATTTTATTTAAGTTGTGTAATACATTATCAAATCAGCTGTTAAAAGTATGGTGTTATCAAGTTTCTAATTAAATGTGACTCAATAGAGATTGATTTACAGGTGGTCTGCTTATTATTGATCTTTATTTTGTTCATTTAAGTTAAACTTATATTCCACATTCTTAGTTCCAAAGGCATTTCTCTGGACTTACTATGGAGACAAATTCCTGGAATTGTCCTTAAACCACCAGTACACAGTCATAAACATACATTATGGATAGAATCTAGCATATTTAATGGGGTTCTTGAAGCTGAGTTATACCCTCGACTTTCATCTAATGGATTTTCTTACAGGTCCTCAGGTAGTATGGTAACATTTTATGTATATTTTCGAGCACCTTTCTTCTCATCAAGATGCATACACACACATTGGTTATGCATATTGTTAAATAATGATAAAGTTTGTATGAGTTGTTAATGGTTTATATTTTCCAGGAGGGTACTGTCAGAGGGTGCTATGGATGTGCTGTGCCTCATAGAACAAATATTTATAAAGAAACAAGGGCATTCGATCATTACCTATCTTCCATCAACATCCAGCATTTCAAAAATGAATATTCATATGATGTTCAGTAGGAAGTGTTCTGAAACCTCTTTGTATCAGTATTTATTTCTAATCTTATAAAATGTTGTTTTATTGCCTGAACATTTCTGTACTGAGGATTGTTCAGAGTACTGAGTAAAATTTAATTGTAAGTTTTATATTTGTTTTGCTTAATTTTTTTACAGCTAGCACCAAGCCTATATTTCAGTATGCCAGTTATTTTGGTTAGCCTGAAAATAGCAATTTAACTGCCAACATAGCCCTTGCTTTTGCTTCTGTTTATGTACATTGCATAGTCTGTCTCTTCTGTTGTGTATCCATGTTTGGGTTTTCCATCCAAGGTGTGTCCATTTACTTGTGTCCAGACTTGACAGTATCAAAGAACCTTACATCATCTGTGCTAGCACAAAGATCTTACTACAATGATTGGTACATATTGAAAAAATGGAATGTGTCTGATTCTATACCATCTAAGACTCTGCTATAAAGTGTACCAGGTGGTAATAGGAATCAAAATAGATCCAGGCAACAGAGGCTTAATGATCTGGATGAAGAGTTGTGGAGGTTGGTAATCCAAAATTCGAGGAGCCTGGCTAGGAACAAGAAGAAATAATGTGGCTGAGACCCTGGTCCTTTTAAGGACTATAGTGCAAAGTAAATAAGTAGCAAGATATATCATTTATTACTTGAAAATTACACCCCCACATACTTGATTTTTGAAGTCTTTAACCAAAAAAACAAAATGTGAGTAGTTATTAATAATAATTATATTGAATATTTTCCTCCTTAATTTCTAAATAAAATTTATAATTTCAGAATCAATCATCATTATAACTATAATTACAATGTTATTCATACCTGACAGACAGTAGGGAAAGTTGGAAAAAATACATCCGCCAATTGTCCCTTTGATGAAAGAAATTGTGGGCACAAACAGTCGTGAATGTTAAAAATAAAGAAGCAACAAAAGCAAAAATGTAGTTTTGGTATATTCCTGCTAATACAGAAAAAATAATAGTTCCAGTAAACAGTGAATCTATCATCATTTTTGATCTGAAAATTTAAGATCATTTTTATTAATAAATTATATTTACCATATTAGTTTTAAAATAAAATAATGACAAATTTAATTCTAAATGAATTAGTATTTACTTTCTGTACATTGAAATTATATAATTGTATGTATGTTCTTGCGCGCGCAACGCACACACATGCACGCACGCACGCACACACACACACATTCAGACAAAAACTTTATTCTCATTTACAGTAGTAAATCTTACTGGGAGATTCATATTTTTGGTGGATTATGCCATAAGTAAATGACAAATTTACAAGTTAATTAATATACCATGGTTTGCACCTATAGTTTAGTTGGTAGCATACTGGATACCCACTACAAATGCGAAATTTTTTCCCTAATGTAAAAAATAATGAAATTATTAATTATTCACAGATCATCTAATCTGTGTGTATTAGAACAATCCAATAACAAAATTATGAATATCTGAGGTATAGAGGCCTAAGCAATAAGTTGAGTTCTTAAGTAATAGGCAAACACCTGCTACTGCATAAAAAAAAAATACTTACTGTACACTGGGTCCTTTTTGGTCTTTAATCTTCTCTTTGACTCTGTTGCGAAGAGTTTCGTAAAACCCATCTTTTTCAAAAGTAAATGGAGAATTCCTCTTTGTAGTTGCTTTTCTTATGAAATACTTGGGCAATATGTTCCTTGCTTTGTCAGATAAATGGTGAGATTCAAATGCCTCTGTAATATCTGTTCCCTTTAAAAAAGAAAAAAAAATATATTACTAATTTTTTGAACTACTTCACATAAAAAACTTGTTAGGTAAAAATATTTTAATGGGGTCATGCGAGTTTTGCCATAGCTCTTAAAAGACTTGGAGAACTTGTTGGGTTTAATTTGTTTAGTGATGACTCCAAATAAAATCATTAGACTTACCCTTGCTAAAATAGGGTGGTAACATGTTTATAAAACATCCCACTCATTCTTAGTATACTCTTGAGGAGAGAAATAATTTTCTTCTAATAAAATGATGTCCGTGATAATGGAGCATGATATTATAAAAAGTCCATCACACAGGGGCTGTGCTAACTAAGCAGATTTCCCAAGTGTGTCACATATTTGCATTTATCTCAAAACTTAACAAATTTTGGAATCCCCCCCCTATTCCGGGTCCGATTTCTGCAAGAGCAAATATGATCTTTAGTATTGGCTGAAACAGTTAAATATCAACTATGATATAGATCAAATAAACAAAAACTGCTTCATAATAAAAAAAAAGAACTAATAAATCTGAAAATCCCGAATAGATGCAGCAGCATTTTCAAGCACCAGAGTTCTGTAAGAGTGTTAAAAAGTTATGGTAGCGATTTAATCAATAGAATTAATTTTGTCCAGAAAAGGAAAGAACCCTTCTCACTGAAATCAAGAGTAGGGGTCCCAGTAAGTTAGAGATGTGGTAAACACAGAATTAGTTCATCCTCCATCAATTGGATGGATACAACCATGAAAGTATTGAGCTGGCTGGGCCAACTGATAATAACGCAGGTATTTTGAAATCCCCCCCCCACACCTATTCCTGATCCGATTTCTGCCAAGAATAAATATGTTCTTTAGTGTGACATCAAATAAACCCTTCTGAAAAAAATCCGACTTCAGCCATTAACGAACTCGACCTTAGTTTTGTATGAAACGCTTATAAATCGATTTTGGTTAAGACCAAATAAGAATTGCGACTGCTAGATCGGTGACAGAAAGTATATATATAAATTTGAACTGACCTCATTTTCGTCATCTAAGTAAGATCGATGGACATTTGAGGAAAGTTTTCGAAAATCGCGTCATGAGTACGGCCTCAATAGCTGATTTCCCTCAATGCCCTGTTCTAGCATTTAGCTGATTTGTCCTGGGTGATGGGCCCCAGTCCCATTCTACACCCGCCTCCCCGATCCTAATGTATGTACTATGTCCTGAACCTGCTCCGCCAAGTGCTGTCCGCTGGCCTTGAATGGCTTACTAAGTATGTTAAATTTTCTACAAAGTTGAATTTTAATTTTTGCACCTTAAATTCCCCGCTGTACATTCCTTATTCCATTGTAAGAGATAATGGAGCTCAAGGATGTTATTATGAGCAGGAGAATAAAGGTTTAATGTGAGTTTGGGTATACAATTATAGTAATCTACTGTGAATCTATAGCCATCCGTTTTATTCTTAATCGGGTTTTAAAATTAGATACCGTGGGAAAACAGTTCATTATATGTAATGGCTCAGCGGAGCTATGCTTGAATATATTGTTAAATTCACTAATTCATGGTCAGGCGGAACAGGTTAGCTTTTGTACTCCCTCAACCAAATCTCCACCAGGGAGTTCATTGAATGCAAAAAAATTGATAAGGGCACCATGATTCGACTCTGCCTTCCTTGCTTAAGTACAAAACATCCGATTGAACATAATGTATACAACTTTTAATGGATAAATCAAAAGGATCCTGTTCAAATGTGTTGTATCTCTAACAGGTACAAATAAATTGGTAATTTTTTGCCTTCTTCTAAAGCTCTCCCCCTTTCTAAGTCGACATTTATCAAAACAGGACTTGCAGACCTAAATAAGTAAATTTCAATATTCTATAGCTTGCTTGATTTTGATTTTTTGGAAGAAACTTACATGCGTACAGTCACGATAATACTTGTCAAATGGGTTTAGGGGAGGTCAAAATGTATAATTCTTTCAAAATCTGAAAACCGATTTTTTTTCTAGATTAGAATTATTCCTTCACTTCGTACAATGAAGTAAAATTACAGGATGTATTTCAAGCAAATGGCTATATTCACGTGGTATAATTATTACTCAAGTATAAGAAGAAACTGTATGAATTCATTTCTTTTCTTCTTTTTTTTTAAAGGATAAAACGAGGACCTCATTGTCGCAAATGACTCGTGTTTTTAGGCCACTACCAATCAACTGTATACTGAGACAATTTAAAATCTGATGACAGATGTTAACATTAAATTTCCCCAAAAAATAACGTTCTAAAACACAAAAAGTCCGTCCCGCAGGGGCTGTATAAACTAAGCAGATTTCTCATGTGATTTTTTACAATAGATAAATTTACAAACTGTTAACACAATAGCACCGGCAATATCAAGTTAATAAATACAAACGATAATATGAAACCTCTAGACAGGAAGCAACTGAACCGTTAACAATCAGGCGTGCCAACTTCTCACTGAAAAAAAAACAATTACGGAAATATATCAGAACATAACACATTAATTTTATTGAAAACTATTTACTGTATCTAGTACTGTAATTTATAATGGATCAGAATAATGTTTATCTTGATCATTGATTAAATCAAATTTAAGTAGTCCAAGAATTTAAAAGGGGGGGGGGGTCTACACAATTTTTCGATCCGACTTATAATAATGGAGATATTTCAAATTTTCAAAATTACCCCCTCTAAATCCCCCTCCCACTGGTAAAATTTCAACCATTAACGAACTTGGTCTATAGTTTTTTGAAACCCTTAATATAATAGTAATAGTTTGGTAGCAATAAGACCAAAACGTGTGACCGCAAGAGCGTAACAGACAAGTGTGTGTGTGTATATATATAATTGAGAACGGACCTCATTTTCGTCATCTACTAGGTAGAATCGATGGACATTTTTTGAAAATCACATCCTTAATGGAAATCTTAAAGTACATTACCTGTGTGACAGTGAGCCAATAAGCTCCTCCAGGGTGGTGTTTGATAAAGTCGGTGACATCATAGAGTCCGTCATGTATCCTCCATAGTGACTTCTCTTCTAGATCCTTCCTCCTTGTCTCCAACCAGCCCTGGCATGTCTTCGCCTGCCCAGTCCAGTCTGGCGGGCACCACTCGGGGTATGACCTCCAATCGTCATCCTGCAACACAGTCCAATTATATATATACATAGAGTGTTAAGCGATGGAGTCCGTCACGCAGGGGCTGCGTAAACTAAGCAGATTTCCCACGCGAAGTTTTACAATAGAGAACTCTACTTACTGGTAACACTTAACATCACCGTGAATGTTATAAACCTATTTACTTTATTGAATATTCTCCAATCACCATTTCCTCAAACAAAGGACAGTTCGACAATGAGATTAAGCTAATAAACGAAACTTATAGAAAATAAACAGTTTTTAATGGGTTTGACAAAATTAAAGTTATGATTTAATTAATTTAATTAGCCATGCGAGTTAAAGCGTTGACCTTTATCTCACATGGTAAACCGAGAGTGGCGAGTTCGATTCTTGCCTGGGCAAAGGAAATTATTTAGTGACGAAATTCATTAAATAACGTCCTAAAATCCCACCCTGGCTAGAAAAGGGTGGTAACCTGTAGATAACCCGTCCCGATTAGCCTAAGTTGCAAAAAGTGGACGTTAATAAATAATAATAATAAAGTTATGATAAGAATCTTCTACATCTAAAGCTAAAATCAGGAATGCTTTAGAAAAGTCATTTACAAGCCAAAATTTTAGAAGATTATCTTTAACAACTTCTTTAAAAATAAAAAAAAATAAAAAATCCCCTTTTCTTCGTTTGAAATAACTTCATTAACTTTACTAAGTTTGTTAGTTAAGAACTGGTGCTCAAGTTACCCAGAAGAAGTGGTGAGTTGAAGCATTGGCCTTTGGGCATTGGGTCTCACAAACCTAGAGTGGCCAATTAGATTCTCGCTTGGGCAATAGGAATTTATTTAGTGACGAACTGATTAAAGGAAGTCCTTAGTACCACCCTTTCTCCTTTTTATCTTAGTATTAGATTTTAGATGTAAGTTTTTCTTGTAAATAAAGCTGCGATTAGGTAAAAAAAACAAAAAAAAAAAAAAAACTTAGTACCACCCTGGCAAGAAATTGGCTATAGATAGCCCGTCCCAATTAGCCATCATAGCAAAGAGTAGTTAATAAATAATAGTAATTAAGAACTTGACGTAATGATTGAGCAAATCGCCGATATTTTGAAGCTTATTTAAATTAATAGTAAAAACTGCATCGAACAAAATTAGTTACCATTAATATAATTTATAATTTCAAGGATCACAAACAAATGTTTAACTTTATATAATATATATATATAGATATATATATATATATATATATATATATATATATATATAGATAGATAGATAGATAGATAGATAGATAGATAGATAGGTAGATAATTAGATGATATTGAACTTAATATGCCTATTAAAGCTTCTTGATACCATACCTAAAAGAAGAAATCAGACATATTATGTGTATCAATTACAAAGGATATCAATGTGGCATTGAAATTAGCATAGACCATTAGGTGACAGAAATAGGTATTGTATAAATGTGTATGACGTGGTAATGCGTGTTGTGTTCATTAAAGCCATGCTGTGTTGGAGACATTTTTTAAAGCCAATATTTGAGATGCCATGATATATATAGAACAATTTAAAAAAATAATTTGATCAATGAGATGATTGATCATTGCTCATTTTGCCATTTTTTTTTTTTTTTAATTAGAGAGATAACTACGATTTGACGTTTTCTATTTCTTTAAGCCTCCAACCCCCCCCCCACCCAACTGGTTGGATTCAGCTAGTTTATAAAGCAATCCGACATTTTGATAGGTCGAGAAACAGCATGCGTCCAATATCTACACTGTTTAAACGTTTCTCATGTGCTTATAAACATTTACAGGTGTTTCATGTTGGGCTCCTACCCATTCACGTGTTGCCAATTCTTTATCATGAAATAATTGAGTAGTTACTTGAATAAATGTGTCGCTGTCTTTGAAGCCTCCATAATACACCCTGAGTAGAAGAAATTTTCTTTTATAGAAATAATATGGAATTTACTGCTAAATTTAGCTAGTGGACTTTGATTTGTTTTTATTATCACTCAGATTCTTCTCTGATTTCAATATCCAAAGCTGCTGTAAGGGATTCCTATGAACAAACTCCACAAAGCATGTTACATGCATTCATACCTGAATATTCTGTTTCCGTTTAGGCTATGAGCAAGTGTACAATTGGCATGACAAAACGCAATGCGTGCTGGTCACCGTATCGCCAACATGCGAAGAAACAGTAATTTTCTTCAATTTTCGTCATATATTAACAGAACTAGCTTTCCCCTCATTTCTAAGCGGATGACTTGTATGAAAATGGGATCTAAAGAGTCTAGATTACTTTTCAAATGCGCGTGTGAAAAACTCATCTTATTTTTCAGGGAAAACATTGTATAGGTAAACAGTAACAGAGAGATAAATTAACCAATTTAAAGACCCAAGGTCAATATAAAAGTCCATTAGAAGGGGCTGCACAACTAAGCAAATTTCTCACGTGCAACACGTATTTGCATTTATCTCAAAAAGTAAAAGTTCAATGAGAACAATATTTGGTATTTAATTTTCAAATAAAGTGTTTTATTATACAAGAGAGTATTGTTTATGTGACAAATGTTGGAGTGAGGGTTAACTGAAGGCCGAAAACTAAAAAATGCAAATATCTTGATTAATAATCAAAATAGTGAAAATACATAAATAACAACATTTATTATTTGTTGTACATTTGCAATAAGATTGTTTAGACAAAAAACTAAAAAAATGCAAATATCTCGGTTAGTACTGAAGTTAGAGAATAAATGTATATAACAAGATTTATAGAACATAATATTTGCAATAAGATATATTCTTTACATTTTTTCGATCCGACTCATAATAACAGAGATATTTCGAATTTTCAAAATTCACCCCCCCCCCCTCCCACATGCCGATCTCAGCTGTTAACCAACTTAATTTTTCTTTTTCATAAAACGATTATATATCGTCTTATATATATATATATATATATATATATATATATATATACTTTGGTAAGGATAAAAAAAAATTGCGACCAATAGAGCAACAGGTAGGTAACAGACAAGTATATAGTATATGTGTGTGTGTGTGTGACCTCATGTCCGTCATCCACTAGGTAGAATCGATGGACATTTGTCGAAAGAAATTTTTGAAAATCACGTCATGAGTTCAACCATAGCTGATTCCCCTTAAGATCTGCTAACAATAAAAAAAATTCACTTAGATCATTATCACACTATTTTTGTGAACTCAATATTCCAGTTGTCGCATCAGTCAGGCCCGATTTATCTCGAATTACTTACTAGCATGTTCTTGGTAATGTGTGCATCGTACATGCTAAATTAGTTGGACAATAAATTAATTTTGAAAATTATTTGAGGTCTACTGTTTTAAAGACATAACATTCCGCTCTTGCTCACTTATAAATTAACTTACTACTTATTACACTTTACAAATAAATATGGGACTCAAAACATATGTTATGTTTATTTATCAACCTCCTGCTCCTCAACTTAAGATTCCAGGCTTAATATACACTTTCATAAACCATTAATTACCTTTAAATAACTCAGTTGCTTACAAAAAATGGTCGCGCTTTGGAGAAATTAACAATGTAAATTCGATCCTCCTTCTGTCACGTATAACGGCTATAGTAGTCTCGCAGTTAGTCAACTATTCTAAACCTCTCAGAAGGCCGTAGGATGTGCAAACTCATCATTCAAACCATTTAGCATATTACTGCGGTCGATTGCATACCTAAATGCGAAAAGGTACTTATGAATCAAGGCCACGAAAGTCATTTGGAAAATTACTACTCTCCCGTAAAAATATGATTAGGATCGTTTTATTTTAATTCTACGAAAAGCTGTTACGTGAACAGTTTCGATGAGAATAGCTAATTACAGATATTTCCATAACCACAAGTTCACTTCCCTGATCGACTCAATCCAGTTTATAGATTTAATCTTGATCTGAATGTCTAGAAGAAGTGTTTTCATTTTATTATAGTGTATCCTTTAATAGTTTCCTCTGCAACGTCTAATAATGTTGCTGCCTTGGTTAAGTATCAGTCACCGGTCCATTTTTTTCTATTTGTGTAATTTCATTTTGCTCCTAAAATTTAAAACGCTAAAAACTATAGCGGGAGTCAACAGTTTTATTTGGCACAAAAGACTAAACCGGACTAAACAAAACTCGGTATGTGAACTAGCACTAACTCCACCATGATAATAAGCTGTACCAACAATTCCAGGGACGAGCAGGAGTGGGGGTTGTAAAGGAGGTCTGCAATTAATTATAGCGATATTTTGTTTCCTATTGGGTTTTCGACAAATATGCACATGGTAAAAGTATTTTATTTTGTTATTTAGAGTAACTTTTATTATATTCACTATTGTCATATAACAAAGTATAAACTAGATGTAGGGGCTCGGGTTGGCCCTGCGAGTTAGGGCGTTGGTCCTAATCTTCCATGGCAGACCTAGAGTGGAGGGTTCGAATCCCGCCCTGGGCAGTGGAAATTTATTTAATGACGGCCTCATTAAATAAACTCCTTAGACCCACCCTGGTTAGAAAAGGATGGTAATCTGTAGATAACTCGTCCCGATTAGCCTAGTTGCATAAAGTGGATGTAAAATTAAAAAAAAAAAAAAAAACTAGATGCATACTAAAAACAAAAGCGGGAGCCAACAATTTTATTGGGCACTAACGATTGAACCGAACTTAACAAAACTTGATTTATGAATTAGTATTAATTCTTCCATGATAATAAGCTATATTAAAATTTTTAGGTTCGAACAGGAGTGGGGGTTAAATGGGAGGCCTGAAATAAAAATTCGCGATATCTCTTATTCTATTTGTTTTAAGGCAAATGTGCACATAAAAACGTTTTTGTTTTTTTGTGTTATTGAAAGTAACTTTTGTTTTAAACCTTGTTTCGTATAATAATGTATGAAGCAAGTAATGCAAGTAGAAATATTGATATGCTCAACAATTATTTCCAATATGAACTACCAGGTACCCCACCAGACATGCACAGGAGACGGGAAATATAAAAATATTGAGTACAGTGAATCCTTAAATAACAAATAATTTTATTATTAACAAATCCACAGCAACGACGGGTATAAACCCTAAACACTGGGACGGGGAACTGTCAAAATGTTGTGCAAAGTAAAGCCTTGCCAAAAAAAATACCATCATTATTCAGCCTCAAATGAATTCCTGGCCGAATCCTGGTAACTTAACTAGTAGTTTATGTATTTGTAAAGCAACGTAAAAAAAAAAAGTATAGAAAACTTTTGCAGGACCCCGAAATGTTTTGGCTTATCGATATTTGATTTTGTTTAAAGATACGATTTCTGGCAATTAAACGAGAGTTGGAGTAGAATATTAAGACGTTATTGAAAGAGAATTGGTTGTTTGTTGTGAGATTCGTTGTATTTTCAGGCAGCATTGCCACCTGTAATGTAAGAAACCACATTGATGACGTCAATGAAATCGACAAGTTGGCTCCTGAATATGATTAATTTGGCCCTGGATAAAACCAGTTTTGTGACGTTCTTGTTTATTATAGAATACATTGTGCATCCTCTAGTAATTAAATGTTTTGAATTTTTAGAAATATATCGAAAATATCTATCGGAAAAAATCGTAACCTGTAGATAATCCACCCCCATTAGCCATAGTATAAATGAACGTTAATATATCTGTGACTAAATTGTTACACTTCCACAAATTATTTAATTGAAATACCAATACAACAGAATATCAGAATTATACTTTTTTTGTACTTATTTACAAAATTAAGATTCAGTTTATGCAAACAAGGTTAATTGGAACTTGCAGAGTTCTACCGTTTCCTTGCCGAGATAGGACTATTGTGATCTATTTATTGAGGAATTCACTATATAGATTCTCTAAATAGATAAATTCCTTTTAAAAAATTCCTTTTCCCGTGCGGGAGTTAAACCCACAACTCATTGCCCATGGCTATTGAGATTAACGACATAATAGAAATAGCTAATCTCAGTCCCTAAAGTTATGGCGTGTATGAAAGTTTTTTTCTGAATAAAAAGAGAAATAAGTTGCAGAGGTTGTTCTTATGATGATATTTTCTTAAGCTTCCGCCAAAAGTCCTAGGATATCAAAAACGAGGTAATTTCAAAGTGTTTGTCTGAACAAGTTTGCCCACGGCTGAAGACCATAAGGGGTTGAGTTAAAGGGGGAGAGGGTATAAAAAAAATATATATGGTATTAATATCATAGAAATATTAAATGTGTTATTTGATTTACGTCTTTGTTTTCTGCACTCAGCAAACCCCAACTTAAGGTGACGGCCTTTTTTAGGTCTGGTCTTTTCAAAATGAGGTCTTCCTGTCTTTGCTATTTAATATTAATTAACTTTTAGTGAATTTGTCCTTAGGGCAGTACGCAATAACCGCGGATGCCATAGACCTAGGTCGTGGAAAAATAAGTTTCCAATTAGATTCCACATGAACATTATTCGTTCAAATGTACATAGATTGAAAATTTCCATCCGTGTGATTTACTGTGCCCTAGTGTTTTTGTGCCTTTCAATGGGATAAAATTACGAATAGAAATAAGGATAATAAGAAAAGGGTCTGTCTATTAGAACCATCCATGGAGCATATCTGGGTGTCCTATGAAACTTTGACAAAATTGAAAATATTAAGCTTTGAACAATAGAAAATATTTTTATTATATGACTACATAAAATAAATGAATTAAACGAGGCTATAAAAAATATAAAATGAATTTCTTTAATTAAACAGTGCAAAATATTAGGTTAATTACATAAAAAGAAAATTGTATGGACATCCCGTTGTTTCACTGAGTCTCCTAATTGGAAATATATTAATGACCAGATGTAATGTTCTGCTTTATTTTTATTCAGTGAATCGGCGTATTATCATGTATCCCACTAAAAAGGAAAAACAACTGAATACTTTTATTTATTCTTCTGCCGAAATTGAACCTAATTTCTCAAACAAATATGTTTCTAGTTTCAAGGATATGAGAAACTAAGCCATTATGTATATCATTATAATACAATTATCGGGAAATTAGGAGTAAACTGTTTTCGTAATAAATATTATTCTGGATTTCCTCATTTTCTACACACTTTATCCATTTCAATATATATTTCTGGCAAATAAATACAACTAAACTCTCACAGTTGTCCTTGAAGCCAGTAGAAAAGAATTCAAATTCTAAAATCACTAAATAGCAACCCTCTTTCGAGATTTAAGATAACAAATCAAACATTGGCCTGGTATCAATGATGATTATTTTACATTATGACTTCAGTAAAATAACATGAAAACATTGAATGACATTTTCCGTCAATGACAGAGCTTATTAACCCAGAGAATGCTCCGGATACTTGGAGAGAGAAAAAGACTTCCAATTCATCACAAATTTTAAACAACACAAATTTAAAAAAAACAAAAATTGTGAAAAATTGGACGTCTTTTTCTCTTTCTCCAAGTACACAAAATTCTTCACTTCCAACAACACTGCTGTGAAATGCACAGCATGTTTGCACCCCACCCCCCGCCTTCATTATTACTTATGAACGATGTATTTTTCTTTTTAAAGGATTCAGATTTTATTCAATGAGGTTTGGTAGACTTCCTCGTTGGGCTGAATGTTGTTCTTCTCCAAATCTTTTCGCTGGTTTCATCATTCAGCGGTAAGCTCGTCATGCTTCATTGTGCAAAGTTTTATTTAGGCCAAAACCATTTCAGTTACATTCAGCATCATTTTGACCCCAGACTTCTACCTATCCAGAACAACAGTGTATTGCCTGAGGAAGCTAGTCGTAGAGCTATCGAAACTTTGCACAATGAAGCCTGCCAATAAGACCTCAGGAGAAGAAAGCCTGTTTGATGAAAAACATTTTACTTACTATTAAGTGAGTAAAGTCACTTCTATTTTTAACGGATTTCCAAGAAAGGACATTAGCTATTGAGTTTGCCGTCATGACGTACATACATATGTGTGTGTGTGTGTGTGTGTGTATACAAAGTAAAAATAGTCCTTTAAGCAGGGACTGCGTAAACTAAGCAGATTTCCCAAGTGCTGGGATAACACACTTGTGAAATCATCTCAAAACACATTCTCTATTTATACGTAAGGGGCTCAGGTTAGCCTTGTGAGTCAAAGCATTGGCCTTAATCTCACATTGTAAACCTAGAGTGGCGAGTTCGATTCCTGCCTAGACAATAGTTTATTTAGTGACGGAATTCATTAAATAAAATCCTTAGTCTCACTCTGGCTAGAAAAGGGTGGTAGCCTGTAGATAACCCGTCCCAATCAGCCTTAGTTGCAAAAAGTGGACGTTAATAAATAATTTAATTTTATTTCTACGTAAAATGGTGAATTTTCAAATCCATTAATAATTACGTTCATTATTGATCGATGAAACAATTAAATATCGAGTATGGTGTAGAACAAATAAACATTTTCGAATTAAGAACGTAAAGTCTTAAATATGACATCACACAAGATATTTGCAAGTAATTCAAATTGTAAATATCTTTAGAAAACAATATTTAAGGTTCAAATAACGTGGTTCATTATATAACAGAGTATAGTTTATTTGGCATGAGTTAGGTATGGAGCTTTACTGAAGGCTGAAAACTAAAATGTCCAGAACTCTCTTAATCTTCAAAATAGAAAATATATCTACATAACAATGTTTATAGTTGTTATTATCCGAACAGAATACTGCCTTCTGTATAATATAATTAGTTTAGGAAAGTTATCAAACTCGATAATTGTAAGTTTCTTTTGTAAAATTAAAATAAAATACTTTCTTTTTTCCTAATTACTGTTTAATTAATTTAGGAATGGTTCCTTGAGGAGGCAAAGTTTCAATGTAGATCACGGTCGAAAATGACGAAAGAACGGGATGCTTACGAAACCTCTAATGGCTATAAATTGATAAGGCATTCTGCATCACATTCACTAAAGGTAAACATTTGGAGAGCAGTTGGACGAATGAAAACATTTATTCACAATTTCAATATCTCCCAAAAATAAGGCGTCTCGTTTGCCCAGAATGATAGTAAAAAAAAACCTCCACGCGAGTGCTGCGTAAACTAAGCAGTATTCTCTTATAATTGGAAGTCCATGTAAGCATAACTTGAAATGTTAGTTGAACATGAGATGTTTATTCATAAAGTTGCTTTAATTGAGAATCCCATGTGATATAATGAATGCTGGAAACTAAAAAGCTCGACATGCTGGGGCTGCGTTAACTAAGCAGATTTCCCACTTACTTCACGTGTTTGCATTAACCACAAAAAGTAAAAGTTCAATGAGAACAATATTTATTATTTAGGCTTAAAATAAAGTGGTACATTATATAATAACCGCTTTTTGTTAATATGATGAGTAGGAATGGGGGTTTATGAATGGCCGAAAATTAAAATATGGAAATACCTCGGTATATTCAAGATGGAGAAAGCACGTATATAACAGTAATTATAGGACATTCAATACAATAGGATTGGTTTTAAACAATTTTTCGATCCGACACATAATAACGAAGATATTTCGAATTTTCGAAATTTCCCTCCTCTAAACTCTCCCTTCCCAAGGTGTGATTTCAGCCGTACACAGAACATACTATACCTCCGTTCTAATGCATCTCATCGAAAAATGTTTTAAAACATTATTTATTGATATTCTTATGATAAACAACAAGGGTTATAAAAAAATGTTTAATATCTCTAAAAATTGCGGAGAAATATGATTTTTTTCCACCCCCTTCCCCTTAGTGAATTTCGAGTAAAAGAGGAGGTGCACAATTATAAGTTATAGTAGTCCCAAATTTGAAACTAAGCTTCGAGCGTGTGAGATACGTAGAGAATTACAAACGGCACGCCGAAACTTGTCAAAATGGGTTCAGGGATGGTCAAAATAGTCGATTCCTTTGAAATCTGAAAATTTTCAGGATTTTAATACTTAAGGAAGTAAGTAGAATGGGAGGTCAGACACAAAATAACCCAATATAGTAAATAATTATTCTTAATTGGGAGCAAACCAATCTCAAAGTACCCATATCTTATCAATTTAAACTCTTTTGTTGACGTTTGAGGTTAAAGTTATTTTTATTTTTAATTTATGATAGCTTTTATTACTTAAGTTAATGAATAGTATAGAAAGAAAACATAGATATAATTAGTGACATTTATTTATCTTTATGAATTTTGATTATGGGTTGAATAATGGTTTATGAGAGGTTTCTATGTCTTTATTTACTAAAAACGCTGTTTTATGACAACAATGAATGCTCAAACTCTCTGCTAAAATGAAAGTCATTGGATTCCTGGTGATTTCTTGAAAACTATTTGGTTTTGCTAATTCATATGGGTAGGGAAAGGTTTCTTATTTGTTGAATTGTGGAACACTTATGAACTCCTGCAACGAATAATGATTTCCGCACTTATACTCATGGAACACTTGCAGGAAAATAAATGTTAATCAAAAGAAGATGCACAAGCTATTTCAAGTAAAAGAGGCCTATTAGATCAATACGGATACTAAATGACATCAACCGGTATTCAGTCTTGTTACCTCCAAAATGAATATATGGAACTTTCCAACTCTCATATCCAGGGACGGGGGTACCAATACTTATAAATTAATAAAACGAATCACACAAAACGCTATGTGGTAAGCCAATCTGACAGCTATGATATTAAAGGATTAAGGATATTAAATATTAAGAAATCCCTATTCCTCGTCGAGGTGAGAACTATATAAGATTTTTCCTATAAGGGGAATCTGTTATGGTTATGAATGTTTTACGCATGACGAGATTTCTGAATGGTTTCGTGAAATTTCATTCCTAGGCTAACACTAAAATGCGTAACGCACATATATATTCTTCCTGCCCTTTAGAGGCCGTTTTGTTTGATCGTTGCCGAAACTGATATTTACAGATTTCATATACAACGTAAGATCAATTTTGATAACTACCAAAATCGAACGATGTTTGGGTGGTGTTTAGAGAAGGTGCAAATAATGTAAAATTGGTAATATCTCCATTATTTTTGACCTAATAGAAAACTGCTTTGTAACTAATCATTTCGTTGGATTTTCTACAATTAATGTTCCTCACATTTTACTCTAATGGGTACTAAGTTAGTACAGAGATTACACCAAAATTGATAGACCAATTGTGAACAATTTAATGAAATTGGTTGAGTATATAACATTATCATATGCAGCCAAGATATTTGAGACTTTACTCTTCACCCCTTTTCTAAAGCTCACTCCTGTTGGCTCAATGTCAGCCATTAGTGAACCTGATCTTTGTTTAAACGAAACGTTTTAATATCGACATACACCTTAACGGACAAATATGTATATTTAACTTGTAGGAATCCTATATTCGTAATTTATTAAGTAGGATTTTTGGACGTTTGAAAGTATTTTTTTAAAAAAAAATCGTTCATATTCAAAATAATGTTCCTTTAGAAACATCTGTAAAACTGAAACGATAAGCATTAAGAAGTAATAGTTACAGTGATGTAAATGTTAGTTTGGCAAACCTCGTAATTTTCCGAAAATGTAAGGTATTTTAAGGGGGACGCCTATTGCAACTACAATTTGATTTTTTTTTGTTTTGAGACTGAATACGTAATGTTTTAGTCATTTTACATTCATTATCATTTTTGTGATGAACCTAATTAATTATAAATAGTGACTCATATTAAGAATGACTTACCATGTAATGAAATATATTATAGAGAAAGGATTCTCCAAGGAGGACAAAATTCACACTACAACTGGTGTTTGTTATGTGTTATCTTCAATATTTAATCCAGTCAGTATTTTTTTCGTTCTATAAATCTATATAAACTGATAGCCTTAAGATACATATATATCTTTAATTATTAAAATAGATAAAGTTTAGATAATGTAATCGGACGGCTATTGTCAAAATATCACGTGAACTTTATGAGCAGTCAATAAAAATAAGAAGAAAAAAGCTTTTTTAGAGAGGGTTATAAATAAATCATAAAAATATATGTTTTTATGCATAAAAGCCAATATCAATCTTCTTTAGATATTAACACTTAATCATTAATGGGCAAATATTTAAAATGATCTGCTGCTATATTTATTGTTACAAACGTGAAGTTGAGAATGTGTTTAATGTTCAAGAATGTATTTAAAAATGTAACTATGCTACATTTAAATGTAACCTATCTTACATATAAAAAAATAAATACTTGTTTGTTCATCGTCTATAAGTTTCTATTTAATCCATCGGATTGTAATGATACTTGTATCAATTGCATTCAGTTCCATTAAGTCCAGAAAGCTTTCTCAATTAGTGAAATCATTTACTTCTAAATGAAAAGATAATCTAATATTTTTAATATTTCATTTTCTATTCGATTTTGCGGAAACATTTTTACTACAAAAGCTATTAATTTTGATATTTTTAATAACATAGGCAATATGCTTTTTTTTTCTTAATATTTATGTGGATGTTTCAGAAGATATGCGGAAAAGTATATTCCGAAACAACGATGGAATGGTGTGTTTAAGGACAAAACCGAATTAAATAAAACTTAGTCGTCTGTTATCCATCTTCCAGCCAGTTAGGTGCTTGGCAATATCACAATATTTCGTTCTCTTTTCATTTTTGGCAAATTTGTTCATAACTTGTTGTTTATTGTTTTATTTATTGTGTAATCTGGGCACTCCTCCCCCCCCCCCAAAAAAAAAACAAATGAAGTTGGAGTGATCCATTTGAATGAAACTTGGTGTGTGATACAGTAACCCAACTTTTGTTATATTATATTATAACTAGGGGTTATATTACTGTTTCTAGGGAAGGAAAGAAGTTGGGGTCGTAACTCATACTAGAAATAAAATAAAATAAAATGATTCAATAAGTGTTCGAGTTTTGGCAAATATGAGCATAAAAAAGTTTACTTCATACAGTCTAATTTTGGTTATATGCATTATTTTATTTTGTATAACAAAGCAAACAGCTACAATAGAAGAAGAGCATTACAACCAGAGAAATATGGTGAGTTTTGTGAATAACAATAGAAACCATAAATAAAATATTTTTATTAATATAATAATCAGAACTTTTCAGGACTACTCTAAATTTGTAAAATGTGAATCACAGCGGTAGGGGTGTCTATATACCCAAGCAAGTGCTTTTTTCGCCAAAACTTTATTGATACTGCCCTAAATGTTTCGTGGCTTACATACCATCTCTTCTGGGAGCTCTCCATTTCTGAAGTGCTCGTTCGTTGCGACTGTCCCTTCATTGGAACCCTTGCCATGAAACAAGGAAGAACATATAGAAATATTGGGTCCAGAATAAGAACTCTAAATTATTAATTTTTTATCCAGATTGTTGTCCTCAGAATCATTACATACTAAGTATTCATTCTATTTTTAACGCAGCACACTACTACTACTTAATTGTTGCATTTGAATGTATTCAGCATGAAGTGGTAATGTTCGTTATAAGTTTTTATAGTTGCCAATCTCAAACTATTGTTTTGAAGTTTTTTTCTTTGTAAACTCTATTTTAGTACATCGAATTTTGTGTAAAGTCAATTTATACTTTTCTTTATCTAATAAATCCGTTATCGGTGGATTTATGTTTATACTGTAGCCCTTCGTGGATAGGAAAATCCACTTCTATATGAAGCTTTCGTTGCACAATAGAAATTCATATATTCATTGAGGTGCCTTTGTACGGACAGAAAAAAAAGATTTTAATTTTGGTCAATTTAAAAAAAATATCAACATATCAAATATTGTTGTGAAATGTGGGCGGTTGGATGGCAACACTAACCAATCATGTGTTCCATACATCGAAGCATTCTGGTTTGGATGAGGCAACAGAAGAGCAGGACTTAATAGGGTGAAAGTGCTATCTAATAAAGGAATTATTATTATGAATGGGTTCTGTGGTCACCTGTTAAGAATTAGCTCCTACACCTCTGCCTTCAATCATATGTTCGATAACACTAAGGTTTTTAGTGACAGGAGATGTGATCCAATGACACGCTACTAGTATCAATGAACCCGGAAAAACGTCACTTCGCTGCCCTACACGTAGTGTGTGTAATATACTTCAGACTTACATGCAAATACAGACAACCTACCTCCATGCTTCCCTCACGACAGATGATTTACAAACTACTAAACTCTCTAACGACTGTTTCCTTCATTCACAAACCTATTATTTCCTTGCCTATTATTACTAAAAGGATACTACTTACAAGATAACAGCTCAGTATTTACACGGTAATTAAACGTAAGAGCTCATTACTGAGTTAATAGTTCACATGGAATAGTTCTAGCAGATTTCCCTCAAAGCAGATTCCTCTATTTTTAAACGTTCACTTCGTACTTCTGAGGTAAATCTGAACAAATTTCAAAATTTAAGCAGCTATTAAAATTGCACTTATTACGGGATTTTCAAAAATTGTCTTCAAATGTCCATCGATCCTAGGAGATGACGAAAATGAAGTACGTTTCAAATAATACATAAAATTGTCTTTTACCGCACCAGTGGTCTCATTCGTTTCATGTACAACTAAATATCAACTCCCTAATGGTTGAAATCGACCAGGGGAGAGAAGGGGGGGGGGACGAAAATTCTAAATATCTCTGTTACTATGAGTCGGATCGAAAAATTGTTTAGAACTAATCCTAATGCAAATTGAATGTATATATATATATATATATATATAAAATTGTAACCTCTGTCTGTACATTGATTTTTTCGCGAAATTTCACGATAACTTTTCGTTTCACATGCCATAGACACCATAACTGCATTTTGTTTCTTTCGTGTATGTTTGTTTGTTTGTTACCTTTTCACGCATAAACGGCTGAACCGAATTTTATGAAACTTGGTATGTATATTACTACTAACCCAACTTAGACTTTAGGCTATACTAATATTCTCTGAGACGAACAGGAGTGGGAGTTATAAGGGAGGCCTGAAATTCACGCATAAACGGCTGAACCGAATTTTATGAAACTCGGTACGTGTATTAGGACTAACGCCTTCATTATAACAAGCCATGCCAACATTTCTAGGGACGGGCAGGAGTGGGGGTTATAAGGGAGGCCAGAAATTAAATATAGCTGTATTTCGTTTCATATTGGTTTACGGCAAATATGCACATAACTAACGTTATTTATTTTATTATTTAGAGTAACTTTTGTTATATTCACTTTCGTCGTATACCTAAATATAAATGAGTTATACGCTAAAAATTATAGCGGGCGTCAACAATTTTATTTGGCACAAAAGAATCAACCGAACTAAATAAAACTCGGTACGTGTATTAGGACTAACGCCTTCATTATAACAAGCCATGCCAACATTTCTAAGGATGGGCAGGAGTGGGGTTTATAAGGGAGGCCAGAAATTAAATATAGCGGTATTTCGTTTCCTATTGGTTTTTTGGCAAATATAAACATAACAAAAGTTCGTTATTTTGTTATTTAGAGTAACATTTGTTATATACACTTTTTTCGTATACTGAATTATAAACGAGATATACGCTAAAACCTATAGCGGAAGTGAACAATTTTATTTGGGACAAAAGGCCCAACCGAAATAAATAAAACTCGGTATGTGTATTAGCACTAACGCTTTCATTATAATAAGCCATACCAACATTTCTAGGGACGGGCAGGAGTGGGGGTTGTAAGGGAGGCCTGAATTTAAAATAGCGGTACTTCGTTCTCTATTCGTTTTTCAGCAAATATAAACATAAGAAAAGTTGTTTATTTTGTTATTTAGAGTAACTTTTGTGATATTCATTTTTGTCTTTTAACAATGTATAAACGAGATATACACTATAAACTAAAGCGGAAGTCAACTATTTTATTGGGCGCTAACGATTGAACCGAACTTAACAAAACTCATTATGTCAATTAGCATTAATTCTTCCATTATTATAATACGGGTATATATTAAAATGTTTAGGTTAGAACGGGAGTGGGGGTTATAAGGGAGGCCTGAAATAAAAATTTGCGATATTTCATTGTCTATTTGTTTTTCGACAAAACATGCACATAGCCAAAGTTGTTTACTTTGTTATTTAGATTAACTTTTTTTTTTTATACATTTCTCCAGGAACAATGTGTGGAGCAAGTAATTTGAGTAGAAATATTGATATGCTCAACAAATCATTCCTGTTTGAACTATCAGATAACTTAGCTGGAAAAATTAATTCAAATCAATGTTAATATTTTGTCCTTAATAGATGAAATTTATGCAAAATGCACTGGAGACCTTAAATATGACAATTTGGAGGACTTACATAAAAAAATAATTTTATTATTAACAAATGCCAACAACGGGTATTAACCCTAAACACTGGGACGGGTAAATGTCAAAATATTGTGCAAAGTAAAGCCTTGCCAAAAAAATACCATCACCATTCAGCCTCAAATCAATTCCCAGGCGAAGCCGGGTATCTGAGCTAGTGTCCTATAAATGTTCTCACATACATGCTTTCTCTAACTTGAATATTTAATATACTCAGTTATTTTCATTTATTAGTTTCCAGCCATCAGTAAACCCCAACTTTTAGTCATTCCACTTTAATAATAAGCGGATATATCATGAAACGTCTTATTCCAAGCTTAAATGCCAAACACTGTTTTCATCTTTATTAGATGAAATATATGCTAATACCAACATATGGGAAATCTGCTTAGTTTACTCTGCACTGCATGACGGGACGTTTTTAGTCGTCTACAGATTGTGCATTCCTGTTTGTGTGTGTGTGTGTGTTTGTGTGTGCGCGCGCGCGTGTGTGTGTGTGTGTGTGTATAACTATAACTACGTACATATATTTATACACACAAAACACGTGTGTGTGTATATATATATATATATACATATTGTAAATGTGTGAGATGTTGTGTTTCAACAGTAGTTTAGTATATTAGTTTTAGTATACTCAGATTATCCTTGAGTCGAATAGTTTTGATTGTATTTACCATAAACGTTGTGGTTTTATCACAAAACACATGAATCTGCAACCTGTGGAATTTATAATCTGCAATTCATTAATTCTATGAAGGCAACAATTGATTTCTGAGAATTATTTTCCTCGACCGGTTCGGGATTGCTCTGTCTACTTTGGAGCAGCTTCTACATTTAAAAATTGTACACAGCTACATTCTTCCGTCGACAATATTGCTCCCTCTGGAGAATGTAAAGTAATGTTATTTTAGTCACAAAAGAGCTTTTCAATGGTGTAATGTAAGTTTAAGCGACCTCTACTGGACATGCTATAGAGGTCGCTTGCGGTTTTGCTTTCATTACATCACTTCACTTTAAGGCCGCCAATGTTTCTTCCCTGACGACAGAAACTATATACCATAATTGTTAACACAGAAGGACTTTACCCAATGGTAATTAATATTAATCCTGAAAGTTGTTAGGTATCATTTTTTTAATATATTTTTTCTTTGCACATTGACTTTTTTAAACAGATTTCCCTTAAGAAAAATAAGCTATTGAAATAGTACTCACAAAGCGGTTTTCGAAAAATTTCCTCCAATGGCCGTTGATCTTATCAACCAAATTACAAAAATAAAAGATATCTAAGCAGACGTCCGCTAAAATGTCGAGTTTGGCAACGAATCAAAACACAATGAATAATGAAGCGAGATATTTTTTTAGTTGTCAGTCCTAAATCCCCACTCCTGCTCATCTCATATAACATTAACCTCTTAAATCGTGAAATTCCTTATTCCTACCTTGTATAACAAATACGCAGTTTAACAAAGTTTCATTATGTAGATGCAAATGTTTGCGCCATTAATTAAGATTTTACATTACTGATTGGGAAATGGTCAATACCATACTCCATATATGACAATTTCTTCATACACTGAAGAACATATCCGTTGAGCACTTCAATATCCACTGTTCAATTCAAAACATTCTAATTATTATGAGTCAGATCGAATCGTCGCACATTTGATAATATACAATTGTTGTTCGATTGATGTTTGATTTGTAACTCGAATATTAAGCGAGTTATTTGTATCTACCTTCTTGACATCAGCCTTCAGTAACAATAGTTTACCTTGTACTCATCCGATTTTTACTTTGAGTAACTGAACATCTAAATTCTAGCTTACATTTCAATTCCTGTTTACATAGGCTGCTTACTACGGGAGAAATAGAAGATATAAGGTGATATGAGATTGCCAGGGAGCCATTCGAACAGGAGGGAAGTCTGCTTACTTTACGCACAACCAGTGTGATGGACTTTTATACATTATACTTACAATATATTCATTTGTGTCATATATGTGAGATAAGCCGCATTATTTTTATTTTTTTGATACAGATAACCTTGGGGTTATTGCTTGTATACCAACAGTTTAACCACACCATGGCTAGACGGAAATTGAACATACAGCTATCGAAGGCAGAAATACTCTAACGGTTTGTCTTTCAGCTTTCACCAGTGAATCCGCCACATATACTGATGCTGTGGCAAGATAATTCTAGTGAGCAACTATTATAGGCCTAACTGTTCCAAATGTTTTATTTTTAATGCTTTATATTTGCACTTTCCATGTGTAAAACGTATAATCTGTTGGCCAATTTAGATTTATTTCAGCTATCTTGTACTGTGTCAATCTTTTTTTATCTTTAGAGCCATCTGTTCTATTTTGTCCATCACTATTATCTCAAGGCCAGAACTACTCTGATTGCCCTAAACACTCCCCCAAATCGATTTCTATTATCTGGCTAGCTTTATTGCAAAAAAAAAAACCTGTCTTGGTTATCACAGTGTGTAATTACCCATCTTCAATAGCCACACATTTCGCATAGGGGGGAAATTAGAAATAGCAATGATAAAGGCAGTATCAAAAAAGTCCGTCACGCAGGGGCTGCGTAAACTAAGCAGATTTCCCACGTGAAGTTATACAATAGAGAAATCTCCATACGAGAGCCGAACAGTTACGGCAAAGGGCCAAACTAGCTTTTGGTGGGAAAATCAGTCATCCGTTATCGGCCCTCAATTAATAAAAATGCAAATATCTCGGTTAATATTCAAGATAGAGAATAAATGTATAAAACAATATTTATAGTAAATTTAATTTGCAATAAGATTGGTTCTATACAATTTTTTGATCCGACGTATGGTAACGGAGATATTTCGAATTTTCGAAAATCCTCCCTCTAAACCCCCCCTCCCTCTGGTCAGATTTCAACCATTAACGAACTTGATCTGTCTTTTACATAAAACGGTTAAATATCGAGTTTCGTAACGACCAAACAAAAATTGCGACCGCTAGAGCGTTAACAGACAAATATATATATATATATATATATATATATATATATATATATATATATATATATATATATATAATTTTGAACGGACCTCACTCTCGTCATCTCCTGGGTAGGATCGATGGACATTTGAAGACATTTTTCGAAAATCGCGTCATGAGTAGACCTCAATAGCTGATTTCCCTTAGGGGAAATCGGCTAAAATAGCAGGGTTTTTTATTTTTAGTAATAAGCATACTCTTTAATTCTAATAAGGCCCATCGAAAAATGGTTATACCCAGCTTTTTATTATAGAAGTAAAAATTTTATTTAGCGAGTCCATCGAAGTCTGAATTTCTATAGTACATGCATAAAAATGGAGATATTTAAGAATTTAAATTTGACTCCTTCTTTAACCCCCCCCCCCACTCTAGTCTAGTCTTATATTGGTCAATGGCAAGCGTGATTAGGTTAAAGCGTGGACCTCCTGTCTCACATGGCAAACCTATAGTGGTGAGTTCGATTCCTGGGCAAAGGTGTGTAATTAGAGACGGTATTCATTAAATAAAAGCCTTAGTTACACCCTGGCTAGAAAAGAGTGGTAGCCTGTAGATAACCCGTCCCAATTAGCCTTAGTTGCAAAAAGCGGGCGTTAAAAAATAATTTAATTTTTAAACATTATCAGTAGGTCATGAAGTTCGGTAAACATTTGTCTAAAATTACGCCATGAGTACAACCTCAATAGTTTACAACGTAAAATATTTTGATATTGTTTGAGTTATGGAGCAATGCAGAAAAACAATAGTCCTATATGACGAGAAGAACAAGATTAGTTATCACTTCATATCAGATATATTTACAGTTTTAATTTGTCGCCTTTCTCTGACCTCTCCCATCATCCTAGTCAGACTTTGTCCACTACAAAATCACGCATACAATGCAACAGAAATTGCAAGAATATACTGTATGACAACACTCAATTATAAATTAGAGCCGGTACAGTTTACATGGCTGACGCTGCTTTTATTACAGGAAACTTATTTTCTATGTCCACTAAATGATTATACTCTATTTTTCAAGATTTTGAGAAGAATGCCAAAATACGACTCTATTGAATGATAAGCATGCTTACGACATGTAACAAATCTTACAGCTTACATCCTATACATACCAAATATAACTCACAACTACAGCACAATTAAGAGTCACCATCACAAATGCACGCCATTTCTAACGGAACATGGGCAGACAGGACATTATTTAACAAGATTTAAAATTCAAAACAATGTCAAATGTACTTGCGACTTACAGACAACACACACGTTTCTACACATACTTTATGACTCTTCAACATTTAATCAAAATCGATCAAATTTAATAATGAATATAATTTTAAAAGAAGGTAATTGGCCAGAACCACCTCATATTATATTTAACAAATATAATAAAGAACTTATAAAGTTTATCAAAAGTGAAGATATGGATGTAGCAAAAATACATTAGAATATAAAGTTGATTGTGAGGAATGGGAATAATAATTCAATATATATATACCTTACATAGACTCGCAAATTAAGTTTGACTCGCGTTGAGTTTAACTTTAATTGATATGTTTTTTGTTCTTAATTCATTTATTTACTTTTTCATTTCATTTGTAATTATCTTACTTATTTTAATATTTTATTTTATTATTTCTTTTATATAATATTTGAGTAGATAGTTGATTAAGGTATATATATTGTAAAATAAAAATGTATTTAAAAATAATCATACATGTAATATGCCACGTGGCAATGGAACATGTATTCAAATAAATAACTCCTCATAGGGTTACTATGAGAGAGAAAAAAAAGGAGCATGCTTCCAGACCATCATAGGCGTGTAGACATTGGGGGGGGGGAGACTGCTTTTATATATATATATATATATATTTATAATTTATTTGTTTGTTATCGCTCTAGCATCCATAATTATTATTAGATTGTTACCAGACCCAGCATTTAGCTGTATCCTGTAAATCTAATGATTAAAAATTTCATTAAGGGATGAAAAGTGCAATAGCCCGATAACATAACCAATCTTGTATATATATATATATATATATATATATATATATATATATATATATATATATCATCGTGTGGGACTGGGATGATCGTGATTGGTAATCTGTAGGCTACCACCTTTTTAGGCTTGGGATTTTATATTGTTTATTACGCTTCTTGCATCCCTTGTTGACCTGTACATATCTCTAATTTTGGTATTAACAGAGTTATTTTTGCCTTTTTGGCCTTCATTAAACTGCCTCTCCTAACGAAACTTTCACGTTCAGCTATTATTTTGACAAGCTACAAATGTCCCACGTATCGACGATACACTAAATCACCATAAACAATTAAATTTATTTTACAAAATTTAACTTCTCTTCTTTTTGATTTTGACAGTGAAATATTTAATATAATTTTAGATAATATAAATGTACGAGTATATAGGAATATTTTTTTCTAAATAAAACCAATTTAAATTTTTGTCTTTAATACTAGTTTAATGTTTGTTGGTTGTTTTTATTACTTGTATTTAATGTTTATTTATCGTGATTAACTTTTTTTTCTTGTTACAGTTTCTTGTTATTTTCTATAACTTTGTTTTATCTTGCATTGTTAAATTTTGAGCCAAACCGCCTAGTTGCGGGTGCTCATGTATAAATAAATAAAATATTGTCGGACATAAATTGTACTCTCACTGAAGGATATTCGGAGAATATAATGTCATCTTCATACCAATCCACGAAGATAAAAATCGTCTTTTTTATAATGTTTGAATTGGCCAATTTGTTTGTATCTTTACCAAACTATAAGCGTTTCATGCTAAACTAAAGTTCAAGTTGGTCAACGGCTGAAATCAGACTGTGGGAGGAAATTTGAAATGTCTCTGTTGTTGTATATTGTAACTGTTATATATATATATATATATATATATATATATATATATATATATATATATATATTTTATCTATCATGATTAATAACCGAGATATTTGCATTTTCTAGTTTTCAGCCTCCAGTAAACTCCCACTCCTACTCATGTCACATTAACAGTAATCTTTTATATCATGAAACGCAAATACCAAATATTATTTTCATTAAATCTTTATTATGAGAGATAAATGTGAGTTCGTTGTACGATGATGTCATTTATTATGGTTTTAGATTCTTATCTCGAAAATGATTATTTGATTTTGAGGGGATTTAGAAAATTCCCCATATCTACGTTATTATAAGTCGGGTCAAAAATTTGGAAAGGACCAATTTATTTAGCTATTAATATTCTATAATTGTATTTCTTTGCATTTATTCCGAGCACATATATTGAGAGAATTAATCATATTTTCTTGTTTTCAGTCCCAACAGGTGGTGAAACGAGGTAACTAGGATGTCTTACCATCACGTGGGAAATCTGTTTATTTTACGCAGCTCCTGCTTGACGGATGTGATCGTCGACTTCTAGGTAGGATCGATGGACCTTTCATTTTTTTTTTTTTTGAGGTATCGCATCATGAGTACAACCTCATTAGGTGATTTCCCTAAAAGGAATTCAAACTCAATAAATAATAAAAATCAAACTTTCTTGATTCCAAACAGACGACTTGAAGCTGACGACGAGAGATAGAGAGAGCAAGCTTTAAGAAGCGGGTTGCCTTGACATAGAATCAAGGTTTGTGGCAACTCTCAACAGGTTCACGGCTACATGACACTGACACCTTAGAGTACAGTCAACCGTGAATAACGTGCCTTATGTTCGCACACTATAAAAGTAGATTCCCTTCCAATCATGTTAGTTGAGTTATACATACTTAACCACATCTTAATTCACGACCTTTTAATTAACTAGTTGCTAAAGCGGTTGTCAACCAATTTTATTTGGCTGTGTTCCCCTTAGAGAAGTATGGGAGCTGTCGAAAATTGGTGTTTGGATATTTATTTGAGTTTAACTACTCCCCCTCCTCCAACAGAAAGAAGTGTTACTTTGCGTGAAAAGCTAGCGTAGATTCAGTTATAATTTATATATTGATTCTTGGCCACGTATTTGTAAAAATAAGCCAGTAATCTATCTATTCCTTTTTATATACATATATTACAAAATATTCAGAAATATTAATATTCTAAAGGAGGTAAGCTCAGAATGGGAACATAAAGGTTTTTATGGATTATTATAGAATATACTTATTAAATTTAACAGAAAAATTTCCAACATGTTTTGAAAAATTAAACTAAAAAGCATTTTTGGAATTTAATTTGTAGGCATTTACTAGATTTTAAATTAATTAACACAATAAGCACAAAATTCGTGTCCTCTTCGTCAGAGCTTGACATTTGTTCAGTTGGCTGGAGCTTGACAATTGGTCAGTTGGCTGGACTGACGTTGGATGGCAACAAAAACATGTGTTATTCTGTATGAGCATTCGTGATTACTAAGGGCAGGGGCTGCATTAAATAAGCAGATTTTCCACGTGCCTCACGTATTTGCATTTATCTCAAAACATAAAAGTTCAATGAGAACAATATTTGGTATTTAAGCTTCAAATGTAATGCTTCATAACATAATAGAATATTGTTAATATGAGATGAGTAGGAGTGGGGGTTTACAGAAGACCGGAAAAATAAAAAAATTCAAATATCTCTGTAAGATAGTGAAAAAATGTACTTAACATCATTTATAGAGCATTATATTTGCAATAAGATTGGTTCTATACAAGTTTTCGATCCAACGCATAATAATGGAGATATTAAGAATCTTCGAAATTCTCCCCCTCTAAACCGTACAAAACGATTATATATCAAGTTTGGTAATGATAAAACAAAAATTGCGATCGCTAGAGCGGGAACAGAAATATATATATATATATATATATATATATATATATATATATATATATATATATATATATATATATAATGTGTGTGTGTGTGTGTATAGATAGATATATATACAGTCTTGAACAGATCTCATTTTCGTCATCTCTTGGGTAGGATCGATGGACATTTGAAGAAACATTTCGAAAATCGCGTCATGAGTACGACCTCAATAGCTGATTTCCCTTAGGGGAAATCCGCTAAAACAAAAACTTGAGTTCCTTCTATGTTTAATTACATATTAAAACAAATAGTAATTTGTTGACGCCGTATCAACATTGAAAAATGAGTACAGTTATTCAGTTTGATTTATACATAAATTCTTCCACGCAGATATTGGTTTACTGATTTTATAAACAAATGCCCTTTAATAAAATGAATTTTCATTTTGTAATGTATAATTTAGTAGGGTTAATTCTTATAATTAATTGTTAGTTATTATTAATAAGTAAATTACGATGGCTAATTACTTCCTGAGAATTAGATTGCCTATTAAAATGTACTATAATATAACAATAATCACTTCTTAATGATCAATAAAAAAAGATAGATTATCAATGTTACAATACCTCGTATGCAACAAAACATTTGATAAATAGATCTTGAGGCTCCTAACTACCATTTATTGTATCATTCTAAACCAAATTACATTATTGAACCCTTCTATTTATCTTGGAAAATGGAGGAGAGATAAGGATTAGTTTTTATCAGTAAGTGCGTGTTGTTAAACCAGTTCTTCAGATATGATTAGGAACAAATACTTATAAGTGGCATCGCTCGCGTTCTACACATTTCATTATCATGTGGAATAGGCCCAAACCATCGGCTGTAAAAGTCAGCCTTCGGGCCTTTCTTTCATTATGGCATATTTCAAAACTCCCTTCAAAATGGCCTCTGATCTTCCCTGGTATATAACAGAAAAAAAATCCTCACGCAGGAGCTGCGCAAGCTAAGCAGATTTCCCTCGTGATGTTTAACAATAGATAAATCTACATACTGGTAACACAACACCACCGAGAATATTAAGTGAATAAATACAAACGATAATAAGAAACATCCAGACTGGAAGCACCTGAAACGTAAACAAACAGGTGTGCCAACTCCCCACAGGAAAGAAAAGCGATTACTGCAATATATCAAAATATAACTTAACAATTTAATCGAAAACTATTTACTATATTTACTACTGTAATTTGTCATGAATGAGAATAAAATTAGTCTCAATCAATCAAATTTTAGTAGTCCAAGAACTTAAGAAGGAGGGGGGGGGGGGGCACCATAACATTTGCATTTATCTCGTATAATAAAGGTCTCTTGAAAACAATTTATGGTATTTAATCTTCGAATAAGGTGGTTTATTACATAACAGATTATTGTTTATGTAACATGAATAGAAGTGGGGGTTTGCTGAAGGCTGAGAAATGAAAAATGCAAATATTTCGGATAATATTCAAGATAGAGAATAAATGTACGTATAAGGCAATAATTATAGTACATTTAATATGCAATAAGATTAGATCTATGCAATCTTTTGATCCGACGTATAGTAACGGAGATATTTCAAATTTTCGAAAATCCCACCTCTAAACCCCCCCTCCCCCTCCCATTAGTCCGATTTCAGGCATTAACGAACTTCATTTGTCATTTTACATAAAAGGTCTAAATGTCGAGTTTGGTAACGATCAAACAAAATTTACGACCGCAAGAGCGTTAACACACACAGACACACACACACACACATATATATATATATATATATATATATATATATATATATATATATATTTTGAACGGACCTCATTTTCGTCATCTCCTGGGTAGGATCAATGGATATTTGAAGAACGTTTTCGAAAACCGCGTCATGAGTACGACCTCAGTAGCTGATTTCCCTTGAGGGAAATCTGATAATAGGAAAGATCGATGGGCATTTGTGGAAATGTTTCAATAATCGGGTCATCACCTCACAGGTTATTTATCTTAAAGGGAATATGCTAAATAGGTGCGTCCATATATATATAAGTTGTAAAATATGATATTTGTTTATGAAGTTTTTCTATTTATTTATTTTTTCTGTTTAATTAATTGTTTTCTAGATCTTCTCTTCGTAAATAATGTGGATTTCCCAGGTGTTGAATGATACGCAGATGATCTGTTATTGAATTGCGTAATTGAACTCTATGTCAACATGTCCGGCAATTTACTTTGGGCACAAAATGCTTAATGCTTGTTATGTTTCCTGAATGATGAAAAAAGCAGATAATCAAATAACGCAGTTCATATGAGGCGGCCTGCAAAACATAACAATTAAAGTAAATAACTTACTTAAAATATGACTTAAACCATGTCAATACGACAAATAACAACAAACAAAAAATTCTAAACCCACAGTCCCTTTGGCCCAACGCCGGTCATTAGCGAATTTTACATATAGTTTTACATAAAACAGACAAATGTCCAGTTCGGTAACATTTAAAGTCTCCTACCAGCGTTCTCAGTGTAATTTGGTTTGGACGTCATGCGGTTTTCATCTTCAAGATCAAACACAATGACAAGCTTCTTTTGAAAGTACAATTTTATGCAATTCTGAAGGTAAACCTCCGGAGAGCTACAATGTACTTAAACCTTGCTTTTTTTTTATTTATAAGGCCTTGTTCTCCCTCCTTTCTTTGCTGCATTAGAACTTCCCAGCGGGTAGAAAATTACCTACTAATAATAAGATAATTATAGGAAAGCAAAACGGCCAGTTCAATATTACGGCACAATTGAACTACATACTCATAATAATAATTATCAATCTTAGTATCACCAAAAAATATAATATGATTAATATACGAAGAAAATATACTTATATTTTACTGGCCTTCTCTCTCTTTTTTAGCAGATTTCCTTTAAGGGAAATCAGCTATTGAGGTTGTACTCATGACGGAATTTTCGAAATTTTTCTTCAAATGTCCATCGATCCTACCTAGTAGATGACGAAAATGAGGGTCGTCCAAAACTGTATATATATATCTATCTATATATATATTTGTCTGTTACGGTCTTTTCTCAAATATCCAATTTTTTCATGAAATTGCTACATAAAGAGTACATAAATATTTACGTTTGTAGTTTGCTATAATCAGTAATTAAATTTCTCTATTGTATAAGATTTGTGATGGGTGGGGGGTTGTAATGGCTGAAATCGGACATTTTTAGGTTAGCATGTTTAGAGGGGAGGATTTTCGAAAATTCAAAATATCTCCGTTACTATACGTCGGATCGAATAATTATATAAAATCAATCTTATTGTAAATTAAATTTACTATAAATAATGTTATATACATGTATTCTGTATCTTGAATATTAACCGAGATATTTGCATTTTTCTGTTTTCAGCTTCTGAGATAAGATTAACTAACTTCGGGTCTAGTCGTGAGTTTTCGTCAAGAGCTAGTTCGGGCCGGTCCCGTAACTGTTTTACTCTCTATTCTGAAATTTCTCAATTGTAAAACTTCACGTGGGAAATCTGCTTAGTTAACGCAGCCCCTGCGTGACGGACTTTTTTTTTAGTTTTTGGTCTTCAGTAAAGCCTCACTCCTACTCATCTCATATTAACAATATTCTATTATATTATGAAGCAATTTATTTGAAGCTTAAATGGCAAATATTGTACTCATTGAAGTCTTAAGTTTTGAGATGAATGCAAATACGTGGCGCACGTGGGAAATCTGCTTAGATAACGCAGCCCCTGCGTGATTTTGGGGTTTTCATCTGTTAACCCACACCTCTTTTTTATAGGGAACAGGAAGCTACAAGAGTTAAGCCAAGGCTTTTAATACGCGGGTCTTTTT